>VWZZ01001957.1:917762-948138 GCA_013399095.1 Psophia crepitans
TCTAGGTAGACTTCATCAACAGCCTTTCCCTCATCCACCAGGCGGGTCACCTGGTCACAGAAGGAGATGAGGTTGGTCAGGCAGGACTTGCCTTTCCCAAACCCATGCTGGCTATATGTAAGTATAATAAACACTGATAAATTAAGAGCTCCATAGATATGTGAAGTATGTCATCATACCTCTTTGGAAAGCAATGAAAATGGGAAAAGGACAATTTTGTGGGTTCCGCAGAATCCAAAACTAACTTTGGTGTGAAAGCAGGGCTAGTTTTAACTAATGCATTAACACTACAGAAGTTACTGTTGTGGTTTCACCCCAGCTGGCAGCTAAGCACCACACAGCCACTCGCTTACTCCCCCCAGCACAACGGGGGAGAGAATTGGAAAGTTAAAAGTGAGCAAACTTGTAGGTTGAGATAAAGAGGATTAACAGGTAAAGCAAAAGCCACACACGCAAACAAAGCAAAGCAAAACAAGGAATTCATTCACCACGTCCCACGGCAGGCAGGTGTTCAGCCATCCCCAGGACAGCAGGGCTCCATCACATGTAACCATTACTTGGGAAGACAAATGCCATCACTCTGAACCTCCTCTCCTGCTGCCGCCTTCCCTCAGCTTTATATGCTGAGCATGATGTCATATGGTATGGGACATCCCTTGGGTCAGTTGGGGTCAGCTGTCCTGGCTGCGTTCCCTCCCAACTCCTTGTGCACCCCCAGCCCACTGGCTGGTGGGGTGAGAAGCAGAAAAGGCCTTGGCTTGGTGTAAGTGCTGCTCAGCAGTAACAAACACATCCCAGGGTTATGAACACTCTTCTCAGCACAAATCCAAACCACAGCCCCATACAAGCTACTATGAAGAAAATTAACTCTATTGCAGTCAAAACCAGCACAGTTACAAAACTGATGTTCCTTGAAAACAACTCCCACTTTAGATGTTCCAAGAGGAAAAAGAACACAGTATTGACTTTGTTATGTATCCTTAGAAAGGACAGGTTTTTATTCCTCCCGTAAGTGAAGCTCCCTCTCTGCATGTACTATCCTCTCTTCAGAGAGGAAGGGGACACAAAATGTATCAGTTTGCTTTAAAATTGTTCTTCCAGTACTGTGTGATGATGTTAGCACTGCTAATGAAAGTGAGGGGCTCTTAAGAATGAGATTTAGTATTTATTGTATTATTTTAGTTGGCCTGAGAGTTTCAGCTTGCGCTTTTCTGACTCATAAAGTAGACATCTTAATTTCTCTTCTCAGAAGTTTGGTGAGAATATTTATTTCCAAATATAATCTGCTATGAAACAACTGAAATGTTTGTTTTTCCACACAGGAATTTCTCTCAATCACAAACAAGTCCCTGACCTTCAAGCAAACAAGCACAATGATCCCAGCAATAATCTAAAATTATACTGTGACACACAAAACAGATATCAGTGGTAGGAAGATGGAAAAAATGGGTAGGCCACAATCACCCCACTGGCTGGTTGGTGGCTTTTCTACGGACATTGCCCCTGTCATCATGGCATCTTCATTGGTTGGGGAGAGTATCTGGAGAAATTAATTCCAACAAACCTGGAATTAATTTCTCAGAGAGTGTGGCACGCTGACTCCTACAGCAGTTAGGGCATGATGATGCACCGGGACAAACACAGGACAACTCCTCAGTATTTATTTTTATATTCCACTATGATACTTTCAAGATGGACGAGCTATGACTTTTCCAGATCATTCATAACTTCACCTTAAAATGCTTTGTGTTCTGCAAACCTGTACTCACAGCTACACGTTGGCTGCCACTGCTGCAGGGAGAGACAAGATATGTGTGTATCCCCATCTACAGGGTTCAGCATCCATGCATGTCTGCATTTTCCGTACTATTTTTTATGCTGTGATCAGAGAAAGAAAACATGCCTCTCTGATTTTGAATTAACAAAGAAAATCATGTGAGGAAGCAGTAAGGGCAGTCACCTCTGCAAGGGAAGGCGAGTCAGGAGCTGAGGGTGACCACAACAGAGGCCGAGGCAGTGCCTCAATGACCAGGGACGCAGTCCCTGGTACCCAAACAGGAAAAGCAGAGCAGCTTTGGTGACAGAAACCGGGGTCAGCCACAGTCCATGATCACCAAAGTCATCCCATGGTGACGAGGCAGGTCTGAGGCTTGGGCAGGAAGGCAAGCCAGCAGGTCAGGACCAGTGAGGGACACAGCTGGGAAGAGCTACAGCATAACCCAAGAGATAAAATACAAATGCTCAGCTTAAATGCTGCTCTTGAGAAAAAAGGATAAATGTCTGCAGTGAGGCTTCTGATGGCTCTTCACAACTCTGACACGGCTGTTTTGACAGTCACCTGATCCAAGGCTACAGCCAACACCACAGAGCGGGCCTTGGGCACAGAGAGCCAACCCCTACCAGAGGCATGTGCGCAGGGCCCTGGCACGGGGCGCTGTGCTTTGGTACCTGCAAATACCAAAACATTAGGGGAAAAGGTGTGTATTCTTCTATTAAATAGCATGACGCAACTATTGGGAAATAAAGTGTTATTGAAAAATCAGATGTCTCAAGACCAAGAACGATCCAGTGTTCAAACATAATGTAAGACACTAAAATACATATATATGGACTTTGAAAGTTAGCTTGCGAGAGCGCTGCGCTGAGCTCTATATTTATCTTGAGTTTTCCTGACCTGAGACAAAATACTGGTCATGTTCTTCAGGAAGAGAAAACACTTCGTCCTCTTGAATGAAGATTTGGCAAATTGCTCACTACACTTGTTTCATAACTGGTCATGAGACCTACTAACAAACCAGTGTTGTTTACTTTTTAATTAAATAAAGTCTATTATATTTGGGAATCTCCTGGAAAAAAAAAACTTGTAATAAAGTCATTGATGGCTTTCTGTGACAGAACAATAGCTTTTTTTAAAGCCAATATAGTTTAGGAAACTAAAACCAATTAGATCCATCAACAGCATCACATGAACAACACCTTCCTTTAAAAGAATGGATACCAACAACTATTGCAGGAATTACCGAAACAAGCAAGCACGCAACTTTCACATCCGCAAATCAATCTTGCGTATCACGTTACTGTGACTCCTCCGCTGGCAGACTCATTTGGGATAGCAGGAGCTTCCCCAGCGCACGTGGGTGCTGTTAGCAGCAGCATCCTCGTCCTGGTCATACTTTGCCCCTTGAATGGGCCTCTCACCCTCTTTAAAGGAACTAAACTGTTTTAGTCAACATTCCTTCTAGCTGTCTGACCGTCCTACACTCCCAGTGACACTCTGTGAGTCAGCTGGTAGTCTGTGGGGCCAGGGCAATGCTTCTGCCTCCTCCCTGAAACCTCCCTGCACCACCTCTGACACCTCATCTCCGCATGTGAGGTCAGTGTGGGCGTTCCAAGCTATTAAAATATTTCAGTACTCCCATGCATTAGACTCTCTCTCTCTCCCCCTCCCTTCTATGAACCTGGAAAATAAACAAACTTTCTTTCCATCAAATATTTGGAGAGGATAATGAAGATGAAAAAATGCACAGGTAAAATAACCCTCACTCACAGCATTCAAGGAGCAATAAAAAGGATTGATTTACACACATGGATTTCATCTTTTTTACATAAATTATTTCAGTACAGCACCATGAACAAACAAATCACCAAAGTGCTCCAAACGTATGTTTAGCTGCAGATTTTGTTAAACTAACCTATGAAAACATTACTAATATCTGGGAAATACATAAAAATCTTTGCTTCTCTTGAAGCCTTCTCATTTTAAAACAGAATTATCTATATAGGCATATTTAAGAGCAAATGTTTTATATAGTCTTGTTGTTAAGCAGCTGTCCTTCTGTAAGAAAGAAATATAATCTCGGGTATGTAAAGTCTATACAAATAATCCCTGGCAAACATGCATCTAAATTGGAGACATCCATGTGAAAAAAAAAATGACGCATTCAATAAGATGAGAAAGATCTAGGATACACAAAGAACACTTAGTTTATGTAGAAACTGTCCAGTCTCATATGTCTGGAAAACACATTATCAGCTGCTTTACCGCAAGTAAACAGTGATACAATCTAAACCAGAGAATGAAATACATCCAACTGTCTAATGGTTGCCTAACAGTCTTTTTAAGATCAATCGATTAAATTTTAAACTGGTTACATTATGGTAATAGATGTGTCTATGGTAATAGACACTACAATCCATAAGACTTGTTAAGTAACAACAAACTTTATGGAACATTAGGTTCAGTGATCTGAAGTCTCTTCTAAAACTTGTGATCAGTCACAAGGCTCTATGACTCTTGAGATTACAGTTTCATTTAAAGGGAAACTGTCATGTCTGTCGTGTCCCCGTCCCCCCCCGCCCCGAGACATTTACATATTCAGAATGAGCACATATCTACCTACCACAGCTTGGCGAAAAGCTGCCACTTGATTTATTTTCCTGGTGCAACACACACTAACTCCTGATGTTGTTTTACATGTGTGCAAAGCAAACAATACAATTCTGCTGCTAACAGAAACACCAATGTGGCCACAATGCCGCCTTTTTGTCTACTATTCCACCATGACAAAAGTAAATATAAATACATACAAACACAGATATATGGTTTTGTTTGTGACGCATGATAAAATATGAGCTTTACATAAAAAAAAAAAAACAAAACAAAACCCAAACAACAAAAACCTTAGAATAATTTGCAAAGTGTAAACAAGACCACTCATTGAACCCCGACATGAAATTGCTGGAATGAAAACCATGTCAGCCATTTCCCAAACATACAAGTACAAGGTTATGTACAGAAAGGAAGAACAAAAGGTTTATTACCAGTGACCTGAGTTCCTCAAGATCTGTAACCCAAAGTTTCAGTGCAGAAAGGCACTAGAGTTTGAAAAGTCTGTTTCTATCTCTAACAGTACTCTGAGAAGGAGCTCATGCCTTTGTCTTTCATGTTGTGCTGCCACATCAACGCTCTGCTCTTGAGCACTAACCTTCATGCCCTCAGCATTTCTCAACCTGCAATTTAAAACAAGTGCTAGTAGATTAAAGAGAAGACAGAAAGAATGTACCCATAGCTGTGAATTACATTTTCAAGTAACTACAGCCACCCTTAAGAACTAATTTTTCTGTGTTTGGGTGGCCATCTGCATGTGTTCTTCACAATGAGGGTGGTGAAACAGGAGATTAGATTTCCCAGAGAGATTGTGGGATCTCCAACCTTGGATGCAGTCAAAACATGACTGGACAAGGTCCTCATTAACCTCATTTAATGTCAAGTTAGCATCATCTTCAGCATACTGGTCATCTTGTCCTCCCCAGATGACCAGAGGTCCCTTCAAAGGTCCCTTCTAACTATATGATTCTATAACTTGGTAACATTGTAACTTTAGCCAATTTCAAGCCCTGTCCTACAAATCTAAAGTCATTAGAAAGCAGACTGCAGAGGTCTTCACGCATGTGAAGATCCCAAGTCCAGCAGAGTCCTTAGCAAACAGCATTGTTGCCAGAGTTTTCAGCAATGCAATGCAGCTTAATGAAGTTACAGAGCTCCCGGTGGCCATGCCGAACAAGTCAGTGCTGGAAACCTTCCCAACCTTAACTGTAACGCAGCTAAGGCTCTGATGAAATAAATGGAAATGAACAAAGCCAGCATGACCATAGCTAATATAAATCAGTCTTGGCACAACACATTAGCCACGTCAAAAGGATTTGAGTAGGGATGGCCAAACCCTGCAGTTGCTCCACGGTGGAGACAAAAATCTGAGAGATAATATGAAGGGCTTATACCTGCGAATGGTAAAAGGTATTTTTTCACATTCAGAGCAAGTAATACAGCTTGTAAACTTTGTGCATCCAGAAGGAAGACACAAGTAAATCGTCTGTATAGAAACAGTTGGCATAGGATCTTCAGTGTCTCCTCATAAATAACACTGTGGTTAACAGGAAGACCAACTCCACAGAAAGACACACCAGTAAATATGTTGCCAAAAGTACAAATTCAATAGGACATTCTGTCATTCAGTGTCTCGTGATACAGGAATCAGGTTGTTTAGCATCTTATGACCCAACAGTGTTCTCTGCAGGCTGGAAAAGGACAACACTTGTTTTTCTCGACCCTAGAAAACCTGGAAGACATGCTTAAGTCAGTCACTGTAATGGAAGCAGCTGAGGAAATCGGAGACTTTTTGTAGTAATTATATCTTTAAAATGGACTGCAGCAATGCAAGTTATTCCTCCACCTCAGTGTCAACAGGATGCAGTGTCGCACAGCAGGAGTGATGGAGGTCAGATGCCAAGAGCAGATGATAGACAGAAGGTACTAAGCAGGACACGGCATCTGTAAGTCAACTGTCCATTCAGGGTCCTCACTCTCTGTAGCTGTAGGTGTTATCAAAGAGTGCAATGGCAGCAGCTGCTAAGCTTAGGGCAGTCAGAATTTAGCAGAACTTGTGGCTGAAGACAGCCATTTGCTGTATCCATTCATAACTATTTCTCCGGCTCAGGATACCCTCATGAGATCAGCAGGTGAAATCCTGCACTGAGGGTCTTTGTGATTTGCAGCCCTTAGCACTATGGTAGAAGTGGGTGAAGCCAGGGACAACAGTGGAATTAGCCTGGATCACCCATGGGGCCAACATGGTCTAAAAAGCCACCCATCACCTTTGCGAGGGGGGATTCTGCAAACGGGGGCTTTTCTCCCTTTGTTTGTGGGACTTGAAAGCACTGAAAACTCTATGCTTAGTTACAGGATCTCTCCAGAGCAGCAGAGATACTCAAAGTGTGGGCGGATGAAGTATGCTTTAAGGAAGCTGTTCTCAGGAGGTAGATTGCTGCCTACCAGCAATTTAAAGGAAAGCAGAAAAAAAGTCAGACTGGGATCCTTATTTACTGAGGAGTTAAAGAGGTCTGGCACTAAGAGGTGACAAGCAAAGTAATTAGAAAATAATTATTTTAAGGGAGAAAGGGATGTAATAGAGTAGTAGAAGTGAGTCAAGATCATTCCAACAGAATGAATCATAAAAAAAGTAAATTCAGAAAAACACACATCCATAACACAGTTCCTGTTGTGCTGGGTGATTCAGAGGGATGAATATGCCCTTAGCTAGATCTTCGGCACATCACACGCAGCCACGACAGAGCAGCTTGGACAAGCGCTGTAAGAATCTCGGGTCACGTGTGTCGGTGGTGCACAACAGCCCCAGTCTTGAATGAACACAGGAGCTATCACTGAGAGATAAAGTATCATTTCTCATTCAAATTTGGATATGGGATTGGGACTATAGAAAAATTCTTGAGGAAAGCAATACTCTGTTTTGTAGTTTCTGTACAACTGATGTTAGAAGGGTTAACTCTAACGATTCTCAGTTTCACTGCATCAAAGCCACAGAGGTTGTAACTACCATAACGCCTGACACAACTGATGTTCTTTGTTCCTATAGCCATTAACAGGGAAAAAGCGCAGCAAGCAACACTTTTCTGTCTTCTATTTAGAAAGCTTTTTGAAAACTTGCTTTTACAGCCGCTTTATAAAATCTGTAACAGGCCACATTTAAAACAAAAAAAAACCAACACCAGTGTCACAAATTCAACCACCTTTGTTGAACAGTATCTTTTTTCGTTATACACAACAAAAACACAAACATCCATATTAATCCATAATGTTCACGTTTCCGTGCTGAGATAGGAAATGCAAGACCATATGTGCGCCTGCTGCAGTGCTCGCTGTCTGGTAAAATCCATCCAGCTATCTATTCACAGAGGTAAGACTGAAAAACCAAGATCTTCATAGGTATACAAGCTGTCTTTTTCAAAAACAAAAGGATGAGCCACTGACAGGAAAGTGCTTGGAATCTCATTAATTTGACACTGTGTTTCAACATGACATTCGAAATGCTAGAAGAATACTGAAACACTGTGCTGCACTGTAAATCCACAATGAGGTTCCAGCTGGTTTTAATGATTATATCTTTGTTCATGAAATATCTGCTGAAAAATGATACCAGTCCTCTGAAGTAGA
Source organism: Psophia crepitans (assembly GCA_013399095.1). Lineage (NCBI taxonomy): Eukaryota > Metazoa > Chordata > Aves > Gruiformes > Psophiidae > Psophia > Psophia crepitans. The sequence goes on from VWZZ01001957.1 coordinate 925,774, forward strand.
TTTTGAGAAATGAAATTCTATTTTTAGGACCACCAGCTTGCCCCCAAGTTCTCTGTCCTACTACTTATTACTTGAGTATTACTGCACTATGAAGCTAAACATTATTCCATCCATGTTTTAATGACAATACACCTCATTTGCTTCACTGCCTTTCCAAATTCTGTATTAGTATTCCTTGTCCTGTACTAGTTTTTGATGCTTCTTTCCCTTATTATTGGAATAGCTTCCCTTTTCTCATGCCTAAATATGACTCCCCCTTCAAATTCCCCCAAGCTTGCTTTTATTTCTATGAAACTATTAATTTGCATTTTTCCCCAAATATTCTACATCAGTTTTGAAATGCTTTCTTTGTCTGAAATATACACAAGAAATTAGGGGTAGGTTTGTCTTCTGTGTAAGAACAAAGCTCAGTCTATCTACTGCCAGGCAAGTGAACAATAGAAAGTAAAGTCTGCTTGCGTACTAGCATGGCAACATCTACATGTATAACCCTGAAAGATAGGAGATTAATTTTGAAAATAACAGTTTACTAGTGCTACAGAATTTTAAAGCGTTTAAGAAATCTACACAGAAAAAAGGGATAGCCTAGCCTGAAAGTAAATTCCTAGTATCTTAATGAAATGTCTCTCAGGGGAATTAGTATTTTCTTGGCAGCAAACCAATGGGGTTGTTATTTCAGGTAGTATTTAAAATCAGAAGAAAGATTTTTGGGTTTGTGATTAAGGCTTAAAATAATCTAGATTCTATGCTGGCTCCACGATGCAGCTCAAACACCACACCAGGCAATTTGCCTGATGTCTTCAAACTTCATTTTTCTCTTTCTAAAATACAAGCAACATTTCTTTCCTCCCACCAAACATTCATCTTGCCTACTTTAGTGTCCATATAATTAAGTCACTGAGGCAACTCACAGCACCTCAAGTTCATCACACCCCTCATTTACTGCTGGTCTGGGTTTTAAGCTGTGAAGTCTGCTACTATATTTCCATATTTAACTAGCATAAGACAACACAGAAATAAACTGCAGGATCTGAGAGTTGCAAGGAGACAACACTCCAGAAAGTTGGGAGTCCAGGGATTAAAAACACCTTAGCTTTCAAACAAATACTTCCCTTGTGTAAGAAAATGAAGTACTTTAAATTGAGAAATAACTTTGCTATAATCCCTCTGAATAACTGGTAAAACTCTTCATCTCCCTTGTTCATCTCCCTTTCTCTCATTTAACAATTCTTACTTAAGTTTTTCAGATTAACTTTTTATTTAACATCCGGTAATGAGTCTGAAACATGAAAAACTAATTGTATTCCAAAACATTTTCCTAGTGCCAACGCATTAAAAGTTACAGGCATAAACACGCAGCTGACTCTCCATGAGCATGTGGCGTCACTGCTCAAACGTCCTTTAGACTGTGTGATAAAAGCACCAGACTGCACAAAGGAAGCCAGGTTCAGCATTAGCTTGGTCTACTAGATCTGAATAAAAAGCTAAGAGCTGACAAAAGTAAAGGCAAAATTTTGGAGAAAAACATATTACAATTAGAAGTTTGTTTATTAAAAAAAATCACAGCAGAAGTCCTCAAGTACATTAAGTTAGACAACAAAAGCTAAAAGCATTATGAAAAAGTAATGATGGATGTTACGAACACATCCTGGCCAAAGTTCATTAAGAACACTATTTCTGTTGGTGCGTAGACAGATGAAAAAAAGAAAGAAGAAAAAGGAAAAAGAATTCTTTTCTGTATGCCTTACTAGTTGTAGGTTTAAAGCAAACTCTAATAGCAAACAATACAAAGAGTTGTAAAACAAGAGCAGCCCTTTGGAAAATTAAAAGGCAAAAAGGTGGCCAAGGAGACCAGAGACCACAAATTACTTCACTGTTTTCATGTAGTTTCAACTGTATGTATTTTCTCCATGCCCAATTAAATGAAACATTTGTGGAAGACCTAGGAATTGCAGGGAGCTTTCACTCTGAGAATAAAAGTGAAATACTCAAATATTGAAGCAAAAGCAACACGCTCAGAAAAAACAATGTAAACTGACATGCCACAAAGTATATTCAAAGGGAAGTATTGATTCACAATCACCAAATGGGAAAGGAGTTAGAAATACATAATTTAGAAGAATACACCCACATTTTTTTCTTATCTATGTTCTCTGAAACATTTGTAAGAGCTTTGCTTCAGAGCAAACAGAATGCATAGCACAAGGTATGGCACATCTTCTTAAACGAACAGACCAGACAGAGCAACTTGTTTACTTTACAGTATCTGCTCCAGACCTACAATAGGAGGAAGAAGACAGTCTGAATGTGCACGGCAGAGGCGAAGAGAAAAGCAACACAGAGCAACCTCAAGACCATGATGCAGCCAGAGCAAAGTCTTTCAAAAACCGAAAGAAGAAATATTTTACAGCATTGCCAAGAAAGGAGTAGGTGGCAGGCAGTTTGCTTTAGCCAAGACAACCCAACAAAAAAACCCACAAAGCCTGAGTTATCATCTTGGCAACAGAGAAGAGAGGGGTGCTTTCAGCAGACGGCAATTAAGGATTTGGCAAGCATCTGGAGGAAAGGAAAGAGTGTGAGTCAAAGATAACACTAATATCACAAGTCCAGATAACAGAGAAAGATAAAGACACAATGAGAAATACATAGCAGAGAAATAATGAATTCAGGTAGCAGTCCAATCTCCACTAGGACAAACAGAAGAAACCAGCAGAAGTGCAGGGAGTTGTGAACGAACACATTTGGAGCAGAGTCTCATCTCTGCAATGTTGAGAGTTGTCAAATATTGGGCAGAGAGAGCAACACACACCCACAAAAGCAGATGATTAACTTTTTGCCCAGGAAGAAACAGAAATAAAGGAAGTTAATGAATGAACTATAAACTATTTGAAAGAAAACAGGAGAGGGAGGCTTGGAAGTAAAGGTCCAATACAAATGAGAAATGGTGACAGGAGACCCAGAGAAGGGTGTTTCAGGCTGAGACACGAATACATGGAGCAAAATACCTGTCAATTTAACAGAATATCCCTACCTCCTTAAATGAAGGAGGAGTTAATCTACTAAGTGTGAACAGCTTGCCTTGTCCTAGTTAATTATTTAACCTTTACTTCTTGCTGAGGGTGAAGTACTAAATGCATTACAGGTGCTTCAAAATTACTAATGGTTAATAAAAGAAAGGGACATGATGAAATACACGTTTAGAATTCAGTCACCTCTTTGTTTTATCTCTATGTTTAATTTACCCTCTGTATTTCCTTTTTGTAAATAAAAGCATTTTACTTCACATGCTACAGCACAGAGCAACACTAAATGATAATCGAAGACTTCAGCACTGAACATCTTTTAAAGTCCTTCCTTCGCACCATGAAGGAGCTTGCTTCGTTTTCCCACGATTGACATTACAAATGTGTAAGTGGCAGACAAAATTAAACAGTTTAAGATGAAAATACTCACACTGGTAGGTCAAGGGGAGCACGGAAACTTACCAGTTGCTAAAATGTTCATTTTGGAACAAAAGCTCAAACGAGTTGCACTGTGTTGAGTCAAACAAAAGAAAATACAAACCTAACAAAAACTCTTTTTTGCCTCAGTGAGCCCCAAGACCGATTCAGTACCCTCTATGCCAAAGAAAGCACGCAGTGCTGCACGCTCTCACGACTTCACTGCAAATCTTGCTTTGTTTAACATCTCAACTTCTCAGGTCAAGTGATTTAGATAAAAAGCTACATATTAGCGTTCATGTGAAGAAAAACATTCAGTCATAGAAATGCAAAGAAAAAAAATATGTGTTTGAGTATGTATTGACCAAAACCTAGAAACTAATCTAAAAACCCATATTCTTTTCAACAGTTCGTTTTCTCCCGATCTCACTGTATGCTAGAATAAACATTGTGATTTTTTAATTCAGTGTTATTGGGAATTTCTGAATTGGCCACCATGACCTGTCCTGTTATTAGCCTACTGAAAATGTGTATCTGACTAAAATTCCAATTAAGCTTTATTCTTAGTATTTTCCCTGAGTACTCTCTGGAAATCCCATGAGGGGACACCACACTTCTCTTCCCTTCTCCTGCAATAACTGAAACTTCTGCATGTTCACAACCAGAGGACAGCAGCTCTTTTGCTCCCAGCAGAGACAAGACAGCAGAAAGCACCAAGAGAAATTAAATGCTAAACAAAGATTAACCATACTGTCTACCTGTTCATAAAAATTCCACACGTTCACCTGCAAGAGGTCAGCTAAAGCTGCATTAAAAAAAAAAAGCCTCCCATAATATTATTTTCCCAAGTATAAATTGCTGGGGTTTCTATATATGTAAAGTGTAAAATGGCTAACAAGAATTTATATGTTAAAATGTAGTCTACCCATACAAGAATGGTTTAGATGAACTGGATCAATATTTCTAAGCATGTTCAAAGTAGGAATGTTAGAGTGACTCAACGTTAATATAAGCTACCATGGAAAAGAAGCATGCAGGTGTTGTTAAACAAAGCAGATGGCAGCACTCTGAATTCTCCTCAGTCATATATAACTATTTCTCTCACTTTAAATCTCTTCACATTTTGAAAATAAACTTACTGATATTATTAGTTTCATCTTTCAATCCTTGCCTCATTTTCTTAATGGCTAAATTTAAAACAAGATTTGCTTTTAAATTTTACATTGGGAAACTGGTACCTAATAGCTGAACTGCTGAAGCGAAATTGTTTGGCTCCCTTGAGTTTCCGTTTTCTTTGACCACTGACCAAATTCAAAAGTGATAAACAAGCAATTAGGTTACCTAAGCTTTGTTAAAATTAGCCTAATTCAGTAATGCACGCTATAGTTGAAATAGCGCTGCTTAGATATTCAAGGGCCTTTATGTTAGAGCCAGAGAATGCTACTAAACCCACCCACCCAGAATTAAGAAAAATTAGAGATCAATTAGGAACACACATAAAAAAAGGCCTATTTGAGCAATTTTCTCTCTCAAGGTGATTTAATAATCTAGTAGGACCATAACATTTTACAAAAAAAAAAAACCCAAACCAAAACATTCAAATCCATGTTTGTTCTTCAAAGAACACCACTAATATCCACTTCAGTCAGAGGAAGTTACTCATGTCCTGCAGTGAGATAACCACAATATCTAAAGTAGAACATCTGGAAGGAAAAATGCAGTACAAAACGAATGCAGTATTATACTTGGATACTTAACCAGCTCAAATTGCTCCCTGCCCTCTGAAAAAATTATATGCTAAAGTCTAATTTGTCTTGGCCTCCCCCAAAAAAAAAAAATAAAAAAAAAAAATCAAACCTCCCACTGAACCTATCCAGTAGCCCAACTTCATCACTGCAAGTGTAAGTGCTGTGTGGATCAAAGTGGTTCAGGGAAAGAATGGCTGCGAACAACAGGAAATCTTCAAGAGGTTCAGCTTCTTGGTGTGCTCTTCATCTGTCATTTAATCTACATTTTATGTACTTTATTCTCATCACCTGTAAATCACTTCTGCGTACTTTTTATTTGTGGAGGTTGGGCTTCTGGGTGAATAGAGATATTCAAAAATGGAAGGGTTGGATTGGGTTTTGTCCTCCGTAGGTCAAAAAGGCAACACTATCAGGTCAAACTTATCACTGAAATTGAACTGAACTCTGCGGGTGTATTTTACCTCAGTTTCAGAACGGCCCGAGGCAAAAATCCATCAAGAAATAAATAACAAAGAGCTCCCTCCATGCAATCACTCTAAGAACCATTCTCTGGGTTTCTATTCATCCCCAGAAAACGTATCGCTCATTTGGATTATGGTTTTGCTATTAACTATTTGGTACTTGGCAAAAAGGCAGGAAAACTCAGCATCTCTCAAAGAAAATTCCTAACTAGCAGACCTCATAGAAAAGCAGTATCATATGATCTCAGAAGCCTTTGAGGGATTTAGCAGACCAGAAATGTATTTCTAAACTTTTGTAGCTTAAAATTTCTTTCTGATAACAAGCCAAGAAAAAAAAAAAGTACGAAACATAGCATTCTCATTTCACACTGATACTCTAAACTTGTCTTTTGTTATACACAACAAATGAGGACAATACAAACGCCCACTAAACTGTAGACATGCAAAGAACATCTAAATTTTATCTTTTCCCTGGCATTTGAATGAGCAATCACCCTACTCTCTTGGTCTAAACAGAAAGGCAAACATCTCCACAATTCTGTAGTTACCACAGGGTAACTATATGGGAAATAGCTTTGTGCTTTAAGATTTTGAAACTATCCAAAAATCCCACCAACACCACCTAACTTAATACTCCATGCTCTGCTGTTTGTGCTTTTCACAGGTAAAATGTTCCCTGGAGGGAACAAAGTTACTACAAGACCTAATTTTCCACCAGCCATTATCTGAAATTGTCAGAAGACCAAGGCTGAAGTCTGTCTCTGGACTCTTCCCTAGACGATTGAAAGGTTTATCGGTGGCACCACTGGAATGAAGATTTCATCATAAATGCTGTGTGACTTTAGGGTGTGTAGATTATTAAAGGCACATCATACTACACTGCAAAACTACAAAGCCTTTACAAGAAACAGTTGATTTCTCTTAGACTCCAGACAGATGGCAGGATTTGACTATCACTAAATCAGCTTAGTCAAATACATTATTAGTTCTCCAGACCAATATTCACTGTGTATTCCTAATGAAATTGCTTGAATGAAAAGGGCAACGTGCCAAGCTTATAGCAAGTAAACAACAGAAGACCATTTTCCTCCAAGATCAACCCCCTCCTGATGTGCTGTAAACGCTTATACAAATTTCAAAAAAACAAAGCTCCTCTTGAAAAAGCAGCTCATTACAAAACACAAAAGATCAAAACTTAAATTCTACTTTTGGATGTGTGTTTACTATTTAATCAAGTGTCTGTTAAGTTGCTTCTTTGTGACTATGAAGTAATTCAGGAAAATCAGGAGGTCAGACCTGCTACCACAGAACCACCACATCAATGAACAAGCATAAAGGGCTTTCAGGTATCTAAAATAACAGGTCCCTCAAAGGCTGGATGGGCAGCTTCTCTGGAGATAATTCCATCAGCAAGGGATGAGCGCCCCACTTATCAGAACTGGCACATAATATTCAAGCACGGCTTAACGCTCGCAAGAAAAGATGCACGATTCTACTTAGATTTCTAGAGAGCAATCCTGAATCCCTGTTGCTTCTCCTCTTAACAGCACAAGGAATCAAAATCATATAGAATTACCAGATTTGTAACCAAGCATTCATACAGAATTTTATTTTTTTAATGCATAATCAAAACTTATTTTGATGGAAGACAAACTCAGCTATATTTTACTAAGAGAAATGATTCTCAAAAACATTTTTGCCAGTCCTCCTTGCAGTGACATTTTTTTCCTCCCCTGTCACAGTAAGGTTAATGCTGCGGAAGTAGAACTGATTATCACTGGGCATGACAAGGATTGTTCACTGCTGCAGCTACCCCTCAATCAGAACGTTACTTTTGTTTATACTCAACAAGGACAAAAAAAACAGGCATCACAGATATTAGTAGATGCTAAATACACCCATTTTACACTGCTCAAAATTAGAGTAGGTAACACACTTGAATGTAGGTGTGGCGTTAATTTAGATGTAAAATTATGACACTTCTTTTGAAATTCAAACATTCTGTGTTATTAAATACATGCTCTCATTTTCATCAGCATAAGAGAGGTTGTTGATTGTTTGTGTCACTACAACAAACTAAGAAGTATATTCTTATTTGTACCAAAGCAAACACAGCATCCTTATAACCTAAATATTTATTTCCCTAAATTATCCAATATTTCAAGTTCGCAATGAAAAGGAAAAAAAAAAAAAGCACTTTTAGCTTCATAGACAGGTATCATAATTTTCACTGTATGTTAAGATTTTTAATAATTATCGATACCTATATCTGATAGCTCATGAATAGAATTTGCATACAGAGCACACAAAGTCTCCCTAAAAGCATTTCTACGAGCGATTCTTTCTGGGATTTGACATGAGCTGAGTGGTGCTGAACAATTAACCATTGTGCAGGAATGGCTACTTAATTCGTGTCTGACTTTTACACGAACGTGAGAGATTGCGTATCTCTCTATAATAGCACATATACCAGTTAACTGCGTTAATTGTAGACAACAGACCTGTGCTCAGTTAGGTGGTCTTTTCAAACACATGGCAATTAAGCCCTCCTACATACGAATCACTTAGCATTCGCAGAATACTTTCTATATGAGTACTCAATGTTTACAAATGAGGCTGGCATATTTTATATAATCTTTGCTGTCCCAGCTGAGACGACTAAGGCGTGCTATCATTATGTACATAAGAGAGTCATAGGCAGATGCAGATTAAATAAAGTCACCTTATTCCTTACTCCCGTCTTCCCACTATGGATACGGCATCTGGACTCTGAACCTCACACACCACTCTCATCGCTAGCTGGAAATAAATCATGTACCAATTCAGGATAGTTTGCCTGTTCTGCAAAAATGTTATGACTCTTATTAGTTATGATTTTAAAGAGTTTCCCACATATTCTAATACATTCAGTCAGGCCACACTCTTCCACAGGAATCAAAAAAGTGAGATGAGCTCTCTGCTGAATTCCTAGTTCCCAAAAAAACACAATCATCATCAACTCCAAGTCTAAAGCTGCAGCCCCAAAGGAATTTTGGAGGAGGAAAAAGCCACTGACTCCTTCACAGCCTCCTTCAAAATGACACAGATAAGCAGGAGAGGCAATACGCTAATAGTCACAGTGAAGCTTATTAGAGACAATTTAAAATGAAGCCTCTGTCTCATGGGAAATTCTAATCTGCTTTTCTATCTAACTATCAACAAAAAACATTTTTAAAATATCAAAATTTAAAAACTCTTTTCCCATGGAAGATGAAGTATAAGACATCCTACTGACACTCATTAGACATTTTGATTTGAAACAAAAGCACTTTTGCTTTCCTAAAGTGAAATATTTTGTTTTGTTTAAAAATATTTTAACAGGGTTTTATTATTATCTGTGTTTAGTGTTAGGGCCTTTCGTTACCTTCTGTTAAAAAACACAAAGCAAAATTGTAAACAATATTTAGTATGCAAAGCAACTGACACACTAGATTATCATTTATATATAAGGTACTAGATTTATGAACAGAAATTTTACAAATGCTGAAACAAAACTGGGATGCATTTGCTTAAACTGAACACACAAAGAAACAAAATGTGCCTACTTCAAATTTCTGTACTCACAACAGTTAAGAATTACTCCTTACACTGTAGCCTGCAGAAAGAACATTTCCTTTTTTTATCGTTATTGATAATTGCAAAAATCTGGATGGCCTTAGCATTTTACCATTTGCAGTTGAATTAGCTGGCCCTTCATTTCGCCTTTAAACCAGCCATTTTCATGCACAGTTTACATGTATAAACCAATCAGTAACAGCAGTTTGTCACCCTCGTATATATTATTGATAAGAAAACAGACAAACCCAGCAATTAAAATGCATGCACTTGCCCCATCTCCAGGCTCAGCCTGAGGTATTGATAGAACAGTTGAAGTAAAAACTCAGTTTTACATTTCAAAGAAAGTTCAAAGGAAGTGAGAAAAGACTGCCCTGCAAAGGACACAGAAATTTTATTTATTGCTGGAAAAGTTTATTTAAGGAATAGACTATATTATTTACTCCGATAAGAAAAATTATGAGTCCACATCTTGTTCAACAAGACATTCTACTTAGCTTTCCTTTTGGTCTTGGATCAAATCTATGAATCTGGCAAAATGATAATTTGAACATTCTTAGAACACTAATCACAACGTAGTATCAAAGATACAGGGTAAAATAATGATCAAGAGACAAATCAAGCAGTTTTAACTGGGTTTGTGTTTCTTGCTACCCCAGCAAGACAACGAACAATATTTCTTGGGCCCAAAATGGTGCCAAGTGATAAATTAAAGGAAATAATAAAAGGATCTGAAATCGGGATGTCTTTAGATGGACTAGCAACCCTGAGATCACTCGTCGTCTCTGCCTCCACCCAAATTCTTGGGTTGTCAAAAATCACTAAGCCATTCTATAAATACTAAGTATTTAGTCCATGACCTACTACTAGTCCTTTCTAAAGAATTTAGACAACTTAGCCAACAGAAATTATCTAAAATATTCTGCTAAAAATATATATTTTAAAGAAATTAATATCAAATGAGATTACACTGGCTGCATAACATATCTCTAATCTTGGTTTTGGAAAAGCAAATTGCCTTTCTTTCCTCTGTTTCCAAACATGAGACTAAATATCCCATGTTAAGACACATTTATGCAGCTGTTAATGGAAGTCATAAATACGATACACATATCACAGTAGAAGTTTGCAATGGTAACTCCACACTATAAATGTACCACATTTACACTAGGCGTTAATGAAAAAGACCTGAGCTAAATCAGCACTAGCAGAGAACACAAAACACTCCTCTTACCTCCATTTCTGTGCAGTGTAAACGGCCCGATTTATCTGTAATTGAAATAAAACAGTTTTCAGATTAAGTAAAAGACAAATAAAAAACCAAAAAGTTGAGTTTTGCTCTTCCCCCCCCACCCCCAGTAAGCGCCAAATATCCTTTGCCTTGCTTTAATCATACATTTCAATAAAATTTCTATTACCTTTGCATCACAGAATTAACTAGAAGGTGGCAGCCCTGCCCTTTTTATTTGGATCCTTCACAACACTCCCTTTTAAAAAGATGTGTCTTTAATGCCTGGCTTCATTATTTAAATTGTATGACTGACGCTTGGCCTTGGAGGGAACATGAAAACATATTGGCTTAAATTAAGCAGCAGCAAATAATTATTTCAAGAGAAAAAAAACAACATTAATTCATAAACCAGGGAAAAGCCACTGTTTCATCTGATACTTCTGGGATACAAAGAGTTCAACACCACCATGAAGTTGAAGCAAATTAAAGTTGAAACATTACTCCGATATTTTTGTAAGTCCCTCTGGTCAATTTTCGCATTTCTTCCAAGTTCAGAAAGATCACTTTGGAATTTGTATAATACAGAAAAATTAAGTTTTTTAATTGTTTCATCAAACTGAATTCTCATTTTGCTCAAAGACAAAACACTTTGGTATAATAGTAGCTTGATAGCTTAACAAAAAATAAGACTGAAATTTCACAGCACATTAGGAAAGTACATTTCACTAAAAGCAGCATGATTAGAACTTCATATTGATAATTCATATCAAAGTAGAGTGAAATAATTCTGACAAGATGATTTTCTGTTGGAAAAACAATATTTAAGGAAGTCAAGTATTCCACAGAAATACATCCATTTCAAAAGGGAGCTACTCTTTAATTTCTAAACACACAGACGGTGAATTTTACCCTTTTTCTTTGCTTTGTGGCTATACTGCAGCCACAATGTTATTCTAAAATTTGAGATTCTTGGCCTGATGGCACTCACCTTAGGAAACGTCAGACATGATTTTGAGTCCCCATATACTCAAAAATTAGAACAGTGCACATTCCCTTGACTGCGTGTACACCAACAGCATATGTTACATACAGGTGATGGCTGCTGAACACCACCCAGTGTGGCCGAAGGATTTAAGGATTTACTGCAGTAGTTAGTGCAATTTGTAGCCATAACTAGGACTGTGTTATCAGATTGCCTGGCAAGCCCAAGGAAGCTCAACCAACTAGTTAGCACAATATTTTTGCGCAGAAGAGCAATCACGCCGGCTTCATATGTTAGATCTGAACGACATGCAAAACTGTCGGCACTAGAGAAGAGTCACCTGCATAGAAAAAGATTGATTTTTCATATTGAACTGGTCAATTTCCCTTTGAAACTAAAGGTTAAACACATCTTGAATGAATAGGGAACATCCATCTAACAGAGTGAAAGTTGTTTATCTTCATTTTGAACTGTTGCCAATGCAAGCTGAATGCTTACCACTGATGTCTGACCTCAAAATGAAGAGCAGAAGAGTGACTTAAGGAGCCAGCTTTTGCATCATGTACCGTCTTTTCAAAAGACTGGTGATTCTGCTTGATTCACTTCAAGATCCATGCAACAGATTTTTTTTGTGTTTAAAATGGTAACATCCATGTGATTGTTATAAATTATAAATAGGAGAAATTATCTGAGAACTTTTTAAAAATACTTCTACAATTATTAGCAGATTTATTAATTTTAGTGCCTATTTCTGTGAGACTCAATTGACAAATGACCAAAACATGGTATCTCCATGATACAAGACTAATTCACAGAAATGTAGTCAAGATAGGGGAAAAAAACAGTAAGTGTGCTGCTTTTTCTGGAAAAGGTACTAATCATTTTTTTTAATTACTACTTCAGAAAAAAGTAGTAATTTTAAGCCTACAATGATGCAACGGCATACAGAAAACCACCACTGTTTGCAATCACTAATAATTTACTATAGCTTGACTCGCACCTCCTATGGTCCAACAGAACAGGAGTCAATCTGTCTACTAGGTCCTCTCAGTAGCACAGACCCAAAGGACTCCTTGCTACACCTCATAGCGACACTGAGGTCCTACGAAGCTCCTTCTAACAGAAGTCCTAACCAAGTCCTGAAACACAAACCAAATAAATCAGCCCAGAACAACGCAGGTAAGGCAAAATTTGGATTTCTGAGAGCAATAGCAAGAAACTTATCTCACAGTCCCTTTGAGAGATCTTTGATAAACTTTCACGAAAGCTGTTCTTCAAGGAAAAGCACTCAAACTCTGGAATGTTTCCTTATTTTATATATGGTACTATCAAAATTTACTACCACTTTCAGAGCAAATCATAATTCATTGTTTATTATAAAAATATAGGGAACATCTTAAACTGGATCATTTATTCCCACTTATATCCGCATTTTTAAAAACAATAGAATTACCATGATTCTATGTGCTGGGGAAGGAAGGGGGAATAACAAGCAGTTTAAGTCTCACACCGCACAAAGACACTGCAGACAGTATTCTAGACAGCTGCAAACTACTAATTGACTTACAATATTTTAATATATACTGTGCTATGGTAATTATTAACCATACCATTCCATATGCCTCCGTGCCTTCAGTCCAGCTATACATTTAGCAGATTTCCCTGCGCTGTTTGCAATGACTTAAGGATCCCCTCATTTGGGAATTTCCTACATTTCTGAAGAGACCAGCATTATCAGTATTGACCCAAGAAACATGCGCTTACTTGCATCTATCAAGACTGAAATCAATTTGCTTTTGTACTGCCCATGCAAGCCAATTTACTTATACTGGCTGGGAGTAGAAATTTCTTCTCTCTTCAGCTGGCATGACTGAAAACGCAGAACCTCTTAAGTGTAGCCTAAGGGTCACGCTCTCTTAATTTGCACTGGGGAAAAAAAAATATCCCTGTAAAAAGTCATAGAATAGTCTTTGTTTGCAAGCAGTATTAACCGCTTATCTGGTAAACAGGTGAAGACTTACAAAATTATTTAAGCTGCTGCTACTTAACATAGATCCAAACTTCCCAACTATTCAGCCAGATACTCATCTGCATAGCATTTTCATCACTTTTACTGCCAAAAAAAATTCAACAGCATTTTTCCACGACAGCTTTCAAATAGTGACTAATGGCTTCGTTACTAGCAAACAGCATAACTTTAACTGGCAAGTTAACTTCAATTTATAAACAAGCTACAGTTTGGAAGAATACATGATTTTTCACCCACAGATTGTTGAAATGCAAAAAAAAAAAAAAACCCGAACAGTTTTTGCAAGGATGAAGGAGACTTAAACTGGATGTTTCCTATATCTCTGAAAATAATCTTCAGAGACACATATTTGCCACCAAAAAAAAAATCCAAACCTTTACATTAATTTTTTCTCAAAATTTCTATTCGAAAACTATTCTTATTTCAAACTCTCCACAAGAGGAGTCATGCCAAACTTTCATCAAGCATTAGAGCACACTGACTCATCCCTCAAGGCAGGAGCTTCAGGCTGCTACTTAGACCAGGAAAAAGAAATCTTTCCACAAAATCTCTCAGAATGCTGTTAAAAAGACTACACTGAATTTATCTGTAGCCCATGCTTCACTGATGCACAATTTCCCAGCCTTCCAGGGATTAACAGGTCATGGTTAGAAAGGGTCTTCAGAGATTTAATAAGAAATAGCAAGCATGTCATGCATTGCTGCCAACAGCAAGAAGCACAAATTTAAGACTGAATTTTAAAAGCAAAATAGATAATTCAGTATGTTAAAATGGATTGACTCTGGATATTCATAAGAAAGCATGCAGGATGCGCAAAACCATTTGCACTCCACTACCCACAGAAAAATGAAGCTACAGAGTTGATATTAGTGATGTGACGCCACAATCGCATGGCCGCTATTTCAGCTATAACCATTGCTGGAAGAGCCCTGCAGCTTGGAGCCTCAGAGCACCTTCCTAGCCTTCCTCTAATGTCTCAGATTACTCTGCACAGATCCAAACCCACTTGCTCCAAGACAGCTTCTTGCAGAATTGAAATTATTAGCACTGATTTTCAGGCAACAGCATAGGTGATGTATGCATTGGCAACAAACCTGAAACTCATTCTGTGTTAAAGATGAATATTCTAATTAAATGCCACAGCCCTAATCGAAGAAAAGGGAACAAGGAAGAATGTGGGAGTCACGAACTCAAGATCCACAAATTCTGCAGTCTTTAGTTAGGTCCCCAAATTAATGGTGAATTGAATCCGCATTTGCTTTCTAGCTTTTACATCTTCAAGAAGCACTGTAGCTACAACAGTAGGGTTTTTCCTGCCCTTAAGAGAATGAGGAACACCTTAAAAAAAAAAAAGGGGGGCAGGAGAGGGGCTGGAGGGGAACTTCAGACTCTTCTTTTATCATCTGATTGCAGGAACTGGAGTGTTAGTTACCAAATCTGACCAGATTGTCAATATAATAGTCAAGATTAGCACCAATAAAAGGAAAGGGACAGAATGAAGAAAGCAAAGGCAACCAAGCAAGATAGGGAAAAGAAGAGGATTCATAATTAAACAGAGAGGAAAATATTGATGTAGCAGGAGTGAGCCAGACTTCTGGCAGAGGATGGATATTACAGGATAAACAGAGGAGGACAGAGATCAAGACAAATAAAAAGAAACAGAAAAAAAATCAAAATGACAAAGACAAATACAGGTGATGTATAGCTTAGAAGTAAGTGACACCAGGCTGCAGAGAAGGTGGTCAAGGAGAGTGAGAACACAAGGAAGTGGAAGGAAGGAGACCAGATTACAGAGGTAATCAGAGACCCTTCAGAGCAGTGAGCATGGAGACCCATGTTTTAGTAGGCTTTGAGGATCAACATATCCTTCCTTTAAACTCCGCAACTGGAAGGTAAAAAGAAATGGGGTGAGTTTTTACAGCTTGTGGCTATTTCAATTTGACTCATAATTTCTGTATCAGCCTGTAGCTGATGATTTAGAAATAGTATGCCTCATTTTTCTACTTGGGAGAGGAAAAAGGAAAGAGAAAGAAATGTGTAAGAAAATACAAGGAAAATTCTAAGAGGATACTAGACTGAAGGCAGCCTGTGCCTTTTTTGATGCCTTCATCTTTCTCCATTCAATCCAGACTCACTGAAGTTAATCCTCACTTTGTACAGCCATAAGCAACCCCCTCTGTACATTGCACAAAGCAAAGGTAATGACTAAGACGTCTTCAGTGTTAATACCCAGTTAAATTTTGTAATAAAAAATATTTTAGAATAATATTCTTTCATTCCAAATTAACAAATCCATACTACCTTAGTGCTACCTTCTAAGATACAATTAAAAGGTCATTTTTTGTCTTGTCCCATTTCCACTCTGCACAAGGAAAACGGCTGTGGTCACCATACAGTTCTTTCCATGTCCTGCTGCTCACCCTCTTTAGCAAGTCTGGAAGTTTACCACGGGATTGCATCAATTTTTGCTATTCTAAGATAAATATTGTGGTAGACATACATTTCCAAGTGCTGCTGAGATCTATTTCCAGCTGTCAGTCAATTGTGCAGATGCTTAAGTACAGCTACTACACTCACTTTCCTCTGGCCTGTCCAGGTATCAGCCCTTCCCAAAAGGTGTGAAGATGCAGAGTTCATGTGTGTCTATTATTCTCTTTTTTTGTTTTATTGTTTTAAAGTTCTGATACTCAAATCATATTCTAATTTTTTCCTGGAGCTATCCACTTACTTGCTCATTCAACAAGTATGCCAGCTCACGGCAGAATTCTGACTCCATTGAAGTCACCAGTAGTTTCTGTCATCGTGTTTGATGGGTACAGAGTTTCAAGTGGGTTACAGCTTTTCTAAACTGATAACATAGCACTACTGGATCTGTTAGGAGCTTTTTCCAGCTGTTAATAAACTCTCTCAAGTAGATGAAAAAGTAGTTCTCTTAATTCTTCTCTACCTCAGCTATGTCTTTGCAGTCTTGTATTTACACTGTACAAAATGACTCATCTCCTTTTGTTCCTCTTAAAGTGCACAGTAATAAAATTCAGTAACACGCTCATAGTTGTGTGTGTCATGCTTAACATTTTATCAGGAATAGAACAATATTTGTTTTGTCTCCTTACCAGATCCAATGCTGTGAAGTGGTAAAATAATTCAGAAACCAAGAGTGGACACGCTCCAGTTTTCTTTTAACAGACATGAAAAAGCTTCCCCACTTTTATAAAGACACATTCATTGCCAACGTGGATCCAGGATGTTATGTACTTTTAATCCTCTTGTTACCTGCAACACACCTACTCCACACTTGACAAACGCAGTCACGCTCAGGTCAGACTCATTCACAGCACTGCTGCCGTGCGGGCCATTTTCACTGCCTGTCCCTCTGATCCCATCTTGCTTTCTCAACCATCCTGTTAAAGACAAGCGCGCTCTCTCGCCCTGTTGCACCGTACATGCTACCCTAGTCCTACCCATCACCTCTCGCTGGGTACTGTGGGGTACACTGTCACCTCCAGCCAGCCCCCAAAGTTGGACTCCATTATCCACTTTTTTTTTTTTAAAAAATGAAAGAACCTTTGTTCTTTCCCCAGTGATGCCTCTTAAAGCCATATTAACTCCTTGCAACATCACGGCAGATGTCTCATTTTCCACCCTACTCTTCATTCACTGTTAAGAACAACAACTACAATTCTACTTTCCTTTGTACAGCAACATTTTTTACTGCACTTGTCAAGAAAACCTCCGTTAAATTACAAATGTGTTATCTTTTACTTTAAGTCATTACGAGTATCAAGGGCCCACAATTCCTCAAAGTTCTTAAGTTTTCCTTAGGAAAAAATGCTGTTTTCAGACAACACCAAATTGGACTTTATTCCTTCGCTGTCTACTTCCCATCGTCAACATTTCTGCATACAAATAAAGATAACCGAGGTCACTTATCACCGTTGGCAACTTCCTTCTGTTTCTTTTGCACAGGCATTTGGAATAAGCTGGGTTGCCCCAACCCCCAAGCCAAAGATGCTGTTTTGTTGTGTCAGGATCTTTGCTTATTTTGACCTCCCCCACCAGAGCTGTCTACAATAGGATCCCCAGCCATCTGCCTATATTCACAGAGCCCCCACGTAACTCTCACTGCACGGGATGCATCAGCATAAGCTGCAACTGGAAGCCTTCCAGTTCACCCTTACGGACTGGGAACCACAGTGATGGCAGAAAGCCTAGCATAAATAAGGCCTGAGCTTTCCCTCTCCCACAGATCAGCAGAGCCAGTGAGCAGAGATAAAATACCAACTCATCGAGGCTCCTCTCTGCTGTCTAGTGCCACTTTCTTCCAACCTTGACTTCCAACCGTAACACATCTATAGATATATGTATCTATCTTACAACTCTTGCAGGAAAAGGTGAGGCTCAAAATATCAGACCTTACTGTTTTTACATACAGAAGTTTCTGAACACCCTTGAACAAAATTTGAATTCAGAGCATAATTAAGTCAATTCTAGCAGTAATGTTTATTTTAGCAGTATTCATAGCAACACCTGTGTTGAAATTTAAACAGCAAGCAAGGCTACTCCCATCCATTATCTTTCAAAAGAGTCAAGAAAATTAGAAGTAAAACATCAGTACACTTATTTTCCTCTAAAAATCCTGCGTATTTTTCCTCGGTGCTCTACAAGAAACTGACAGATGAGAATGTCTTGATGCACACAAGCTAAATTTGCATTTATTCATCCTATATTTCTCCATGCTGCCTTGCAATACCTGGGCACACAAGGGCGCAAGAAGGACATGAAACTCACTAAAACTGCTGAGACAACGTACGCTATTCCTCTCCAGTGTCTCACCCTGAGCCCTCAGAGTCCTGTGAAAGCCATCGCGCAGTCAACTTTTCTGTGATCTTTTTGATTCAAAGCCAGAATACTCCACGTGTTATGCCCTCCCGCTGAACGTGTGGCACACTTCCAAGGGAAAAATCTGCATAGGACCTGCTTCTGATAAAGCCAGCACTAATTTCCCTCAGTGCTTTCTCCTCTAGGGCTGGAGGACAAGGCAAAAGAAGGGCCGCTGACACCACCTGCAGAGGCACGCTCTCGGGAGGGAGAGGGAAGGCTGAGGAGAGCCACGTGGGCGCCAGCCCTCAACAGCCAACAGCTAGAAATCAGCATGGTTTGGTTTTCCAGCTACCTGCCCTTGCCCCTTTCTGAGATCCTCAAGGCTGGTTCTCCTCAGGAGCTCAGGTGCAATGCTCAAAACCAGCAGCTGCCTTTGCTAAGTCATGGACCTGGCACTAACAAAACACATGAGGAAAACTCCCGGTTTCTCCAAGCTCACCCCCAGAACTGTCCAGCAGGAAGGAGGCGGCACAGCTGGCACTCTGAGAAGCAAGAGTCCCTCATCCAGCTCGCAGTCATGACACGACCCTGACAAAACAGCCTCCTGCACCCCATGGCATTCTGCTGCGGCTAAGTATCGGGCATGAGGTTGATTTCCAGCTCTCCCGCAGGTTTTCTACTTCTGTAGCTATCACTTCATTATCGCTTCAAGTTTAAAAAACATGCTTGTAAGTACTGTTGCGCAAGAAGAGAGCTCTGAGGAGTCAAAGCACACGTTGCAAGTAACAAATGGGTTAAAAGACCCATTAGTTAAAATACATTCTACACTTAATCTTCAGTTTCATCATGGGTATTTCTAGTCAACCCACATTTCTCTCATATTTAGACATCAGACAGTTACCATGGCTCATACCAAGACGACCCCAGCAAGCTCTTCGTTTTTTGCATATTCACATTTATTCCTCACTCGCTGCAGTTCTGGTAAAATGATAAGGTTTGCAACATACCATGAAAACACCACTTCGTGAGCATCTCTAAAGCAAACTCTGCGACACGGCCACGTTTGCTCCCGACTTCGCCCGAGCCCCACTGACAGGCATGACTGATCGCATCGTTCTTCGCAGTCCTGAACAAAGCCCGAATGTTCGCTACCCAAAGACACCATTCTTCGGGGACTCCTTTATTTGCCCACACAGAATTCTGTTGTGTACAGAAATAGAAACTAACAGCCAATATTTGTTCCTGTGAATTATCTAAACCTATGCACCAACCTACAGCCAGACATTTTTTTATTTATCGCTAGAACAAAATAGCTTTACAGCTCAAGAGCATTAACCCACAGAACCCCTATTGCTCTAAGAAACCTCCTGATTCGAGCATTTAAACCTAAGCTGTCTGAAATACAAAGCCAGGAAAACAATTAGCAGGAATCCTTCCTGATCCTCCTCTTGCCATGGATACAGGTAATATCAATGTTTATGTCAAAATGAATGATTGAGCAACATTTTCAATCTTAATCTTTTTACTTCTATTTAACCAAAACCTGACTGATTTATTTTTTTTTAAACGAGATAACAAAAAATTAATAGACCGGATAGATAAAACTGGAAAGATCTGAGAATCAGCCTCTGGCTTTGGTTAAGGACAGGGATTCAACTCCACGGTTGGTTTTCTGCCCTGGTATCACTGAAACTCACCTTTGTTTCCTATCTCAAGGACATTTCCTTCAATTTCTAGGTATTTTTACTTGGAATTTCAAATCTTGCGTATTACCCTGAAAAGTTGCTTCACAAGAAACAGCTTTGGAAAAGTACCGTCAGTTCCTACATCACCAGTACTTCTTTTTAAGAAAACTTTAATTTGTATCTCAAGAGTAAAATTAGCGTATCCAGACAGCTCCAGGGCCCATGCTATGATGTACTGCTCCCCAAGTCATAGCGCCAGGGCAATGGTTCTTCTTAAGCTCTCACTGCTACTCAACAGAATAGGTGAGCCTAAGAATAAATACCTGCTCAAGAGGCTCAAGCTGAAATTGGCTCATCAAGCTCATTAATCATCACCTACGGACATGCAGCGAGCAAGGAAAAGAACTGACACAGTTCAAAAGATATCAAAGAGAAGCAAGCCTACTGTCAACTCTTCAACGTTCAGTATACTGAATAACTTTCACTGTATCACACATACAACAATTTCCAGTGAAAACCTGTGACAGTTCCACAAACTAAGGAAGATTAAAAGCCAGCTGACTAGGACCACCTTTGTTTTGTGTCGATGTTGGTTCCTCCCACAAACACACAAAATCCTTTGTGAAAGTTTGACCGCTGAGTAACAGCCTACATTGCAGAAGTCTCTTTGAAGTCAGGGAGATGAGGAAGACCCGGGGCAGGGAGAGGACCCCAGAAGGCACACGGCCTCCTTTCAAATGCAGGTTCCTATAAGCCTGTGGCTGATGCAAAAGTGGGATCACTGAGTATGGTCTGGAAATGGACATCTGGCAGAAATCTCCCCTCCTCCCCTTTTCTATTATATACAATGGAGGGGGGTACTCTCCCTCGCTTATCTCCCCTTCATGCTTTCCTGAGAGGTCTTAGCAGACTGGTTTGGGGTTGTTTTTATATATACACATATACGCACACATACTCTCTAAGAGTTTCAAGAAGGAAGTAGTAAGGTTAAAAAAAAAAAAGAAAAATTGTCAGCACTGGAAGATATAAAAAAAACCAGTCTCATCTATCCAAAGATTTAAATGTGGTATCAACATACACAGGTCAGCACATGTTAACTAAAACATTTTAAAAGACTAATGCAGATGTGGCACGCAGCTTTAGCATAAACTAAACATGATGGATGTCAGTGAGGGGCCTGAACTTTATACTCAGATATATCCAACTCCTTCCTTGGGGCCATTAAAGATGTACTGTAAGAGCAAATAGAATAAACCCACAAACACCATGGAAAAGGCAACAAAAGAAAGACAGACGTAGTAAATTGATATATTTCCTACAGTAATAAAGAGAAAGGAGTAAGTCTGGTATCATCTCAAAACCCTGTAAGTAAAAGCAGCACACAATATGCAATACAGAACTCTTCACTGCTCTTGTAACATGCAGATGCCTTGGTTAGGAAAGTATTTTCCTGGAACTTCTGGGTGTTGGTCTGGCATTTTATTAAACATTAATTATTTTTTTAAATGTTACTGAAAAAAACCATGTTAGATTACATTAAAAGGGAAGTCATTATTAGACCCATTACAATTATGGAACAAAATTATGTCCCTCCTTCCACTGAGAAAATTTTGATATTTGTATGTACCACTAGGTCCAAACTGGATTACTGCAAATCTCTGCCAGAAGACTTTTCAGACAGGCACTCTATTAAAGGCTGAGGGCTCAATTAATCCCATTTTGTGCATTTACCATTGCCTTCTGCTTCACCTAACTTTTAAATACCAAAACCTCCGTCTTCCTGGAAAATTCAGTGACGCTGAGTGCGGACCAGGTTGATACTGGGGAAGACCATCGTCTGTGTGAGAACTGAGCGCGACCCTCTGCCGCCTGGCTTCAGTTTCTTTTCAGAAATCAAGCTTTATTTGCCACAAAAAAAAAAAATATTATTTCCACACTGATAATCAGAAGGTTGGAAATGCCGAGAAAGAGACATGCGCCCTGCTTTTCCTTTCCAATGCAAAAGAGGTTTTCCTGGGTATTTAAAGGAAACAGATGGTAGGTGCTAAGGCCCTAATAAAGGGCTTTATTTACTTAATGTCACCATACCTCTGAATGGATCTATTTCTAACAGGCGCCTTTCGATGCCAAACTATTTCTGAAAGACGCCGTGGGATGAGCAATACGGCCAAAGGAACTCGAAAGGCAGGCGCTATGGGTGCGGGTGACACAGTATTACGCACCAGAAGACGACGCAATTATAAAACACGAAACCCGCATTCACCCCCCCTGTACCCGCACGCAGGCGGCCAAACTCAAGGCGCCGGTTTTCACCTTTCCACACGGGAAACCGAGCTGGTGCGGGGAGACACGCACCCCCCTGCCCCCCTCCCGC
>VWZZ01001957.1:948912-959939 GCA_013399095.1 Psophia crepitans
GGGCGGCGGCCCGGCACCGCGGGGCCCGAGGCGGCGGGATTCGCTCCGGCGGCAGCCACGGCACGGCGCGGCGCGGCTCCCACGGCAGCCTCCGTGTTCGTCGGCAGTGCTTTAACCTCCTTCCGAGGCGCTGGGCTTCCATGTCTGCCTCAGACACGGATAACGATGCGGTGCTCTTACCTCATAACCCTCGGGCCGCCGGTCTGCATCGAGTGTGGTAACAAACCCCCGAGAAAGGAACAACCGCAGAGAGCAGGCTGACACGCATCCCCCGCGCCCCCAACAGTTAAATAATGACAGTGACCCACACCTCCATCACAGCAATGCCAACAGCCCCCGCCACAAAGGGAGGCGGGGGACGTGGGCCGAGGGGACATGGGGAGGCTGACAGCGCTCAATGAGCACGGTCAGGGAAGGCCTGGCAAGGGAAGCGTTTTCCAAATAGTTGGAAATAAAATTTCCAAATAACTGATGTTCCCGCTCTTGAACACGTGCGGGCACCTGAAGGGCACAGCCCTTTCCCAAGCTGGCACCAAGCAAATGAGCACTGCTTCCTGCTGCAGAGGCTAAATAACTTAAAAGCTCACATCCAAAAACACTCCGGTGGTTTTTTCCCTTTGGTATTCCACAATTTTACCCAGCACCTGCACAGGGAAATGAGCACCTGCTTTATATGAAGGACTTCAGCGCACAAGCGCCGGGAGAGCAATGCGCAGTGTCCCCTCCCGAGCACACAGAGTACTGCATAGCGGAAGGGTCACAGCGCGCGGCTCCAGGGAGGGAGCTCCTCTTCCAATTCCATGAGTTGCACTGAACCTGGGTACTGTTTTCCGCTGTGTATGCAACATATACCGGTCAAATGAGACACAGCTAGTGTTAAATAAAGCTATTGAATACAGCAATCAATACCCACCACACAGCCTTTTATATTACATTAGACATAACTGTACTGTCTGAAGCTCTGATCAAGGTCCTGCATGCTGCAGAACAGACAAATACATTTTGACCTTTCAGGTATAAAGGAAAATAAATCCAGATTTGTAAAGTATTTTAAATCTGTTAGCAGCAAGGCCAGTAAGTACGTAACGTACTACTAAAATTTCAAGTCAAAAGCCAAGTGCTGCAATAGGCAATGTTTAACACTTCCGGAAAAAAGACGCAAATCGTGTCACACTGCCACGCTTCTCATTAAGCGTACATGCAAAAAGCCAACGTTCACTCCTGCTGTGTGTGTTGCAAGCTTCTCTGGAATTAGTTGGGTTTGGGTTTTTTTGCTCCAACACCAGCAGAAAGAGTTGAATCTTTCTTACAAGCAAAACTAAAGGAGGTGGACATGGATAATCAGAGATAAGGAATGGCTTCCACAGAAGACGTTGAATAGTTTTGGATTCTTCAGGCTCAAAGAGATAGCTGGAGTCCACATGGTGAAAAACATGAGAGGCATGGTATGGAGAAGTTCAGTAACTCTAACTGCTTGACATTTCTCAAAGCATGAGGTCTAAAAGACACTCAGCAAAATCATCATCCAGAGGTTTAAGACAAACAAAACCATAGATGGGTAATTAAGTATGGAACTGAGTGTCAGAATTCAACAAAATCATGACTGGTTGTTAAGCAAAATGGTCTGGGCTACTTCTACCTCAGAAACTTCCTAAGCTAATGTCAGGAAAAAGGCATCAGGTTAAACTACTTTATCTAACCTAGCACAGCTATTCACATGTTCAGGTACCCAAGTCTTAACTGTAAACAAAAAACCAAAAATCCATAGACTATTAAATTCATAGATTAACAAGATCACCTATACCTGACTGAACTGTTCTTCCAAGCTGAAGGTAGAAGCTATTGCTAGGTCGAAGACAGGCAGAAATAAATTTTGTTGTGGAAAGGACACATTTAAACTTCAGTATTTCTGGATCTCAGTCACTCACAAAGTACACCCTGGGCACCACATGGAGAGGAGAGGTAAAACAGTCTCACGCTGGAGAAGTAAAACAGACTTTTTTTAAAATGAATTCTCACACCCATTCAGAACTGCAGAATAAAAGCCAGTATTTTACGCACACATTTAAGTAACTAGATCCACATTCCTATAAGTATTAAAAGTAACATTTATTAAAAAAAAGAATTCTCTGTATAAACACAATCAATATTGTGTACACAATCCTTTTCAATACACACACTGTGGTATTCAAAATCAGTGGCATTTATAGAAAATACAATATTAGTTTTTAATTGCATAAGTTTATACCCACATACATTATTTCTCAGATCTAAAAAAGTCCAAATGATTTTTGGTTTTGTTTTGTTTTGTTTTCAAAGGACGGAGCGGTATTTACAAGCAAACATGATCCAAACAGCACATGCAGATTCAGGGTATGTAAACACTCGTACACGAACTGCAAGTCTCACTTGGTCTCCCCTACAACAGATAATTTCTTCACAAAAAGGAGACCTATTTGTCAAAAACAAAACCAAGAGTAAGAGATATTACTAAGCATTACTGGAATTTTCAATTACATATGCACACATTTCAAATGTGAGTAACACTCACATAACAATGAGTGTCATGAGTATGTCATTACAAATAAAAATATTGTGCTGTAGTGTAGGAGCTTGGAGGAAAACAAGGCCACCACTGATCATTTTTAACAAGTGCAGAGAAATTAAATTAACTCCTCATTCCTTAATTTAACCCACGTGAAGGCTATCATCAGTGAACTCAGCAACGTAACACAAAAGCTCTGTACCCCATGACCCACTGCATATACTACACAACTCTTCTTCCAGTTCTAATTTAAGGAAATTCATTTTCTTAAAATGACATTTAAAGAAAATAAAAGGAGTTGCAATTCATAATCAAGTATTACTCGTTGGTTTTAATGCATGTATCGTTACATTCAAACTTACCGAAGACATGTGGCGAATGCTCTCCTGGCATGTCTGTATACAAAATGGATAGGAAACCCTTTAAATGTGTGACCATCAGGCACCGCCCTTCTCACAGCATCTTGAAACTCTTCATTTCCTGCAGAAATGCTTGTTGTACGTTCCAGCTCATAGGCTGCTAATGCTGGTGACAACAGATAGGATAGTTGGTCATCCCAAACAGTAGAAAGGCCAAGATCCTGTGAGGCAAGTCACAGAATGATGACAACCATGCAGAATGAACATTAAGCTATTAATAAGCTTGTGCACTGTAAAGATTCAAATAAATTCATGGGAAACCTTTAATCTGTAGTTAATGGAAGTGAATCCACAAAGTAGTAAGATTTCTATGTTGATTCATACACCAACCAGAAGAATCAAACATCATCAACCAAATATCAAACATTTACCAAGAAATTAAATTCGACTATTAGACTAAAACAAGACCAGCAGAGTTGGAACTAGATGGTTTAGCTCCAGCATCTCTGCATGAAATGCAAGAAGATATTGCATAAATACACAGCAAAAATATGGGAAAGATCAACTAAGATTCACTTCACATTCTTCTAATGTCTTTCATGGAAACCCACTTCTGAAAAAAAAACAAAAACACAACGCACAACAGCTCCCCAAAAGACGTACAACATATACAAGCACCTTCCTCCTACCATCCACAAGCTGCAAAGAAGTAGAAAAATCTACCATGTATGTATTCAACGTTGCATGAGGTTCATACTCTGCGAATTACCTCCCACCCCAAAGCCTGAGCATTGTGTAGGGAGATAAAAACAAAAACAATCAAAAAACCCCATTAAAACCAGACATAGGCTAACAGGGATTTAAAATATCATCTCCTTGACCAGCACAGGAAGAATTATTTCTGGCACATTGGGTCTTGTAAAAATCCTGATAAAGGGTGAAACTAACTTCTACAAACACTTTCTGATTGTCTAAAGCAGTCAGAATAAGGATCATGAAAGCTGAAAGCCTCTCTACGGAGCAAAACCATTTGTGACAGATCGGCAAAGCCCACTGACAACCAAACCTGATCTTCCTAGCTTTTACAGACCACTCACAGGTGGTCTGCAGGTGCCAGTAAGCTGAAGATCACAGACCCAGAATGAGAGGCAAAGGCAGGGTAGGGGAAAGAGGCCACACAGGAGGCTACAGAATCACCACTGCAAGTAATAAATATGACATCTAAACTAGCTCAGTACAGTCTTTCCAAACTGTTTTTCAGTTACTTCACTTTTCACATACCGCACCTCTGCAAAAGCTCATGGAAAACACATTGCAAAGGTATGAGTATGTGAACTACCAAACGGCTATCCAAAACAAGTATACAGTAAAAACATGCACATTTATTACCTGATCAGATCAATGGCAATCTTTAAACAGCGTTACCTTTCTGTGTTCAGAGACCAGTATTCTCAGCTGCACTTCTATCTCATTGCTTGTTACCGCAGCATCTACCATGGAAGCACACAGAGGAGGAAAAGGAGGAACCGAAGATGTTGTTTCAGGGGAACATACAGATTTTATTGCTTCTCCACTCATGGGTTTCCACTTAGATTCATCATGCAGGTCAAACATGCAGACCTCCACAGCATCAGAGGGCTGACAATTTCCAAAGAACTTCTGGTGGTTGAAGATACAACCTATCGTGCGATAAGGATACAGGGGCTTGGGTTGTTCAGCTAGTGGAGGGTCATCAGGGTTAATAGGTCTGTGGATGTACCTAATAAAAAACATGAATTTCTTATTAATACACCTTATTTCAAGGCAAGGTAAAAATATTCAGATGGAACAGATATAAGCCATTTCTCCTTTTAAAAGTGTAAGCCAAGTTAGTTAACATCATTTTTTTTTTCCCCAAAATGGCCTTGATTTATTTACAGAAAATAAATTACACAAATTTTGGAGGCATAACATAGAATGAAATAATACACCACTTTTTTCTTTAAATCTACAAAGAGAAGCTGATTAATCAAGCAGATATTCAACAGCAATTAAATTTTGCAACTGTAACAACATATCCATACAGTTTCCCCATTATTCATCACATTTGGAGAAATAAATCTTCAAATGCTAATCATAGGATACACACACAGTGGCAAAATAGAATTGGTTATTGTCCTGGTTTTGGCTGGGATAGAACTAATTTTCCTCCTAGTAGCTGGTATAGTGCTGAGTTTTTGAATTAGGATGAAAAGAATGTCGATAACACACTGATGATTTAGTTGCTGTCAAGCAGTGTTTACAATTAAGTCAGATTTTCCCAGGCCCTGCCAGCGAGGAGGTATGAGCTTTCCACAGGAGGTGCACAAGAAGCTGGGAGGTGACACGGCTAGGAGAACTGACCCAAATGGGCCAAAGGGATATTCCATACTATATGATGTCTGTTCAGTATATAAGCCAGGGGGAGTTGGCCAGGGAGGGATGTGGCTCAGGAACTACCTGGGCACTGGTCAGCAGGTGGTGTGCAATCGTGGTGTGCATCACATGGTTTGTATATTCTTTTATCATTATTATTGTTCTGTTTCTTTTCTGTCATATTAAACTGTTTTTATCTCAACCCACGTGTTACACCTTTTTTCCAATTCTCTCCCCCGTCCCACTGGGCAGGGAGTAGTGAGCAAATGGCTGTCTGGTTGTTTTGGGTGCCACATGGGTTAAACCACAACACTAATTTCCAACACTGGATATTAATCCGCACCTTTCACAAACTCAAAAGTCTTATATTCAAATATATAGTCCTGCTGTGCTTCTACCCATGCAACCTGAAGCTATAAATTACAAAACTTATGTTTCCAAAAGGTAGTGCTTCAAATAGCACGAGGAAGTACAGTGGGATGGATCACAGTACTGAATATCACCAGTAAAGAGGAACTTCTTTTCATGAAGTCTGGAGTGGTTTATTTTTATATAAAAACTGGGATTGAGTACCATTCTATGCACTTGAGAAATAGGACATCCAGAATAAGAAGGGCAAGAATTTTTAACAAGTTCCAGAACCTCTGGAATACAGAACGTCTACCTTTCTAAAATGACTCAAGTGAGAGAGAATCTCAGAGAACTTGCAAAAATTTCTGCAGGGGAAGAACATTAGGTAATATTAATTTTACAAACGAAATCACGAAAATAAATATGTGCTTCCTGTGCTGGTTTTAGCTTGTAGGTGGCTATGGTTTGGGTTTGTGCTGGAAATAGTGTTGAGAACCCTGGGATGTTTTCATTACTGCTGAGCAGTGTTTACACAGAGCCAAGCCCTTTTCTCCCCACCCAGCTGGCGAGCAGGCTGGGGGGTACACAAGGAGTTGGGAGGGGACACAGCCAGGACAGCTGGCCCCAACTGACCCAAGGGATATTCCATACCATATGATGTCATGCTCAACATATAAAGCTGGGGGAAGAAGGAAGAGGGGGACACTTGGAGTAATGGTGATTGTCTTCCCAAGTCACCACTACACGTGACGGAGCCCTGCTTTCCTTGAGATGGCTGAACCCCTGACTGCCCATGGGAAGTGATGAATTAATTCCTTGCCTTGTTTTGCTTCTGTGTGCGGCTTTTGCATTACCTATTAAACTGTCTGTATCTCAACCCACTGTCTTTATCTCAGTTTTACACTTCTGATTCTCTTTCCCATCCTGACATGGGGACAAGTGAGTGAGCGGCTGTGTGGTGTCCACTGGGGTTAAACCACAACAGTTTCTAAACAATCATGTCAGATTTCATCACCTTCTTTACAAATGATTGCAGCAATAGCATCAACAGCAATCGGTCTGCCATAAGACATGAAACACAGTTGCTATACTGTATTAAAGCCATTGAAAACTATATTACAAACCACTGAAATATTTCACCTTGCACTGAACCAACTATTTTTCAAACAGCAGCAGTATACAGGGAAAAAAAAAAGATTCCAAGCCTTTTCTCTTTGATTACATGAGTTACGTGACAGGGTGTAAAGATAAAAAACAACAACAAAAATATCCCATGCAAACCTCAATATTCATTGCTCAGTTTTCTTATATTCCTTTTACTCACCTATGTCCTGTTAAGCTCTCCCAAAAAGTAATCGTTCCATCAGTTCCACAAGTCATTACCCAAGTGTGGGGGACTCCTTTTGCTTTTGTTCCAACACACACAAAGGCTTCCAACCCAAACCCAAGAAGAAGACTGCACAGAAGGTTGGCATGATCTTCACAGTCACCCTAGGCAGTAAGTATTAGTAAGCTTGTTTGAGTATCAGGCATGGACAAAATCTTAAAAAAAGAAATAGTGATATTTCTTCAGTCATGATTTAGTAAGCCATGTTTCCTTCAAGCACATATCAGAAGTCAGGATTTTAAGGTTTAAGCTTGAGAAGTTTTAGTTTCCTGTAGTAGAAAAAATAGTTTAAAAATAGTAGTATGTTTTAATGATACAGTATATTTGACTAAGAAATAATCTATGACTAATACTGGAAAATATGTCTTATAATTATAAAGATACCTTCAAGTAAACCAAAACCAGAGCCTATTGATCCATAAAGACAAAACTAATATTCTAGTTAAAAATCAAGATGTACATAAGACAAATACCTGAGGTAATATTAGAAATTTTGCAGTATTTTCACACAGTTAGGAAATTTAATCAGTTAAAAAAATGTAATTCTATTGTAATTTTATTGTCTTGAATGTGTTGTTCAAAGTTAAGAAATTTAAAAAGGTAAAACAAATGCCTCCACAGATCTAACCGTGTGACAACTGAAAGTCATGTTTAACTGCATTTCCGTTCAATGACGGGGCGGGGGGGGCAAGTATCCTTCATAAATTTATTGCTTCCATTGGTAATTTACAGAAATCAACTTCTGAATGTGATGTGTAACATTTTTATTTTAAGTTCTTCACAGATGTTAGCTGTAAAGTAAGAAAAAAAATTCCGCATGCAGTGAAGCCTTCAGAATACAAAGCACAGCATTCAGAAGTTGAACAGTACGGCTCCTCAGTCAAACACTATTCAGGATGTTGCAAATGTACAATTCAGTGTTATTGCATGTATCTTTTCATTACACAGATAACACAATCTTCCATAACATACAAAGGAAATACCCAGAAATGTAGGTTTAAACAAGTTTCTGGTGAACCTGTGTTCATTTAATAATGCCACACCACTTTCCACACAAACATTAATAATGATCCAGCTGGTGTCTCAGGGGCTAAATTCAGCTATTTTCTCTACAGTTTTCCACTTCTGCCTTGGAGGAAACCCCTTCTCTATGCCTCCAAACACAATGGTCCTCAAATTCAGTGTCACAATCACCACCTCCATGTGAAAGCCAGTGGTGCCTTTATACGGTACCTACATGTGATGTGATATTCAGAGACAACAGCTCATGTCTGTTCTGTGTGGTCTCTGAGACAGGTCTAAAAATTGGGATATAGCTCCTGCTGCCAAGAACAACAAATCTTTTTCATATAAACACAACAGTGAGATTATTTTTGAATGCAGAAGTATCTCAGTGGCAATGAAAAGCATTGACCACTCCAAGAGGTATTAAGCCACTATTACTTTTATTCACACAACAGAAGAGCTATAATCCAGAATGAGTTACAATTCGTTTCATTTATTACAGTCATATGACAGAAGCGTCAGATGACTAAGAACTAGACCAAAACTTTTAGTGAAAATCCCTATCTTGCAAAAAAGAATTCAAAGACTGTGAATGTATTTTAGCTTATCTAAAAAACCTAGTTTTTAAAAAAGAGATTTTTCCAACTCTTCCTGGACTAGTCCAGGATTTCAATTAGTGGCCTGCACACTAGCAGGCATTCCTTGAATATTTATATGGGATCTTAGAAAAACAAATGAAGAAAAGCGAGCTTATTGTCAAACAGATGTATTGACAAATGGACCCCAACAATAGCAATAAAGAAAGAAAGTCTGCTCCAAAGCCATCTTGTCTACTTAACAAACATTTCTGTTTAAAAAGGTCTTAAACAAATTATCGTAACAGAATTCTCCGAATTTTATTTAATCCATGTATTTTGCAGCCTGTTTTACATTACTGACTTCAGTTAGAGTATGATACCGACTCTGTTGTGTCACACAAAGACCATTTTCACATACCTTGTTTCTACATATAAAAGCAAGAAGGGTGCACCACTGTTCTTGTTTGCCACCACCTCCTCCGATGACAGGAGCTCTTTCATAACCCAGGACACTGACAAATCGCGCTGCTTGTCTCGGAGTGTCTAGTAAGCGGCCTGCTCGAAGTGGTCTGATATATGAACATACTGGGCGGTTTACTCCATTTTCATCCTGAACATATAAAATACGTTTATCTGCCAGACAAGCAAATGTTACGAAAAATTCATCTTAGCTTATGCTGTCCTTTTTGCTACAGGATTTATTCTCCCCGAAATAAATGTCACTGAAAAATATTAAGACACAAAAATCCCTCTAGAATTAAGAAACAAAACCATTAAGGCAATTTGTTTAGAGGGACTTTACAGTTAGATTTTTCCACTGGCTCTGTCACCAGTAGGACACGGTAGACTAAAAGTTCACACACCTGGAGCAGTACAGGTTGAACTTAACTTCCTCATCCATTTAAGGAACTGTTCATGTTCCATCCACTGTCAATTTCCATATTATCATTAAACAAAAAACCCACAAACAAACAAACAAACAATCACCAGCCACCAAACACCAGGTACCTAACCAAAAAAAAACCCCATAACAAAACCCCGAAACATCCCCCACAAAGCACTCAGCAGCTTATTTTAGAATTTTAAAAGGCATCTATTTGCTTCTGAATTTGAATACTTTACCTCTTAGTCCTAACACCAAAACCAGTAACATTTACTCAAATGATGTCACTATGCAAAAGTTATGAGAGTAGTAATACTAAGAATTTATAATTTCTTGGAAAAAATTAAAAAATAAGATGACTGGAAAAAGGTCTGGTTTATTACATGTTTCAGGGAAACTGGTACTTTGATGTTTGTATATTTAAAAAGGGATCAAAGCCTCTTAAATGTCTGCAGCTTCAGGAAACCACAGTCTCATATTTTTTACTGTAGTCACATATTGCCCCCATTAAAGTTTTGTCATGTTTTTCCCAGCAAGTTGGTGTAAGAAAAGCACCATTTATTTGAAGCTGACTGGAATCCTGTTGGAAAGTATTTCACAGCTAGAAAAAAAGCAAGCAAAAAAAAAAAATCTCACAAGAAGGATTCATTATTTATTTAAAATAGTTTTATATACATAATGCATGCTTCTATGTTACACCTATGAAATTGGCTGGTAACTAAACTATCAATTCTGATAATCTCACTTCTGTTCTCAGAAATAAGAAAGGTCATTAAGGGCAGTTTTACTAACATTTGGTATGGCCAGTGGGAGAATCAAGATAAGCTCTCTATAGGTACTGAACTAGCAGGGGGCCTAGTTCCTAGTGTTCTGAGGGCTGCCAGTTTCTATAGGGGTCTGTCACAAAGAACTTAGTCCTCTAGTCCTATTCAGAAACCCTTCCCTCCAACCTTTTTCCCAATCCTACTGTAGTTTTGTGGGTGCAGAAAGCGGAATTGCATTAATTCACACATAGCTTTATTCTCAAAACAGTACAAGTCCCATTTTTACCACCCCAGCCAAACTCGCAGTTTTAGAATTCCCTATTTAATTACATACTTTGTTTCTCTATAAACCCTGCTCTGAAAACCTTAAGCCTTTATATTTGGTCTGGCTGAGACAGAGGTAATTTTCTTCACAGCAGCCCCTGTGGGGCTTTGGTTTAGATTTGCGATCAAAACAGTGTTGATAACACACCAATATTTTAGCTATTGTTGAGCACTGCCTGCATAGTGCCAAGGCCACCTCTGTTTCTCATTCTGACTCGACACAGGCTAAGATCAGAGTGGACAAAAGGCTGGGAGTGGGACACAGCCAGGATAAATGACCAGAACTAACCAAAGGGATATTCCATGCCATATAGCATCATGCTGAGCAATAAAACTGGTGGGCATGGAGAACAGACTTTTTCTAAACCAGCCCCTGCTTGGAGACTAGCTGGGCATCCTAGAATCACAGAATGATTTAGGCTGGAAGGGACCACAAG
>VWZZ01001958.1:0-15857 GCA_013399095.1 Psophia crepitans
GTGATTCTGCGATTCTGTGACTGTCATTACATCATCACTGGGATTATCACAGGTATAAAGAACATACTGTTACACAAAAGAAATTTCTTAGTTATAAGAAATGAAACAGCCTGTAATTGTCTAACCATGCAAATGCAACTTCTCCTTCAGCTCTTTTTCAAACTATGAATTCCTCATTAAACAAAAAGCAAAACCCAAGCAATGCCAACATGAAAAAAGGAAACTTCATTATGAATGTCATGCAGATAAACAAAATTCCATAAAGACAGGAATAAACCATTAAAACAAAAGTCACCTTACACACATGTGTGACTCTATAAGTAAGTAACAAATATGCTGCCAATATTTTCAAAGGTTTAACAGGCTTTTTGTTCCTGTATGGTGTGTTGAAGGCTCATCCCCATTCATTACAGTCATCTACATCAGAACAAGAACTAGGACCTTTCTTGTCCCAGTGATGAAGAACAAGGAGAGAATTATTTACTGTGCTCAAACCCAAGCCATTTTCAGTTGGAACAACTTCATCTCAGTTTGGTTTTCTTGTGTTCTTTTTGGCTTTATCTTTCATTTGAAGAATTAGGCTATATTTTCAGTTTGGCTTTGTCTGAGAAAAGTGTTCACATGATGTTGTGGTTTAATTGAGGTATTAGTGAGGTTTTTCTTTTTAGAAAACTGAAATGTAGCAGAGTCAACTGCTACAGGTATCAGCCTGTATCAGCCATCCAAGAGGCAGCTTCTGCAAGCACTTATGCATGTCCAGCCTTGTCAGCTGGGGGAAAGGCAGCAAAGACTGGCAGAACTGCAGGATGGACAGGAATGTAACAGCAGACAGGCAACTGCTGGCATTCAGACAACACATTGTTTAGAACACTGCATGTGAATGACCACAGCTTAAATAACTGAATGATAGTAAAGCCTAATGAAATGCTCATGTTCCATCTTGAATGACAATATTAGGCCTGTTATTTGTCTTTAAAGGTGTGAAAAATGTTCAGAGTTTGAAAAAAATCATCCAACTGATTAATGCTTTAGCCTGTATCACCTATCCTAATGTTAGATGGAAGAAAATTAAAAGCATCATCCCAGAATGTAAGAATGCTTCTGGAAAAGTACTGTCCATCTATCTAAAAATTAAAGACTCTGCTCTTAGAAAAGGTGCGAACTAAAAAACAAACCGGTATATTGCACAGGCTAGTTAATTAGATGACCACAGTACCTGAATTATTTTATCTCCAGGCTGCAACAACTTAGATGCCGGTCCTTCTGGTTGCACTCTGGTTACAAATATACCCTTGAAAAACAGAGGTAGAAAACATTTTTGACAACTTATTGCAAGAATAGTAGGGTAGCAGGAAACAGATGTAATTCAGAATATTGTTTAAAATTTCCATCCTAAGTAGAAGAGAATGCAATAAATCCAGGAAAACTGCCCGTAAAGGAGTACTGAAGGGCAAATTCTGATCTGCCTTTGTTTAATTTGGCAGAGGTGTATGTCAAGATGAATTATCAGCCACCAGAAATAAGGCTGTAGGCTAAATCCTGTTCTCTTTTAAGAGGCTTCCTAATGGTAAACTCAATAATTCAGTATCTCAAATCTGTTGACTGATACCTGGAACTGTGCAAGAACCACTCAGCTAGAATAATCCTCTGTGTTGTCATGTGACTCCGTGGTCACCTACTACGTTGATTTTCCACATCATTTGCCCCCAGTTTTCTCTCCTCCAGTCCTGGAGTTTAGTGGTTTGGGGAATACATGCCTACTCCCCTGCCTCATCTGCTAAACTCTAGAAACATTATTAATCAGAATAATTTTGAGATGCGTTACTAAAAAATACTCACATCATCTTCAGGTTTGAATGGATTCCCTCTACCACCAACTCCTCCTGATATACTAAATCCAAGTTCTGGATCCTTGTCAATTCTCACTCGAATCTAAGTAGTTACAACCAAAGTTAGATAAATTGGCTGAAAATCTGCAGTCAAAGCTACTGCAATGAAATAATTACTAAAGAATTCAGGTGAACAGAAGCTTTAAAAAGAAAAAAAATAGAGCATTTATCACAGTTCAAGAGACTATTATTATATCTCATAATATTAATTCAGAACAGGATTCCAATACTACAGCATCATGTATCATTGTACGTAAGTTTTACTCCAATCTTACTATTATTATAATTACGGTTCTTGTGGGATTTAAATTTAGACACTCAGATAAACTGGAAATTAATTTAATGCCCCCAACAAAAAACATGTTCCTATGAGAGAATGTGTTCTTCCTATTTCTTTGCTACCTCTAGCTGAATTTCAAAAAGCAGACTTTGTTCCTAGTTTCACTTTAAGTTCTACGCAGCCAACATTGCCCCTCCTTTCTCTTACCAGAACAGGTGACTAGAAAACTTATTTTACACAAAATGTGCACATTCTTATTCTAGCACAGAATGAAAACATAGTTCTCAGTGTTTTCTCAAAAAGCCCAAAACAATACAGAGGAAACATCCTGTGTCAAAGAGCAGAAAGAAGGTTGCCAAAAGGAGCTGTTACACTGTATAAATATTTCTTACCCACATCTGTCTGTCATAAATATAACTGACAATTGTCAGGCCTACATCAGATGCTCACACTTTTTTTATACTGCCTTTTGTTTATGGATGCACATTTTTACATTTGCAGGTTTTCAAACCATTGTGGATAGCAATACATAGATGCAAAGTACTCTAAGTTGTGCTTCTGCTTGGTATGTTTTCAGCTACTAGATAAATAATCAGTTGGTGAACAAAAAATGTAGTTGGGATAAATTTCTAGCTCAGTAAAAAGATGAAAGTTTAAGTTTCTGGTACATTGTGTTAAAAATCTACCCTATTTCTCTCTTAAAACATTCATGTAAAAAGAGGTCGAAACTAGAAAGAATATGCGATTTCAGTAGAACTGCACTGAGATAACACTGTCTTCTGCTGGAGATAAATTCCTTTATGATTACTGTCACCATCTACAGAGAAATAGTAATAAAGGAAAACAGTAACAATTCACTGCCACTGACAGACATCATATTGTCAAGTAAGATTTTATTCTTACCTCTTGCTTTGCCAGTTCGTGGCTTTGTCTAGGAGAACACTGGGACTGGGTATAGGGAGGTTGGTGGGCAACTTTCAACATCAGATAATCAATTAACTGCTCTCTAGATGGATGTCTTGCTACTGATGACTGAGGAGGGAGATGATGGACTTGGCTGTAGTTTGCCTGAGGTCTTTGAGGCTGGCACATTTGTCCATTTGTCAAAGGTATCTGAATAAAACATGAATACTCTATGTCATACATTTTACACGCAGCAATCCTCAATTCCTCCTTTATTATTTCAATATTTCTTATGCTTGACTGCTTTTAATTTTGAGAACGTTACTAAACTACTCTTTTGGATCACATACACTTACACTCAATTTTCTTTATAGTCATATCAGCTCTGACCTCCTGAGAACAAATCTGAAAAGCAAAATTTACTTTGAGTGCTAATCTACTAGAACACACTAGAAAGACTTTGCTTTAGCAAGTGTTTCACTGAGCTATCCAACCATTATTTTCTCGCGGAGCAGGTGCCAATACTGACCCTTGGTTGACAGCATTATAGTGCACTGTTATTGCATAAAATTCAGAGATTTTATAACAACTCCTAATAGATCATACACAAAATAAAAATCCCACACAGCTGTAAGACAGAAATTGTATGCCTCCTGAGCATCTTTTGGTGACCGCTTTGCCAGAGAACCTTCTGATACAAGGCTCAAGATTTTAACATCAAAATTGTAATGATACTTCTAATAAACGTTATTCTTTTGTTAACACATCTGTCACTGATTTGATAGGTATAATGACAACAAATAGCAGTAAGGTGCACAACTGTAAAGACATACAGTGCATTCAAACAATTACACTAGGAATGATGCTGGAGACAACAAAGTTTCTTACTGAAGCCTCAGAGTTACTGTTCAGCCCTGCAGCTCTGTGTTGAGACAGGCAGCCTTTTCCCTCCTTGCACATATGTCTCACGCTCTTACCTAACCTAAGTAGTCACTCATCTGTCCATACAATTCCCACAATCCAGAAATACTTCACACTTGAGTTACAGGTTCTTTCTGCCTGCCACCATTATTCCATTAGTTACAGGATACAAAGATATTAAAATACTGTCTCAATATTATAAAGAACTGAAGTGTACAAATTTCAACCATGCTATGTGAATGGACGCATATCAGAATCCATTCTGTTAAGATGAGCTTTTTATGTCAAAGTGATTCTGAGAAATGGTAATGTGTGTATATATATATTTTCTTTAGTTTATTTACAGACGCATTCAATTTACAGGGAGGTGATTGTCCCCCTGTACTCAGCCCTGGTGAGGCCGCACCTCGAGTCCTGTGTCCAGTTTTGGGCCCCTCACCACAAGAAAGATATCGAAGCCCTGGAGCGTGTCCAGAGAAGGGCAACGAAACTGGTGAAGGGGCTGGAGCACAGGTCTTATGAGGAGCGGCTGAAGGAACTGGGCTTGTTTAGTCTGGAGAAGAGGAGGCTCAGGGCAGACCTTATTGCCCTCTACAACTACCTGAAAGGAAGTTGTGGTGAGCTGGGGGTTGGCCTCTTCTCGCAGATAACTAGTGACAGGACAAGGGGGAATGGCTGCAAGTTGCGCCAGGGAAGGTTCAGGTTGGAGATGAGGAGAAGGTTTTTCTCGGAAAGGGTGGTCGGGCATTGGAACGGGTTGCCCAGGGAGGTGGTGGAGTCACCATCCCTGAGGGTGTTTAAGGAAAGGTTAGATATGGGACTTAGGGACGTGGTTTAGTGGGTAATAGGGGGTGGGGAAATGGTTGGACTAGATGATCCTTGAGGTCACTTCCAACCTTAATGATTCTATTCTATTCTATTCTATTCTACATGATTTTCTACTGCTTTTTCTGAACATGTAAAGCATGACAGGAAAATTATTTTTTGTTGCATTGCCAGAGGTAGAGTTTATATAGGCCAACATGTACCAACAACTATGCAAATTCCCAATATCCAATGTCTGTAGAAATGCAACTGGAATTATTGAGGTTATAAAAGGCAAATCAGTTGCTGCATCATAACAATTTACAAGCATCCATTTATTTTCATTGTAGTAAGTCCTGCCTGTATAGATGGTCCTTAGAGTTGAATACAGAATATCTCCTACAAATTCTAGCCTGTCATCACAATTGTGTCACAACAGATTTCAAGTTTGTTCTTTAAAAGGTTTAATCAGCTTCAGATTGCTTTCCTGAAATCATCTGCCATATTCCCATTTCCACTTGCAATTATGGCTTTTGCTGTAAATTTCTTCTTTCAAAGCCCCTGCTGAAAAGAAATGAGAGCTGTTCCCCTTCATATATTTAATTATTCTGTCTTCCAAAAAAAGGATGCTATTTCATTTATGCCACCTTCTCTATCTGCATATTACATTTTAAGGAAGCCCCAGCTCTAGCTGCTATCCCAACATATATTTCTACTACTCCTAAAAAAAAGAAAATCCTTACAACTAATAAAAAACATATCCTATCCCTGGTGTCATGTAGATAATTACCTGCACAGCTATTTTCTTCATGCTGTCTGGAGGACCATCTTTGAGACTAAGTGTGGCAGATGAATAATTCTGCTGTCCTGAAATGAAAACTTCATCCTGGCATTGGTCTCCTGGAGTAGAAGCCTGGGGATGCTTTAAACAGAATGAAGCAGTAAAGACAACTGTCAACTAAAAATTTCTCATAAGAAGCCCACAATAAAATATTTTAAGGGCTTTATTGCTCTTTATCTTCTTTGATTAAGTAGCACATTGTTTATGTAGAAAACGTTACTAGACAAGACACCACACCCATAAAATATTGAAGAATATTTACAAAAACTAGCACCTGCAGAGGTGTCTTTGATCACCAATAAACTGATAAGAGAAGTCAACAAATCCTAAGGACTCTCTATTTAAGCATTCATATAGTTAAAAGAAGTCTTCTGTTGACTTTATCCTGCTCATTATGGATACCGTAACATCACTCAGGACGCTCAGAGTTAAAGAGTAATTTCCTCATATTTTCTTACAAAGTAAAATACTCATTTTCTTGAATGCCTAAAGCATCTTACAAGTGCAAGTTACATCACCAGAATTTGTTTGGGGGAGGGGGGAAAGCATAATTAAGGTTTTCATCAAACTTTTATCACCCTAGGTTAAATTCAGAATCGTAATCTCTTGTTCACATATATACAATGAAACCACACAGTTTTACGTATGTTCAACCTCCTATAAAAACCAATTAGAAAACTCAACTTCATGACATTAAATTGAAAAACCTTGCAATAAGTTTAAGGTAAATGAAGTGAAGGCAAAGTATTTCATTTAATGCCTATTAAAAAATCCAGCACATAAATTATATTCTTTTTATTTAAAGCACTGTCCATATGTAAAAAGATAACTCTATCAGTATACGGACACCTCTCACAGTTTGTTCTTTCCCCCTCTATATATTGCAGTAGCCTCCTGTAGGTACTCACTCGAACAATGTGCACACCAGAACCTCTTCCGTCTGCAACACTCAAGGCAACACTACCCTGGCTGCCATGCAGATCCCTAGAGCTGCCATAGTGAAAACTGCTAACTGCAGCATAATTGGAATTAAAGGACCTAGACAGCATGCTCTGAATAAAGAGGGGACAGATTTAACACAGAGATTAGTGCAGCATGCATAAACCACGAGACATGTTATACATAGACTAATACAAACATATTCCATTGTCATGCAAGATAAAAACCATGCAAGAATAGTACCACTGTGATGTATAAAACACGACTCAGTGACTCCTATTTACCTTTATTTACTGTAAATCAGCATGCAATCAGCAGTTAACATGCAGAATTACATGTAAATAAAGTCATTCAAAGGTTCATGTGTCTGGAAAAACAACAAAGGTACACAGCTTATCAAAATTTTGAGGTTTCCATTAAATATGCAGTGTATCAAATATGTTGCAGGAAGAGAAGCTAGCAGTCAAGATAAATACCTGTGGAAAACCATCTAATTACCAGTTGTTACTTTGTCTAATTTTTTGCTATTACTGATACAGTAAAAATAAAAATTCACAGAGATGTGACTGTTTGACTGGGTTCTCTTGCTATTGCAATGCTGTCGACATCCACAATGCATTCCAGTAACCATTCAAGAACGTGAACAAGCCTTACATAAAGAAAAAGATGCTCAAAAGAAACTTCAGCGTCCACCCCTGTGCCACTGTAGGCAATCAAAGAGGTAACATGAGCTCAGGGACAGAAGTGATAGTGGTTTTATTTTGAGCTTCATTACATGGCAAATCTGACCTCTGCAATATTGGCAAGGGCAACAGAAAGAAAGCAGTATTGTCTTGCCATCCTGGACTGTTGTGGTTGTAAGGACAAAACAAAATGAAAAGACTGCACAACATAATAAAAGGAGAATGCTTCATGTGTCACTTGACAAATGAAACAAAACTTCTTGAAAAAAACTACAAAGACCCATGAAAAAAATACGATCATAGTAAAAGATATACTAAAAGGCATCAAAACCCAGCAAATGCAAAGTTTTTGGTTTTTTATAGTTTCTTGTTTTTCTCAGTTAAAAAAAAAACCTTTAAAATACATTAAATTGGCCAAGGTGCTGCAACAACTCTTACATGAATAAATACATTTTGGTGTTTGTCTGCTGACTACATATAATAACCTGATTTTGAAAATAGTCACTAGTCCTCAGGCAGACATTTGCTCTTTCATATTAGCTTTATCTTGTGAAATTAAGACTAGTTTAGTAATCAAAGTCATATGCCTCTACATATTCACACTCCCCAGATGGTCTGGTAGCACAGTCATTGGAAACTCCCTTGGAAAACAATATTTACTAACAGTATTTGGCTTTTCTTGGCCAAGGCTCTCAGATAACCTCTCACTCAATGGCACAGTGAGCTTCATATTCCTTTTCTACACCTACCCTGTTCTCTAGTCAATGGGTTTTTCAAGCTTCCAGACAAGCCTCCAGAGGCTTTCTCCATCTTGGGAGGGGAAGACTGTACTTGGCAATCCTCTCTCCACTAAACATACAATGTGAGCTTACTGCTCCTCTAAGTTTCAGGCGAAACACGCAGATGAAACTGCCAAAGTCAGTTTTCCTTAGCTCCTTAGTGCCTCAAAGCATCTTCTTACAACTCTTCTCAAAACAGTCTCTATAATTAGCCAGGTGGCCTTCTTTCCCCACTTGTACAGGAAAGTCCCTGAAGTCTCCTTACAGGAAGCTCCTCTCAGAGGGTCCTATCTCTCTCCATCTTCTGTAAGTGGTAAAAAGACAGATAAAAATAGAAGGAATGGACAGTGAGACTAGTAAGTTATCTTCTGAATGAGTCTCTAGCAGAGCATCTTACTATGAAGAACCCTAAATCCACGAGATTCGCTCTTCTCTTGGAAGGACCCCAAGAGATGGTCAATAAACAGTGAAAAATCTAAACACAGATTTATATTTACAATCTAAGACAGATCTGCAATGGGAGGTAAAGCTTTCCTAAAATTTGTAGAGGCATGAACTTGTCCACCAGGAACTAAGATTTCAGTTGACTCAGTTTAGTGAGCTTCAAGATGAGTACATAGCCTGAGAGTACTTTTACTCAAAGGTTTATAAAATCTCCTTCCTTGGTAGAGACTTATTCAAACTTTGATTAAAACTGAAATTCTGTATCAATACTGAAACACTTGGATGTTTTTCTTTTAATAAGGTACTGTACACTGGCAGCTTTGAGAATAAACCCACCTATTTTTATTTCTGAATTGAAAAGTTGGCATCAAACTTTATGACCTCTTCTCTGAAGCTCTGCCACTTTAAGTAAATAGTAGATTAAATAGATAAAAAATAGAGGACTTAATTCCAAATGAAATTAGAATTGAAAGCAAACACGCACCTGATGAGCTCCCAAGAGATCCACAACAAAAAAAGAAAATACACATATGTAAGGAAAGGACAGAGTCAGGCCCAGTAACTGTTTCTGCCTACTCAGCACATCGAAATAAAATAGATATTTGCAAATAACTGAGGCAGGTATTTATTATTGAAATTTATGGATGAGAAATTCCTCTACCACACAATAAAAAGTGTGTCACGCTAGTGTATTTTTTTTATACAGGCAATATTTTAGTTTAAATTCCTAAATTAAAACTTTCAGTAAGACTACTGTAGAAGACTAGTGCAACATATCAGATAGTAAAATTGGCAAGCCATGATCAAAAAGGAAAATGTGCTGAAAAATACTACTGTTCTAAAAAACTCATCTGAGCACTAAATTTATGAGGTTCAGGGTGGGACAGCATTGACTGCATGCCTTTCAACAACTTACATATATAACCACTAGAGAGCAGCTTGGCATTTAAATAAGCTCTTTCCTCTATCTCACAATAGAGATAGTTTTAGCTGGTTGGCATATGCCCCCTTACAGCTTGTCA
Source organism: Psophia crepitans (assembly GCA_013399095.1). Classification (NCBI taxonomy): domain Eukaryota; kingdom Metazoa; phylum Chordata; class Aves; order Gruiformes; family Psophiidae; genus Psophia; species Psophia crepitans. Next base: position 9,506 of record VWZZ01001958.1, read on the forward strand.
AAGGGATTACAAATGCCGGTTACTTGGCTGGACTCCACTAATCATTTAATCATTAATCATTTTTGCTGGACTTTAAAACTACTCTGTATCTCTCCTTATGCAAATTAATTATTGAAAGCTTTTTTAGCTGCCTACATCAGGTAAAAAGAGCTAATAAATAAACAAGAACTAGCTTCTCCAATGTGTCCAACAAGCAGACACCGATTATTTAAGTGCTCCCCCTCAGTTACCAGATTTTATAAAAACAAAATAAACAAGTACTTCGGAAGCTTAGCAAAAAGATAAAACCAAAACAAACCCAGAGCAAAACCAACCCTCCAAAACTCACTACACCCTCTGTGCTAATAAGGACAGGACAGAAATAATAAACTTGATTAAATTCAATAACAGACTCAGAAGAGTCACAGCAAAGATAATACTATTAGCCCACACTGTTGTGTTCAACCACAGGCAAGAAGATATGAATTAAATATTCATTTTAAGGCTTGATTTTGTATACCTGTGTTTGTCAGTGTGGTGTCTTATGCTTTACAATAAGAAATGGCATTTGAAATCCCTGAAAACCTTGTCAAAGCAATTTCCAATAAATGTTCCTTAAATGAGCTCTGTAATTGAACTTGTTACTTAAATGCTTGTTCCTTCAATAAGTTCTATAATCATGGAATTTTTTTTCAGACTTCAAAACATTTCAAAAGTCTGGTTTCTAGATTAAGCCCCCCCCCAGCTTATTTTTAATTACAAACATAAATACCAAAACCATTAATTTAAAAGAACAAAGAAATACCCAGTAAATTCCTAGAATTTCCACATTATCATATTTGCCAGCTGCCATATAGGATCATATCTACATTTTTCACAGTTCAGATTTTTCTTTTTAAGTCTGTCATATCCCAGAGAATATAAAGTAGACAATTATATACACATTCACTTTTAAACCCATAAGTAAGTCTCAGACTGCTAAGTAAAAGCTACTTTAAAAGGGTTCAAGGCGAGAACAAAAGAAAATGCACACACAAAACAGACTTCTAAGATCTGTCAAATTAGATGCGCAGCTAAGATCTCAACAGCAGCTATTCTGTATCACTCTAGTAGGAAACAAAAATTAAGGTTTACATATAAAGCATGATAGAAAGTATGGACAGATATAAAAGTAATCAAGTCAGGCAATCAATTTAATTTCAATAAAGGTGACTACACTGCTACAGTACTTGAAAAGATATCACTGGTATACTAAACATTGTTCCTAAGATGTCAAATGTAGACACTATAAGAATGAGCTGTAAACAAACTGCATCAGCAGTGCACTCAAGTTTTGTTTCTGTCTGAATTCAGGGATTGTTGGGATTTTTGCTTCTCTGTTGTTTCATATAAGGTTTGATACATGCATCCAAGAGAACGGAAGACGAAAGAATGCCCCTTTTATTATGGCTGGAACATGGTGAGGTTTGTGACCACTTTTTGGGACAACGGGTCCCCACGCTACAGCACACTACTATGAAAGCCTTAAAATACTTTATGTTGTAAGTGACTCAAACTGGAACAGAAGAACAGATGCAGCTGTTGTGCAGGCTTCTTTAAAAAACAAACAAAATCCACCCCTTTCTATCACCAGAAGTTATGGGACTTAAACAAAAGAAAATCCATTCCTCCAAATACTTGTATTTCCAGAGAAAAATTTTAGTTAAAAGTCATTTTTCCAACCCATCTCCAACTACATTTCTTTAACTATCATGGATATTGAAATATTTAGCATAATAATCACAAACCAAACTATGTTCTTTCAAAAGAAACTAAAAAAGAAAATCCATCTAGCTAGCATAATCCAAGTGTATCTTGGCTGCTTTCCCTCCAAGGAAACAGGATCAGGCTAATGACATTCTACCCATTTAGTGATATTTTAAACTGGTTTAGCTGAACAGCATAGATTACACTCGTCCAGTCTCTACCCAAATTCTTTGAAGATATGTAATTGTTCAAGTTTATGTATCAGCTCAAATTATTGATAGCATTTACGGTACATAAAGAATCCTGTTCATCATCTCCAGTTATATCAAAACCTCCTGTGATTTTTTGAAATGAACAAGATTTTTAAGTGTTCTCATCTCACAGCAATAAATATTCATTCAACAATCTGTCAGATACCCAACTTCATAAAACAACTGGCTGGAAAGCAAATGTATGTTAATTACGGCTTTTGAATTCTTCAGCAACTGAAGTTGTAGACCTATACTTCCAAACAGATTTTACTGATTTTCTTTTCCTTGTTCTCAAAGAGATTAAATAGGTGAAAAAAGGCAGAACAGAAAGTTCAAGAAGCGTGAGGGAGTATTTTAGTGTAACACAAATACAAGGCTACAATAAATACTATCTGCCATAAAACAGATGGCCTTGTAGTCCAGCAGGTCATTGTGACACTGCTGTATTCTAATGCAATTGGCCTAAGCTGGCAAGTATGATGTAAAAACAAGAGGGACTTGTTTTTCTTTGGGGAAAACATTAATTTACAGTCTCCTATTCGACGGCTTCTCAGATACTCATCACAAACATGTTTATTCTTTTTAAGGCAGTACGAGAAGTACATTTTCACTGGTAATTAAAAACAGTTCAAAACACAGAATATTTAACTTATTCCATATCTAGGTAACAGAAAGTTAGAAAAGTTTTTAAATTATTTTTACCTTTTCTAGCTTTTTAGCCTCAATATGTCGCAGCACCTGTTCCCTCCAGTCATGAGGAACTTTACTTTTTCCTGGAGGGTCTAATAAAGAGTGTTCAGAGTTAACCCTTGGGTTTGATCTCTTAGAAGGACTAGTCCGTGAGTAACTGAAGTCACTAACTGACATAGTTCTTTCTGGTATTTCATTCACCAATGGCCGAGCACTCTGCGGTCGGGGTACATTTGGACCATCAATGCTGTATGTCCTGGCAGAAAGAGGTCTCTGTTGCCCAGGCATTACTGGTGGAGCCCTTCCCATTGAATGCAAATCTCTGTATGTTAAATAGTCCCCTTCAGAAATGTGGCTCCGCCTTGACAGTCCAGTATCCCCAACATTTATAGAAGCTGTAGAAGACACACTGCTCTGCCTTTGAAGAGTGTGTCTGGTTGCTCCTGGGAGCAGTCTATCATTTGGTGGAACAGCCCACATATCTATATGTCTCCCCGCCACTCGTTGATGAGTGTTATACACAGCACTGGCTCGGACGTTGTTATGATTGGAGAAATTCATATTGGCAGAATGCTTTACGTAGCTGGGGGTTTCTATGCTGTCAGACCTAAGCAGACGTGAAGGAGGTAAGCTGCCTTGTTCTGCTTGGGTGTTTTGTTTCTGGGGCCACAAGGCATCTTTCGCTGTTGCACTGCTGCTGTACTGAATATTATACTGCGGGGCGCAGAACATCTGTGCACCACTTGTCACTGATCCTCTCACTACATTAGCACCTTCTGGATTGTGATTTGAGTCATATTTGAACACCGTTTTTGTAGAAGATACTAAATCAGATGATGATGATGACCCAGGAAAAACCTGCAAAGGCTGATCATACAAAAGAGTGGCGGATTTACTTCGGACTATGTTTTTTCCATCTGCGCTATCAGGTGCTGATTTTACCACTGAGTTGGCCTGTTGAGATCCATTTTCATTGACAATGTCGCAGATTTTCAGACCACCAGTGTCCATACTGGTGATGCTGTGAGATTTCATCACAGGACCACCTCTCTGTGGGGACAAATCTTCAGTGCTCCTCGAAACAGACAGCTCAGTAGAATCGCTATCAACTGTAGTGCTTCTCGTTAGTTCGTCTTTAATGCGAGACTGTACTGCTTCCTCAGGATGTCCATTTACTTTATTTATAGGATATTTATTTCCATTTTCCAAGTGCTCACTTTCTTCTTTCATGTTCTTACTCAAAAAACCCTTCACTGAAACTGTTTCCTGTGTTTGTAACCTTTCTACAGGAAGTGCCACTGCCTCTCCACTAACCAGTTTATTGATATTCATGTTTATTTGGTCTAATTTGTGAGACTCCTCCATAGGAGTGCTTAGATCAACACCTTTTCCTATCAGACCTAATCTTTCTTCAATGCTTAATTCATAGTCAGACAAATTTGTAACCTTCTCTTCCGCATTTATTTTTTCTTCTACCGTAATGCTCAATTCACCTCCATTTTGCAAAAGATTATTCAAATTTTCATCTTCTCTCCTGGAAAAAAAGATGGCTCTTAAAAGATATTCAGAAAGGAATCAACATATTCCTTTAAGAACTGTTTTAGAAAAATAATCATTAACATGCAACATGGCCACACCCTGCACACAAAACAGAACAAGGACCAACAGACAATCGGATTTATGACTTCCTATCTTACCACTACAAAAATACATTATCTAGCGGGCTCATTTTGGCAACGTTTGTGTCATCTGATTTCATATGTTCATTTAAATTCAACAGGAATTAAAGACAATTTAAAAGCATCAAAAAGTACAAAGTGACAATAGCTCAATTTTAATTTTTTTTTTAATCAAATATTTGCAAGTTCCATCACAATTTTGGACAAATGTCTTGTTTCTATTGGCATTTTTTTTTAAAAAATGGCACCTTCTAACTAAAACCTCAGGAAGAGTAGCAACCTGTAAGTCCATCCTTTATAAGTTTCTAAAAGCCTTTTATAGTAATCTTAGTAATAAAATTGATCTTCAAAACAAATTGTAAGGATGAAATTATTATACTCTATTATTAAAACAGATGGGAACCATTTCTTGTATACTAAAATTAGATTGAATTTTACTGTCTGTTTTTTACAGAGAACTATTCCATTATTAAACATTATTTCAAAAACATTAAACTTTAAATTATTTCATGAATTATAAATTAATAAATTAAAGGAATTGACGCATAATATCAACGATTAAGCAACATTTTTGTACTATATTTGCTCAGTGGTATACAGTATCTTACAAACCTGATCTTGGATAAAACAGCAGCATGTGTTCCTTTGTCTGGAGAACAGAGAGAAATATCTTGGCTACTATCAGTATTTAAGGAAACAGAATCTGACATTCGAGAAGGAGAGGAACAGTTGCTGTTATTCTGATTGCTGTTGTGGGTAGCTTCATCTGATAAGGAATCAGCATCTCTCGAATCATCTGAAATAAAAAAATTACAGTTTAGGTACAGACACATGTGTCTGTTTAATTGCTATATAATGTGCATATGTCACAGTATTTAGAAACGGTTTCTTGTTCTCCAGTAAGTCTTACTATTGGAAACCAAAATGCAAGCTTTGCAAACTTCATTTAGACTCGATACTAAAGTCTGTTGACAATAGTTCTTACGTTTTAAATATTTGGCTCAATGTAAACAGCTTTCACCTGTTAATGAAATTTAACTTGTTGCTTTAGTCCAAGTTTTCCTGGTATAAGATAGTGCTACATCATGTAATGTTTCCCCAAAATATCTATCAAATCACATTTCTGTTTTTGCAATGATTTCAGAATTTTGAATTACATGAGTCTATTAGCCCCTATGAAAATGAAGTATACTACTGCACATGCAGGATTTTCAAAGTGTACACAGTTCCTGATTTTGAACTTTGTTAAATAGCTATTTATTAGACCAAGCACTCTGGAAAGACCTAGATCACTGAATAAGCTCTGTATAGCTTCATAAGTGTAAAAAAAAAAACAGGAAAGAAAAATATTCTTCTGCAGAGTTGGAATCCCACACATTCCCATGCTTTGCACATCACATCACACAGGACAGCATTTTCAGAGTAATTTACACCTGTGCACATTGATTCTTGCACAATGTATGCATCCTTACATACCACATCCACATAAAAATAATCTCGCTGTGGGACTTCAAGACAACCATGATTTTGATAACGTACAAACAGCATTGATAAACATCAACCTTTTCACCGACATGTGATCCTCAGCAGACTCTTCCTGTTATCTCTGTGTGGTTTTCCTTCACCTCCACTAAGTATCACGCTTTTACATCTAATGGCCAGAAAAGCCTTTTGCCCTGGAAATTACTGAATTAGGATATATGAAGCAAAATACGATTTGCTTTCCAACTTTTAAATTACGTTTTTTCTAAATCCGAGGCCCTTCCTCACGCTTAAGGAAACGGTTACCCAGGCTGAAATAATCTTTCAGACAATATAAATATTGGTAACAACAACAATGTTCTGAAGTTTCCTGTTAGAGGAAAGAAGAAAAATAAAAGAGTAAAGGGACTCTAGAGGAAGAATCGCCACAAGAGAAATTTATTCTTAAACTCTAGGAAGAGAGCACAGCTTCTCTGAGAAATGCAAACAAGTGGTATCGCTGCCTACAGCTGTAATAATCCACAA
>VWZZ01001958.1:15911-58733 GCA_013399095.1 Psophia crepitans
TATTTCCAAGGTAAATATCACTTTGTCCTATCTTTTTTTTTAACTGTATGAAGAATGTGCTCAAGCTACCAGTCCCCCAAAACAAATGCATCTCCTTTCCCCCCTCTACTTTTAAATTGATGACAAGAATCAAAGGATGTCAACACACCTTTCTCTATCACACACTCAAGCATAAGACATTGCACATTTTTTTTCTGCTTTCATTGCTTAACTAGAGAATTTATCATCTTTCTTTTAAAACATATGAATTAAATCTACTTTTACGTAATTTAATTAGAAAAGCTAGCCACTCTGAGTCAAGAAAACATCAGAATCACACAACACTGATTGCTTTTTATGGTATCTAACCTTTTTTGTTATTGCTAAGAGCTACCACTTTAGGCTGGTTTAAGGAGGTTTCTATCAACGGTGGTCGCATTTCTGCCATTTTCATTTCTTCATCAGAGGAGAGTTCTTCTGACTCCTGCTAAAGGAAAAACAGCTTTATGCTGTGCATTTTAAAGAACTGCTTAAAGGTTAAGCAAATGCCATCTGAACTGTCACCTACTGAATAAAGGGGGAAAAATAAACAAGCAACATAACAGAGGCATAACAACTGTGTAGTGTATTTGTAGTGCAAGTCAACTGAATTTAGTAACGTTTGCCACTGAATTATCTTTAAGAAGCAGCCCATGCAGACTTGCACTGTCACTGATGAACACTACGGAAACAACAGTCAAATTGGTAACTTCAGCTGCAAAAACCTACTTGGAGCAAGTAGAGGCATCCTCTGTTCCACCACTGGAGAGAACCTCCATTTGAGTTCAAGTCAGAAAGTTATCACTGAATCAGGAGACATCCCAGATTGACTAGCTGGGTATTGGTTTTGCAGAAAAGAGCTCAAACTGAAAGAGCTATGGAGTAGCATGACCAAGCCAATCTTAGGAATGGAGAGGTATGCTATGAAAAAAGACAGAATGAGCTTGGCCTATTCAGTCCAGCAACAAAAGAGCAAGCGTAGCTTGGGTTTGTATCTTTAAATTTACATTGGGGGTAAATTCCAAAAGGGAAGTTATTTAATTTTGAGAACACTGAAAGAGGAATAGAGCAATGATGACTATATTTAAGCTAGAAATCAGTAGTTCCTAACCATAAGATGGAGCTCAGTGCACTTATGAAAGAGATTAACTGACAAAGCTGCTGCAAGAGCAGTCGTGCAACTGATTCAGTATCCTACCGCCAGCTTTATACTCCTATCATCTTGAAGAATTGCTGAAGAGACTCCAGAGGAGGGCCACGAAGATGATGAGAAAAAGTGCCGGGTCCTGCACTTTGGTTGCAACAACCCCAGGCTTGGGGCAGGGTGGCTGGAGAGCTGTGCAGAGGAAAAGGACCTGGGGATGTTGGTTGACGCTCACCTGGACATGAGCCGGCAGTGTGCCCAGGTGGCCAAGAAGGCCAACAGCATCCTGGCTTGTATCAGGAATAATGTGGCCAGCAGGAGCAGGGAGGTGATTGTCCCCCTGTACTCAGCCCTGGTGAAGCCGCACCTCGAGTGCTGTGTCCAGTTTTGGGCCCCTCACTACAAGAAAGACATCGAAGCCCTGGAGCGTGTCCAGAGAAGGGCAACAAAGCTGGTGAAGGGTCTGGAGCACAAGTCTTATGAGGAGCGGCTGAGGTAACTGGTATTGTTTAGTCTGGAGAAGAGGAGGCTCAGGGGAGGCCTTATTGCCCTCTACAACTACCTGAAAGGAAGTTGTGGTGAGCTGGGTCGGCCTCTTCTCACACATAACTAGTGACAGGACTAGGGGGAACAGCTGCAAGTTGCGCCAGGGGAGGTTTAGGTTGGAAATGAGGAGAAATTTCTTCTCGGAAAGGGTGGTCGGGCATTGGAACAGGTTGCCCAGGGAGGTGGTGGAGTCACCGTCCCTGGGGGTGTTTAAAGAAAGGTTGGATGTGGTACTTAGGGACATGGTTTAGTGGGTAATAGGTGGTAGGGGGATGGTTGGACTAGATGACCCTGAGGTCTCTTCCAGTCTTAATGATTCTATGATTCTATGAGAGGGCTGGAGTGCCTCTCCTATGAGGACAGGCCGAGAGAACTGGAGTTGTTCAGCCTGGAGAAGAGAAGGCTCCAGGGAGACCTTATAGCAGCCTTCCAGGATCTAAAGGGCCCTACAGGAAAGCTGGAGAGGGGCTGTTCACAAGGGCACATAGTGAGGGGACAAAGGGGAATGGGTTTAAACTGAAGGAGGAGATTTAGATAAGATATCAGGAGAAAATTCCTTACTGTGAAGGTGGTGAGGCACTGGAATAGGCTGCCCAGAGAAGCTGTGGCTGCCCCCTCCTTGGAAGTGTTTGTCAGGTTGGATGGGGCTTTGGGCAACCTGGTCTAGCGTAGGGTGTCCCTGCCCCTGGCAGAGGGGTTGGAACTAGATGGTCCTTGAGGTCCCTTCCAACCCTAACCATTCTCTAATTTGATGGAATGATAGTTTCCAGTAATATTTTGAAGGAAAAAAAAACCCTAAAGTGGAAATCTCTTTCTAGTAAACATGCTTCCTATTACAAATGCTACAAAATCCATGTTGCAGATTGCAAAAATAATGTTCACTTTTTCTTACAAGTTTCAGAATATTTACTCTGTGGAACCTGCTGAAGCACCACCCTTTCCATGATACTAACTATGTGCCAGTTCTCTGGATTGGAGAGAGGACAAAACTGACGGAAATAAATGATTATAGTCTTTAAAAATAAAAAAATCTCTGAAATCAAAACAGACCACCTCTTCATTGCCTCAGTCACATTGCCTTTCCTCTTGGATGTGACATACAAGTGTAATCAATGTTGAAATGAAAAAACTTAGGCACGTGCAAAGTTTGGATACCTGGATTCAACTGCACCAGAGTTACCAGCAGGTTATTACATGGAAGTAAGGAATTCACTATCCCTGATAGACTACACACTGCTGTCTCATTTACTTATGGGCATACAGCCAGCTGCAAAGAACTGCCATCACGCTTGTTAGACAACCAATATGATTTTCTGAAATTATGTTTTTAAACTAAAGAAAAATGTCAAAACCAGTTTTTTCAGAAAATATGCAGAAGCAGAATTGCACTAGTGGGGAAATAGCCACCAATAGTCACAACTGATTGTCATGAAGTCTCTTCAGCAAAAGTATGACACAGCAAATAATCTGCTTGTGAAACTATGAAAAAAACATTTTACAGGTTGTGACTGGCAACTGATTAAGGGACAAGTTCCAAAATTTGTCATCAATCTAAAACATTCTAAATAAATTAATAGAGGATGTTTGTCACAGAGATGTACAAGGAATTTAGAAGTTTAAAATCTCTGACTCTTTGTAAGAGGTAAATACAATTCAAGTCATATTCATGACAGTTCACTAATAAACACAGAGGAATACATATTTTTAAACCCACTTCTCATCTGAAACGAATGTGCATAGTCACTTGTATATCCAAGTTTTTTACTGCTTCCACTAATTGGACATTTTGTCACTTTAGTGACAATTAAAACCGATTATTTAATGAACAATTGACAATCAAGCAAAGCCTGGAAAACTATCCGAGTCTTTTCAGTTTGATACTTACATCAACTTTCAATCAAGTTTGCTCTATTTTTCTTTAAATGCATGTATCTTTCATTATCAAGTTTTTATTAGCTATTTCAACTTTTACTTGATATAATCTGAAGTGAGAAAAATATTGCATTGTAAACCATCTATATTTTTAGCACTTATAGATGGGAATTTTCTGCTACTGTCAATATAAATTTTCATCTGCCAGAGTAACAAATTCAATACACTACCAGCACAATTCTTTGACTACTATGATGTTTGTCGCAATGCCATACCTCAAGCGTGTCTTCATGGTTGACAATTGTTTTCGTGTTCTGCAAGGTTTTAACAAGTGCAGTCATCTGTGCATTTGCAGTGCTGTGCTCTGCTTCTGGTTCAGCAGGCTTCTGCACAGAGCTTCCTGCTGAATACTGCTTTCTCTCATCTGCTTTATTCTTTATTGAAGCAATTTCTGAAGTCTACAGTATTAAGAACATTAGACAAAAAACATCCTGAAAGGTTTTCAGTAACGTATGACATTTAGAGTTAAAGCTATATGTTTTGCGAAACCATGGAATGGAAAATCCAAGCTTTGAAATTATAAAGAATGAAATGTGCTAGGTATAAAATGCAGAGAAATCGTTGCAGATTACTGAGGTAGAATCCCTACCCTTTGTCAATCAGTCTGACTCTCTTCCTTATTGGGGTCCATTTGTACCACTAAATACCCAGTTAAATTAAAAAAAGGCCAAGAGTATCTACAATGAGGCATGTCAGCACCAAATAGTAGTCCCATCATCTATCACGCTACGTTGGCCTGTTAGAGACTCCTGTGCCAACTTGCTATGATTTCCTTCCCAACTTACCATGTAAAACCTCTGGTCACAAGGACAGCAGTGAAATTATCCTAAATTTCATTGTGAAGTCTGGCAGATAAAAGAGAATCAGAGGATGACAACGATGCTATCTATCCTCTAGAAACCAAAGCAGCCAGCTCCTTAACGCATCTATAGTTTGCATTTGCCTGAGAATCAAGCCACTTTCCTTGTTCTTAGTGTCAGGAAAATTGCTACTGCAAACCCAGCGTTTGTGACAGACTTCTTCAGATGGTGAAGAGGTAAGTTCTGTTCTTTAACCTGACAATTTTTCTTACTAAAGCATTAGTGGGAAGGGAGAAGAGAATTAACAGGAATCAACGACACTCTAGATCTTTGGAAATTCCTGCAAAGTCAGAAGAGAATTATATCTCTAACCTTTACCCCCACATCTTTTACGGAAACTGTCTGGCCTTCTCGCTTTGGCTCCTTGGCAACATCGTCAGTAGATTCTTCATCCTTTAGCCTATGTACAATTGTCTGGACTGTTTTGACCATATTCTTCAATTCATCAGGATATGGTGTTGGATATCTCTTCAGATTGCCTTCCTGTATATCAAAAAGCGATAGTGTTCTACATTTAATTAAATGCCATAATTAAAACATCAGCTTTAAAACAGACAATGAATTAGGACAAAACACTGAACCATCTAGGATCTCCATTTTGGTGTTTGAGCCCACCTAGACTGACGAAGAGTTAAGTTTATAAAAGCCAGCAAGATTATGAACCGCTGCTCCCCTCTCTGCCAAATGTGTCCATTGATTGCAAGAAGGGAAAATTATGACAACAGTAATTTACTTAAAGAACAATCAGGACTATGAATTCTTTCCCCATGGCACCTCCAAACAGGTAGTCTCCTAGTTATGCCCTACATCACACCAGCTGAGAGTTTTTCCTTTGTGCTGTACTCTAAATAATCTGGGGCAAAACCCAGACAAAACCCCCAAACAAAATAACAACACCCAGCACCCTCCCCGTCCCTCCAAAAAACCCAGTAAAAAATGTAGTGTTTCATCCTGTTAGATACTCCTAGGTAATAACTGAAGAATTCACTTCTTCAGCAGAGTGAAATGTATAGCCAAAGGAAGAAAAATGATGGGATTCAGCGGTGGGGATAAGAGGGAGGGAAGCACCAGGTATTCAAAAAGAAATTCAATACTAACCCGAGGCGGAGCCTCCCTCTCATCTTTATCTTCATCACATTCAAATGCCACCTGAGCACGCTGTTTCCGCTGTTCCTCCCACAGAGATGGATTGAAACTTTCATTATCAGATATGAACATAACTAAAAAAAACCAAACCAAAACAAAAAACCACACACAAAAAGAGAGACACTCATAAGAACAGGATACGTTATGCGAAATAAAAATCCTCTTTTCTTTCTCTTGGATGGAACTGGTGTGCTTTTGTACGCATTCTTAAGAGACTAGCAGCACCATTAATTGAAGACTAGCTGCACTGCCACAGCTTTATGAACTTGGCTGTGTTTTCATAATAGTGAAATCCCTATCTGTAAGGTAAAAACCTTTATACACACTGCTGTACACTAGTCTTAACTCTCACACTTGAAAATTTTCAACCGAACTCTCTGCTGCGAAGTATTTTTCTTCATGTGCATGTATAAATATAAAAATAAATGTTTTCGTGAAGATATATATATACACATGTAAATTATATTATAGATTTCTGTAGCCAGACTTCAGTGAGGTGGTCTCATTAAGCATGTATAAAAGCATTCAGCTGATTTCATTCAATGAAAATTTTAAAGTGACAAATAAGAATGACTCAGTGACAGAGTCATTATCACTAACCCTGAAAAAACCTAAAGCATTTAAAAGTTAAGGTAAAATATGTACTTGGTAATGGATGAAACATTTTGTCTAACATTCTGTTAAACTAGTCAGTCTGAAGTAGACATTTAAGAAGAATTTCATGCGAAACCATTAAGCTCTGCCAAAATGAAAAAAGGTGTCAACACTGCAACCACCTCATAATGCAATCCCACCAGTTCACTTCTCACCTCACTCACTGAGGCAGTTTCACCTAGAATTTACCAACATGTAGAGCACATGTTACTGTTCTCGTTCGTCAGATGTAACTCTTTATCACTTAGAAGTTTAATTCAACTTATATTTAAATATTTTCTAGTGGAAATCGTATTAGCTAGATGGTCTCCCTGTTATTATTTTCAAAACTGAGCACTCTGACAGGGTATTTCAGAAATTCTTACCATCTTCAGTCCTTGGTTGCTGGGGGAACATGTAATTAGTAAGTACTGTTTTCTGTGTGTCAGGGTCAGCTTCTTTTTGAAGAGGGATAAGTGGTTTAGACTAGGAAGCAAATGAAAGAAGCGTATGTTATGAGAATATATCTAAAAAAGTAAATATGATCTACATATCACAGAGCATGCCTCTCCCATTACTCTGAAGACTACTCTGCCTTGTATTAAACCATTTCTCCTCTGAATAATTTTCACAAAAACAAGTCATTAACATGTCTGTCTTTGACTACTGGCTTTGACTGAGAACTGAAACTCAGTAACAGCTTTAAGAGAAAAGCAAACACTGGGCTTTCAAAAAATAGCCCAGTTTCTTGCTAGATATTACTACTAGCCCAAAGCAGGCTAATCTGGAATACACAGATATATTTGGCCAGCTGCAGACAATCATTTAAAACAGAAAAAATTTGTAATCAGTTTTTCATATTGACACCAGACTGAGTATCCCCCACTTCTTAGAAACAAAAAGGGTAGTGGATTCTTGAAATTACTGTATTAGTAAGAATGCTTTCATTATACTACATCTGAGGCTCGTGAACTTCCGGTAGCCCTGTACACCTTACTGCTGTTCAGGAAATCAGCACAGCACAGAGGGCTTCAATATACAGCAAAAATACAAGCCACAAGCACGAGTTACTGCTTAATATCTTGAAACTCAGGGCAGTCACGGAGTTCAACGGTGTGGCAAGAAACCTAGCTCAAAAAAAGGTGTGATAAGTTTCCTCATGGTATAACTGTGGAAGAAACAGCATGTGACACATCCAAGTATTAACTTATCAAGCACTAACTCTCCTGTTTAAACAAGCCTGAATTAAGAAAAACAAAACAACAAAAAAAATATCCCAACATCTGTTAAACAGCATTTTCTAACAGCACAGAACTTTGCTAGAAGTATCAAAGTCTCCAAAGACAGGCAGGCTCAGTGCTGTTTATTTCAGAACTGACATAGTAAAGTCAAGGAAGTACTGATGTATATACACAGTACCAGGTCTCCTTATTTGTGCTTGTTAATTCCATCAGGAATAAAGTCAACAATAATCGATTTTTGATTTTTAAAAAGTTCACCTGATTGTCTGATAGCCACATAGCAGTGAGCTGTTGCAGTTTTGTAAAGGTAAATGGCAAATTCTTCAGCCTGTAATTACAACAAAAATTTCTGTAAGTACACTTCGCAATACTGTTAAGACTGTTAAGAAACAATCCTGCATTAGATTGTGAAAATGTTTGAAATGGACATTTACAGATATAGTTAAATAAGCAATTATTAACAGTCGAAAGGCAACAGAATTTAGAGTCAATGCTATACCTGGAACTAAAAAAACCTCAATAACAAAACAAGTAAACAAAAATGTGTTTCTGCCAAGTTTAGCAAGCAGGTTAAAAAAAAAGTTACAACATAACTTGAATTTAACTCAGTAACAATTTTGAAGACAATTAACGAATCTGAATTCTCAGCATTTTATCTTTCAATATACATGCACACTGATACAGAAAAAAGTGCTACACCTGAAAATTGTTGGTTTTTTTCCTCAAAGATACCTGTGTTGGAATGGGACTGCCTTAGGTAATGAAAGGTCTGGCGTTAATGGGTAAACCAAGGTACAGGTGGAGTACAGAGAAGCTAGATTGACAGAACAGGACGAATTCTACAATTCCACAAATTGGCAACTCCCAAAAGAGAAATGCTTTGACAGCTTTTAATGATCAGATCTAAGAAAACACAACTCTCTTCTCCCTTCCCTGGCACACTCAGGTGTTTTACTCTACACTGAGATACTGTGTTGCGTCCTCCATATGCAATAGAGGCAGATACTAACTTTTAACTAAGAATTAGAAGTTTTATGAAAATAACAAATAATTTCCCAGAAAAACACATGCTAACAATCATGAATGTATTGAAACTGTGCTTCAATGCATGTGCCATGTGCCAAGTCATTAAAATAAAGACAGCTTAATACAATGGAACGGCAAGATCCAGAATACTAGAATAATACATTAAATACATGCATCTCAGTCAGTTTCTAAGCTGTGCATGACATAAGATAATTTAATATATTCATAACAATACCTCTATATTATTACTGCATTTTATACAGCTTTTACTTGAATAAATGCATTCACAAACCTATTGTCACTCAGATTGATGACTTTTAATTTCTGCATATCACCCATTTCTTCAGGGAGAAATTCAAGCTTATTAGAATGCAGAAACAACACTGTTACATGCTTCCAATTTCCAATCTAAAAAACAAACAAACAAACAAAAAGCCTCTGAAGAATTAATTCATGGTACAACTCTAAATACGTGAAATTTTACTGCTCTAAAATAATTAATATTATAGCTATTTTTGCCTGTAAAGTATAATAGATTTATTCTTGCATATTAAACTCTTAGTTTCAATACACTAGCAAATTTCTACTTCTTCTACTCAATTTAAAAAAAATGAGAATTTCATCATTTGAAAATTTGAATATTTGTATACATCCTCCTTTAAAAACATACATAAGGAAAATCTACTCAAGAATTATCAAATTGTTATCCAGAAGTTGTAAAGACTATATAGTTTAAAATATATTAAAAATTCATTTTACAGTTTTGTAATTAAATACATACCTCTGATGGCAGCTGTGTTAAAAAGTTATGATCTGCAGCAAATGTCCTTATATTAGAGAGCTGCCCAACAGATGAAGGCAATGTTTCAATCTCATTGAAACTGCAGTCCAGTTCTTCTACTGATATTAAGCTAAAAAAAAAAATTACAATTACTCCTCTGTACAGGTTAATTAATCCAACATTAATTGAATAGTTTAAGTCTAAATGAAGTTCATACAACAATTTATTACAAATCTCAAATGTAATTCAAAATAAATCTCTGAAACCCAAGGGAATTAAAATTCAGGAAAAATACTATCTCCCTAAAAGGTGTTTTGGGTTTTCTTTGTTGGTTGGTTGATTGTGGAGGGTTCTTTGTTTGGAGTTTTTTGTTTTTTAAAATCTCCTTTACACTGTCCTTACAGGAGCACATTCAGTAAAAACAGAGGGGTCAGCAATATTACATGTTTGTGTATTACATGAAAACCTGCTAGTGCAAGGCACTAAAAGCATTCAGAATGGGACAGATCATAGCCAAACAGTTGAGTGCAGTTTCTGAACACAAAAAGGATTTCAAGAGATAGAGACAGTGAACCTAAGAATCCGGCAGTGAAGAAGTATTTTGTAAATTCGGACAACAAAAGATAGCCTACATTGATTATAACAGGAGAAAACAAATTGGAGCAAATACCCTTCATTTTTACAGCACTTAATTCTGGACCAATTATTTTTGCCATCAATTGCAAATTTTAAATTAAATTGCTGAACATCAAATTATACTTTAAAAAAAACCTGCTGCTGAACAGGTGAAAATTCTCCTTCCAATACAGAAAAGACAATTGTGTGTGTTCAACGCAACTTTTGACAAGCTTTTCGAGGTTCAGTCATGTGCAATATTTACCACAGCTATGTATTGACAAAAAAACCACTTTCAGACAGCTGACTGCCTTTTAAACATCTTGTTTTCTTTCATATTCAATTTTTCTTTTATAGATTGGTGGCTGCATTAATAAATGAGGAACATAGGTCTTTTGATATTAAGTAATACAGAAAGAACATACATGCTGCAAAAGAGAAGGTATGAAAGCACTTCCTTTCAATTTTATTAAGATATTAGCATGTAGAAGAAATTAAATCAAGTAGTTTTAAAACCATTCAAAAGAGGAGTCATTGTTACAGCAAAGTGTGCAGAAAAGCAATTCAACCTTTTATTCAGATTAAATACGTACCCTCCTATGGAGTCTGGCAAATAAATTAACTGGTTTTCATCAATTTTAAGTGTTGTTACCTTCTTCAGGGAACCTGTAATAAAATGAACAAGTAAATCAAAAAGGACATTTAACTTCATTAGGCTTAATTTTAATTATGGAAAAAAAAAAAGCTATGGGCAAACAACCACCTCTTCTGTATTCCCTGGCATACCTATAGTGCTGTATACCTAAAGAAATAAGCAGATGAGCTCACAGAACTTGTTTGTCACCTTACCACATGCCAGCCATGGGAGGAAGAATGAAAAAAAATATTTTTTCATCCATTTACAAACTACTGTATAAATTTAAGAGTGGACCAAAACAAGTAAAATTTTTATTAGCCAGCTATGCATTACAGCTTTATCAAAACCTGGCATTTTAAATCAACTGAAATTTAGATCTAAAATGACATTTGTCTATTTTCAAGTGTTCTGTGTCTAAACTATATGCATTTAAGAACATGAATTAACTCAAAATACAAACCAATAGACTCTGGCAGTTGCTGAAGGGAATTACTGGATAACAGTAGGTCTTGCAGGCTTTCACAACCTGAAATACCTTCTTCAACTGCTTCAATGTTGTTTTTAGAAACATCCAAGTAGGTCAGTTGTTTCAAAGTGCCTATGAACTAAAAGCAAGATAAAATAACGTATTCTAGAAAGTGCAAGTTCAAAACAAAAAATCCAGCAGATTTGACAACAAACTGTCTCTCCAATTGTAATGCCAGAGGAAAAGAGAAAACCTATTTATAGCGCTGAAATACAATTTTATGCATAATATCCAAGCTGTATAACATTTTGTGCAGATACACAGTTTATGTTTTTCCGCACAGACAGACATATCACATTAATTCTGCAGGTCTCTCAAATCAGTCTGTTGCAAATTCAACGGTTTGATCAGTTACTGTGAATTAAGTAACTGAAGCTTTAGAATAGACTTCAGGAAGAGATAGATAATGTAAGGACATCACTAGGCTCCGGTAAACTCTTTTAATGCTTAAATTTGCCTTTTGTGTAAAACTGCATCCTACTTAACCTCAAAAAAAACATCAATGAATCCCTAATTGTACTAAACTGAAATATAAGCTTGTATTACCTTTCCATATGAACCAAGAATAAGCATTAAGATTTGTGCACGCTACTAAAATCTTTACAGGGAAGATGCAGTCACTTTCACAAATACGGTTTTACTTTTACTGTAAAGAAGGAATCTAATACATCCATTCAACTCTTCAAGGAAGAACTAGTTGAAGTGAGGAAAGAGAGTAGAGAAGACTACTCATCAGGCAAGAAAGCCTTATGTCAGAAGACTGGTAGCGATTTTAAGTAGGTAAACAGACCAGCTACTTCTCCAGTTTCAAATACTCATTTACCAGAATATAAGCAGAGGTTCACAAGTTCTGCAATAATAGGCCAGCCTGGATCCCATGGAATTCTGAGAAACATCAGGAACCCCAACAAAGTCAATAGAACATTTTCTGAGGAACTGGCTGTATACATGGCACTTCAACAGGCATTGCTTGCTTTACAGCTGTCACAGTAAAAATTCACACAACATACTTAACCCTGTAAATTCCTGCTTGCTGTCTAACACAAAAAAATCCCTTTTTAGAAGGACCAGTCAACCCTAAATTTGATCCAGGATTTGATCTGGGATTTTTACCCCTTTCCTGAATTCAAACATGATTTTTAGATGAGCAGTATTAACTTCCAATGAAGGAAAAGCAGTGTACCTAAGTCCTATGATCAGTGACAATTTCTGAGTAGACTAGTTAAGCATTTAAATGGCATTTAGCCTTTTGGCTTTAAGCAACATTAAAATTACATAGCAATTTTAACATATATGATAGCTAAGAAAGCAAATACCACTGTGAATTAAAATACTAAATGTTTAACACAGTTAAAGGACTTACCCCTGGAATAAGGGTTAGTCTATTACCATCCATCCAAAATTCCTTTAACCCACTCAGTTGTTCAAGCACTTCAGGCTGTAAAGGGAAGTCATTTTTTAAAAACTTCATACAGAAAAAAGTGAAAGGTAAAAACAACTTCAGTGATTCATCTATTGCAACTTTAAGTAATGTCTTATCATAGCTGTTATATGCACTTGTTTCACCAGGTCATCAAAGAAAAACTAGGTAATTCACTTTTTGAAATGTAAATATGCACGAGATATACAAAATTTTTTTAAGAACTTAATCACAGCACTAAGTAATCCTTACAGAAAGTGGTCTTTTTTTTTAATAAAGTATATTTTTTCAACTGCAGTACACAATAAATAAATGTGTATAATTTTCTCTCGCATGGAGGACATCTAAAAACCCTTAAATTCCATCAACTCAGAAGACCTGTTTTTCAAAAACCACAGATTTTGTTGTTTTGGGAAAAAGGAAAAAAAAAAAATTTCTAGCAACAAAGGGTACCTCTACATGATACAAGCAAAGCACTCCATCCATAAAGTAAAGTGCAGGATTTTCCTTCCATTACAACTTACTGTTAGAAGTATCTTACATATCAGGGAAAGATCACTTATTGGTAAACATCCGTGCTGAAAATGCTTTCCTATTTAAACTTACCTCCTGAGAAAGTAATACAAAACGTGCTACTGCACCTTAACAAACACAACTACGTTCAGTTAAATGTAGAACTCGGTTTTATTATATTGTAAATATACAGCGTTCCTGCACAAGCTGTAGTCATGACTCCCAATAATTCATTTTCCAAGAGAAAACAGTAACTGAAGACTACCTTTCTGGTTGATCTTTATCTAAAAAAGTGGTTACAAACCTTTTTGTGCTTTTACCAAAAGACCTTAATGAAATAATTTACCAGGAGTTGACTTGTGTAGCGAAAAGGCTGGGAGAGATGAAGCAATCAGCCGAAAATATACCCAAACAGGTAATTTTGCGGCCTGTACTAAATTCCTGGCTGTAATGGCTTAACGTAGACCTAGGCAGATTAGTTTAAGACTGCTACATGAATATCTACCCTGTAACGAGAAAATGCAGTAGTGATAATGGCTAGAATAGTACTGACAAAGAATTCCTTAAAATACACTTCCCTATCTGCCAAACGATACAACGAGGCAAGTGTTCAGCTCTACATGATCTACTGGTGGCACACAAAGGCTTTACTTTATTATACGGCAGGTCAGTATGTTCCACTACACTTCTATCTCAATTCCTTTATCCAGGCAAGTACTTGTAGAAGCACAGAGATGTTAAGTGATTGTAAACGTAAGATGTATTTGTCTGTGAGTTCATGAACAGGAAACAAGTGGTCCATGCTGAAGGAAAAATCTGAGCACTTCAACTAAATACTACTTGAACATTATTGAAACCTAAAATTAATAGTTTCCCTTGGATCTAAATAGTTTGTACACAGTAATAAAAGCAGGTTACGCACAGCATATACAGAACTTGCAACTCGAATACATGATAACTAATAAGTGTTTAGAATCTATTATAAGCCGAACAGTTACTTTATAATTCAAATACATGTTACCACTTGTTATCAGTACAGTAACCACACTATACCACAGCAGTGTTGTTTTCAAACTGATGAAAAAAAAACCTATGTTCATTAGAATATGCACATAATTTTTCTAACAAGCTCCATAAAGTATTACGAAGTATACATTATATTTGCTCAGAAGCAGAACTCTTCAGCTGATGTTTACTTTTTCACATGGATTATAAATAGATTAAAGGATAAAGAGATTTATAAGATACAAAGCTCTGTTACTACGGCAAAACTCACCACTTCTGTGAATTCGTTACTTCCTAAGTCCAGTCTCTCCAACTGAGTCAGCCTGGACATGGTTCTGCACAGGAAGGGAATAATAAGGAATTAGATTTAAGAAAATACCAGTTACATCCAATCTTCCTGCATTCATACAAATATATTACTTTAATAAGTATTAAGTAGTGATGCTGTTTTGCAACTGGTATCTCAATAAAGTAAAATTTTCATGCACTGTTCAACCAGGCACACATTAATCATCATGCCCACTGTGACTGTCACACAAAGAATACACTGCAACTCACCTACAGATTAGATTACAAGAACTAAGGACTACTAGGGTAATCTTTACAATAAAGAGTAACCCAGTGAAGTTAGTCTTCTTTTGAGTGCTTCGGCTTTTCACCTACAGTCACAATAAGCCTTCTGAGCAGCCGAAGGCTGGTTAGCTACACGTTTTCCTCCCAAAGAAAGACCACTGCCTAAACTGAATCACAGTAACCAACACCACCTTCCTCCCTCTCCAAGCTACTGACAAAATTGCTTCCGTACGGTATGGTCTGGAATCCTAATTATTTCTCTAGTCTTACAACAAATCAGATTACTAAATGGGATTTTGTGACACATCAATACTCTTTAAACCAACTTACGGCAAAGATTAAATCAAAGACTGAAATAAAGTAAAATCCATTATTTCAAGCTGTGTTTTGGCAAGCTTTTTCCTCCATTTAAGTTTATTTTGGGGACCCCCAGACATTATCTACCACTGTACATGGTGGTCTACACAACTGGTACTCTAGTCAACAGCAATACAACCTAAAAATATTTTCAAAGGAGCTGTGAATCCCTCATGTGGCATTAAGTTCTGTATTCATTTAATAATAGCTTTCCATAGAACAATTAATAATATCTAAAACTTTCAAATATAAACCATATGTACATACTACAAAATTCTGCAAAAACTAAATGGAAGAGCTTCTAAATGGTAGAATCTTTTCTATCAGAATATATGCATGCACCGTAATATCTTTAAAAAACATCTGCATGAGCACAAGATGCTCTATGCAGATACTCAAAATTTCAGTTGTTCTTCAAATACACTATGCAGTTGTTCTGAATACACAGTTCAAAGATTACATTCTATTGAAAAATGCCTTATTTACTGTAAGTTAATGTGATTATTACTTTTATTCATGAAATCATTTCCAAAAGGTATTACGTTCAACATTTGTCTATAGATTTGGTTTTCATTACATTATAGTAATTATGCTGGGGACAAACTAGGAATTTAGCATAAATAGGTAAAGAAATAATCAAGACAAAAGTAGAAGTAATTTTTTGCACTGCATACATAGTATACCCAGGCTTTAGGGGAAAGTCTTAAACTCACATTCCCACTGTCTCAAAGAAGAAAAGAAAAAAATACATGAAAAGGCTACTTCCATTCTCCTTCATTTCTCAACACTCATGAACAGGATGATTATCAGTAAGCCAAATGCTAAAATTCTTTTGCCAATTCTGACATAAATTATTTAAGTCCCTCTGAAATACTGTGTAAGCTGAATTTTTTGAAGCTTTGAGGCCATGCTAATACCAATTTTAGTGCCACATGTTGCTAACAAATTTGCCCCAACGAGTCTCCCAAAAGTGCAGCTGAAGACTCACTTAAA
Organism: Psophia crepitans; assembly: GCA_013399095.1. Classification (NCBI taxonomy): domain Eukaryota; kingdom Metazoa; phylum Chordata; class Aves; order Gruiformes; family Psophiidae; genus Psophia; species Psophia crepitans. The sequence goes on from VWZZ01001958.1 coordinate 31,878, forward strand.
GGATCCAGCTTATCATTCTGCAGCTTTTAAAACTTGGTGGGCAACACCATGCTGTACTTTTACTGATGGTTTCAATTTACAAATGTTTTAGATTTCTTCTGTCTTCAAGCCATGTTAGCTGGACTGTGGGATACTAGAGAAAGCAGTCCAAAATCCCACTGCTGATGTAAATTTCAGTCTCAAAAAGTAGATTATGGGAAATCACAACTACATGGAAATGAATTTGATACATTAGTTTCAACAAATGATTATTTGGAAAAAGGGCTTGCTTAAACATTTTTACAGTCCTTTCATTTCAACAGTTTTGAGACAGTTCCTTGATTTTTATTGGAACTGAATTTTCAGCTTATAAATAAATACAAATTTTAGAAGGAAAAAAACCAGGTAAGACCAACAAAAGAAAAGAAGTTCAGTGTGATTAAAGTGAATTTTGATGAGACTGGATTGAAACTAAGTCACTATCAAAAGAATCCAACACTAAGGGATCAGGTTGTCTAAATTATGGCTCAGGGTCTGATGTTGTAAATAGTAAGCTTCACTAAGGTTAACACGACAACTTCAAGTAGCATTCAATTCAAGGTGGGTGTGATAGCAAGGTTGGCCCCTGAACCATTGTAGTTGCAGTCTGAAATAACTTTCTTCTTTCTAAAAAGGCTTACTCTCTTTATTGACAATGAGGCTACAAACAGGAGCTTAAAAATGAAAAAAAATCAAATCCAAACTTTTTTTATTTCCACTGACTATTTTTCCAACTTTCAGGTACCTATCAGATAAATGCCTCTAAATGCTCCCTGTGTATTTTTTACTCTCAGTAGAAATATTCCCACTAATCTGGTTTGCACTAGAATACTGCCAGTTTTCCAGCCTGTGGCTGTGGATAAGCTCCAAGCAAAATGATGCATTTGGCACAAAGCAAGGTTGATTTAGTGTGTTGGCATTAATTACCTATTTTGATTAACAATCTTTCAAGTACTTTATGCTCTGTGTTGCAAATTATGTGCATGTTTAAACCAGCAAAAGGGCTAGCTGATTTTGTAGAAATTTATCCAAATGCATTTCTCATTACAAATATGAAAGAATTTACTGGAAGTATGAAAATTTTAAAAAGGTGGGAGTGACAGGGAAACAAGAAAAGACGGTCATATTCTATAGCAAAAGTATTAGACTGTACTACTACATCTTATTAGCTTCAAAAGAAACCCTTTGTATTTGCTACACTGTCTAAAGCTGTATAGCTTGTTCCTTTGAAAACACATACTCAGGTCTGGAAAACAGTGTAAGTTCAAATTTCTCATCAGTTTCTGTTCTGACATAACAGTTACAGCCAGAACATGGATGCCTTTGTTGGTCAGGTCAACTGCTGCATGGTTGTATTAACCTGAAAGGCAGACTCACCTCTTGCATACTATGGACACCACAATGAATTTTTTCTCCCCAGTGTACATAATACATAAAACAATCTATGTTTCCACTGCCTCACTGTAGCAAAATAAATACTAATGTGGTTAAATTAAAAAAAAAAAAAGAGTAGTCTCAATAGCTTTAATCTCCCTTAATTGAACCACAAGAGTACCAGAAGAGAATAATAAAGGTGGCATCACAGCATGTACTGCAGATCATTATGAAGGTGCTGCAGAGGACATCTTCATCACAGCTGCTGTTAAGTTTTCCAGCAAGGATGAAATCCTGAAAACACTGAAGCCAACAAAAAAATTCCCAGCAACTTCAACAGAAGTTGTGCTTGGCCTAAATACATTACAGCACTTGTTTAAATGTCTCATCACTACAACAGAACTCTGCAAACTGCTCTTTTTAAAATATCGCATGTAATTCATGCCATTAGTGTTAATTATGGCAAATAAGGTCAGAGTAATTTTATAAACAAAATGTGTATTAGCTATAAGTTTTAATTACAGCTACCGTTCCTCAGTTGGGAGTAACTTAATTTACAGAGCTACGACCCCAAATTACGTGTCCTCTAATTTTTTTCTACTGAAAATTAGTGATAGCAGAAAGAGCAAAGGGAGGACAGACAGTATATTACATGAATGAGCAAAATGCTTCACACTTGGAAGATTTAAAGTCACACTTTCTGTTGCTATACATTTAATTCCAGATATGAGTTTTGGCATCTTTATACAGCAGACACCACAATCTAGACACACAAAAAGGGAATTCCAAAGCAACTTACTTCTTGGTCATGTCTTAGGCATATAATTAGCTACAGTCACTACGAAAACCAGCTGTGGTACTTGAAGAGCTGGCAATTCACACTTCAGCCTACTGCACGCAAGTGTCTGCTAGCATATGAGCTCCTCTTCTCCACCAAGACATCTTACATCCACCAAAACCAGTACCTCTTCTTTACCCATTTCTGTTGTCAGAGGAGGACCTCTATTACAGCACACGAAAACATATTCAGGACAGCTGGTTATTAACATCCCATCTTTGAGATTTTTGTTTCTCTCCTCATTGACCTTTTTTGTCTCTGTTAACTCTCTTAGATCTCCAGGGTCCAAGTCAGAAAAATTCAGAGCATTGCTCTAGCTCACAGAAACAGCAGGAACTGCAACACCATCAGCCTGGCCTTGTTTTGATGAATTGAGTGAGAATTGCAAGGCAGGGCTTAGAAAGATGCTAGATTTTAAGAGAGATACAACTGCATTTATCTTTAAAACAAATGCTTTAAGAATTTCCAGAATTATTTTACTATTACAGAAAACATGTCTGAGGAATCTGCTGCCATTATGTTAAACAAGCCTGTTGCATTACAGAAGAGGTATGGCACAACAGATTCCATGCAACACAGTAACAAGCATTTTCTTCAGCCCTTAAGTATATTAAGAAAAAAAAAATTGTGTTCAAGTCATGTGAATTGTATTCCCTCAGTCATTCTGAGAAGCATCTCAAACTCAACATTTGATTTAGAGATAATAATCTTAATTACCAATGCCTAAGTCTCAGATACTCAGCCATCAGACAGGCGTGTGGGAAGCCATACAGTACCGCATGCAAGCAGCATCAGACTTCTGAGAATTATCATCCTGAGGTGCCCACATGCTGACTTAAAAGCTCAACAGGTGGATCAGAAACCCACAAAGCTGGACAGGGACAGAAAATTTTTTAAAAAAATAATCTGAATAGGCAAACCAGTCAGTCTGAAGGGAGATATAATTTCATCAGTATGAAGGGAAAGTTCCTTATGAGATCTTAGTCCCATTACTTAGATACACATTTTAAGATGTGATCTACTTTCAATAGGCATGACATTATTAGTATAATTACAGAAAAAAACCTCTAAAGTAGTTTAAATAAGTGTCATTCCATACTTACTTTGGCAATATTTTTAACTGGTTTTCTCTAAGTTCCAATATCTGGAGTTTAGTTAACCTGTAACAGAAAGACATAACAAATTATCACAATATACTGTATTTTATGACAAAAGCAATATTTGAACTTATTTATGTTGATGAATTAAAAAAAATAAATCTACAAGTTCAAAATTTTTTTCTGTAAGAATACAAATAAGTTTTGTGCATAAAGCTGCATGTTATTTTAAATTCATTTATTCATTAGCGTTTGGTTGTGGTAAAATAGCAAACAAACTACATCTTGCCTGGTTTTCTGCACCTGTTTGAACACATTTGTTTTCCTTCATCCCAAAGATTTTAAAGTACTTCATTGGATTCATTACGGGTACATGTTAGCATCATATACAGAAGTACACAGCAAGTAATAAAAGAAAGGTAGGATCAGTCCACACAAGCTACGATGTTGAATTTCTAATACTGGCAATGTATAAAACCACTTCATTTAAAAGCCTCATCAGAGGAATACCTGTGATCTTCCACACGGTAAAAACAACCTTATAATTCGTCTTGGATCTCCTTCCATATTCTCTTTCTAGTTCGCCTCTTAATCCATTTTGATATTTCTGTTAAAAGGTAGTTTGACCTTTCTTTCACTAAATCCTTCGTTGTGAAATAAATAACCTCTAAATCCCAAACTCAATTGCCTGGCTGAGATAAGTTCAAAGCAGTCTTGACATTCAAGCAATGTACCATTCCCAGTGGAACTTTTTTGCATTAGGACGGCAGTGACAAGACTATTTCTTTGCTAAATGAAATGCAGAAACTGAGTTTGGTTTAAATACAGACAGGGTTGTAAAGACAAGAGTTCCACATGTGACCCGCTAACAGTCCTCATACAACACAAAATAGGGCGTTAAACTCCCTGATTCAAAAAGTAGCTTAGTGAACAGACCAGTCCTTCCTGAAGGTACTCAGCTGAGTACATTGCAAGGACAGAGACAAAAACTGATTAAGTAGTAAGAACTATACTTAAAGTAAAAATAGAAAGCTGAAAACAATACTTATTTTTGCTCTAGACATTTGCTCATTTTTGGATGCATTTGAAAGCAGCAATCTGCCACGCCTACGAATAACCTAAGAATATAACAGTCACCTTGAAACAGAGCAGAGGTCTGCATAGCCCAGCACTGCAAGCAGTATGCGCCATATGGTAGCAACTGCTGGAGGGGAAGGAACCTCCTCCCCCCCCCAACTTCTCAAAGAAAAACCAACACACTAACAGTACTGAAAGAATACCCGAATAAAAATCCAGTTCATGGTAGTATCATTGCTGTCAATCTAGGACATAACTGGGAAGGATTTCCTAGCCTTCTTGCCCTACCTGCAGCCTAAGGTACCAATCTGTGCCAAAACAGAACTTGTTTGTTTAAGCACCCTCAGATTTGAATGGTCATTTGGGCTTTGACTTCTGAACCCAAGAACAACCAAACACTGCATTAGGCTCCAGTTGGTGTGTTGGTTTGAGGACACAGAAACTATCTACACAGTTTCTAGTTTTTCTTCACAACATGTGTACGCAGTCAAATTTCTCTGTTGAAAGCAGCAGAAGCAAACCACCACTCATATGCTAAAACATATATATACACATATACACACGCCCAAACTTTGTTGACTTTAGCCAGAACTGACTATATTACACTTCTAGTAAGCTAATTCTGCAAACTTGAAGACTGCTGTTGGTGACACAAAGTTTCATAGCTTTGTGACCTTGTTTCACTTTCTAATCTTTCTTCAGCTAACCCTACAAAACTGGAGATAAAAATATTGAATTTATTATATGTACAGCTACCAGCGCCTACCAGGGGAACATTTTCAACCTCTACTGGTTGGGAGGTACAGGCTGTGTCTAAACTAATTTTCTTGCAGTAAGTGATGAGAAATATTGGACTGAAACAGTTGTCACTTCTTCCATTATGACCGGAAGGTCATAATTCAAGTTTAATATAATAAAACGTATCAAATACTCAGCCTAGCTGCTCTTTAAATTGCTGGTGTAAACGCCCATGCTAAGCAACTGACTTGCTATAATGGTACTGAAAAATGAGTTTAATTTGGAAAAGAAATACAGAGAACTAGCCCAGGAAAAGGAAAGGAAAAATAGAAGTCATAGTGGTAGAATATATATTTCCTGTGCCATTCTTTCACAAAGATTTGTCATCCTCACACGGAAATATTTCATAACTCAACTGTAAAAACCCATAACCACAGAAATATTTACACATCACCCAAACACAAAGCTGTAACAAACTTCAAGTACACACAGTGTACCAGTCTCAACAAAATTATTGTTGCAGTTTAGTGTAACCAACTTAGCCTGCTTTTAAAATGTAGCTCAACTTTTACGTAAAATCTCTACAAGAACACCTTGCCAGCATAAGATCAATATTCTTCCTAAATCTGATTTATTTAACTATACAATCTGTAAAAAATGTACAAGAAATATACAGCAGGTACAATTAGTAACTCACTGTTCAACAGCAGTCATTCCTTGAAAAACTAAAAATGCTTTCAGAGAGATGTTCTTTATTTTTCACCTCCCTTGCAGTTTTGTTAATGAACTTTTTTTTTTAATTATAACTAAAATGTAAAGGCACAAGGACCGAAATACACGTATACTATAGCAGGTTGCATTTGCAAGAGTTTCAGCAAATTTGCATATATGGAACTAAAGGCAGTCCCCAATTTCATTATCACTGTACATTTATGTAAAAAATTATGCCCAAGCACATATTACTAAAAATATCTACGACTGCAAATACTACTGGCAAATTGTTGAGAACGAAGATAAAAGTAAATTCGCTGCAACATCACAGTAAAAGGTGTCTAGAAGCAATACCTCATTACCAACAATATTCTCAGAGGTTTTAGAATGACACTGAAGATAAACTCCTTGCATATCTTAAATACCCATCCATAAATAATGTTTCCCTTCTAAAGCCCTTTCTCAAAATGAGCATGCAGTAAGCTTCAAGTTCAGAATCCTCTGCTTATATATTTGTGTATTTAAATGTAAATATACATGATGTATTTAGACACAACATATTTTTTTCTTAGGTAAGCATAAGCAATTCTCAGATTTCTGTGCACTGGCACAAAGGCTAACCCCGGAATCCGTGCCAATATTAATGCATTCAAATTAGAACTTGAGAGTGGAGGAAGAAACCCCATCACTTTATCACCTCAGAATACCAAAGGAACTGGCACATTTAATCAAGAGTCTGGTGATTTTTCTAACAGGCTGGACTGGTACAACATTGCTGAAGGACAGCAGGTATACAATGCTCATATAAAGAAGAGGAAAAAGACTGGATAATCTTGACCTCAATAATATGCAAAGCTTTAGCACAAATTTTGAAGGCAAGAATAAAGCATGGAGGTAAATGTAATAAAACATTCCATGGATATAGGAAAAAGTAGTTTGCTTTACACAAAGTTTTCTTTTGTAAGCATCAGGCTGTAAGTTACTGACAGAGGTGCTCAAAGATCCATTTTGGGACTACCTTGTTCAATGTTTTTTAACAGCAATCTGAAAGGACAGGAAAACATTCAGGTTGGCTGATGCCGCAAAAGACAGTCACAGACAATATAGTGAATTATTAGGATGCTGTAGGGAAAAACCTGTACAACCTTAAGGACTGAAAAAAAAATAATTAGAAAAAGGTAAGATGCCATAGCACCAGGTCAAGTACTTATGTGAAATGGCTGATGACTCTACAAGGAAATCATCAGCCACTCAGCTGTCCAATGCTCTAGTCGATCATGTGGTAAATGACACTAGGCAGCAGCAAAAAGGGCGAGTGGCATTACTAGAGAGTAACCACAGACATTTCGAACAGAAAGAAGAAGATAATCATGGCATTGTACAAGCCATGGAGAGATCTCAATTTGAATTCTAAATACAGCTATATATGTCACCATCCTCCATCAAAAAGAAGATTAATTAAAACTGAAACTCACTCCAACATCTATTAATATTATCAGGCACAAATTAAAACCTGCCATACCAGAGGGAAACAGAATTATGTTTAGTCTAGCAAACTAAAAGAGGGCGATGAAAACACTGTAAAAACAGCAGGTGAGAGAATGGGGGACAACACTCATGAGAGATGACAGCAACTAAACTGTGGAACAAATCAATATGAACAGTCAGAGAGAAACTGATGTAGGAAATCAGGCTTCTAACCTGAACTGCTGGAACAGACATCCTTACACATGGAACATAAAAAACTTGTTAGCTTTAATACGACATTGGTTTATTTTTTAAGAGGCGTTGCTGCTTATAGTTGCCAGTAAGAGCAGGCAACAGAACTCAAACTACTTCATGTGTTTCCATGTAATGAAAAGTAATAGCAATAAGGCCATATCCCAATGCGTGAAACTGGAAGAAGTTGAAGGCTTGTCCTTTATAGGAATAACTAACAATGCTCTAAATATCCCAAAATTTTATACCAGAGCTTGTCTGTTTATGTGTTCATTTTTTAAAAAAGTATTCCCATATTCTGAAGCACAAGTTAAAAGATGGTTTGCATTAGCAAGTGTTCATACCAAGTTGTAAAGTTGTGGGGTGGCAGGGAAGCCTGATCACTTACTTACAGAACAAAAGTACTCAATGTCAAAGCTGTCTGAACCTTCCTTTGAAACAGCATTTTACCAATTCATTGTTTACTAATTTATTTTATCTAAATATTATCTTGCAATGGAATAGCATTTGTTGTGTGCAATATCATTAGTAGCAGGCAAACTTACACAATTACTTTGAATTCATTTAAAAAGAGTCAATGAGAAGTCTTAACTTCAGTTTCACTCTCCTAGCTACAAGCTAGGATGCTGCGAATCACTATTTGTGTTTCAAAAAACAAGGCTGAATTTGGAATTGTCCATAGCTATTAAGAGGAACACTACACTAGAGAACTGGCTTTCAAGTTGCCTTCAGTAACTGATTTATTCTTAAGCCGTGAGTAATTAATGACTTCACCATTTCACCAACTATTCAGCATTACAGAACCAGCAATGATGAAAAAATTACAATGACACTTTTTAAAGTTATATGTAAGATTCACTACTTAAGATCAACCACGTCATAGAATCATAGAATTCTATGTCAACCTGAAGACTTCAATTTAATCTCTACTGCCTGGATTTTTTACAAAGAAATTCTTTTTATTCAGTTAGACTATTAAAAAACAGAACAGAAAAATGCATAGGCATTCATTAAAATGTCCCAACAAGTAAAAACTATGCATCTTCCAGGTATTTCTTCTTCAACCTTAATGGAGGCTTTTGAAACACAAGCTTTGTGTCCTAGGAAGTCACACAGTAATTAATGCTTCTGCATCATAAGCAGCTTTTTTATTAGCTGAGTGTGTAAGATATCTGGTGCCTTTAATCATTCATCAGGGAATGACTAATAACTGGACAGAGAAGAACAGGCCAGCAACTCCAATCACAGATGACTAAACTAATGGTCATTAATGGACTGCACCTGTGCTCATCTTTCATTGCACATCTCCTGATCTGCCAAACTTCTGCAGCACTCTATCTGAGGGCTTGTCTAGTCTCTTGTAAACTGTGCTGACCCAACTATAACCGTACAGCCTAAGGCAACTGCTTTCATGCAGCAATATGCCTGGTTAACTGATAGCCATAATACCTGAAAGAGAGGCTTGCTGGACATGGGCTAGGAGACTGACAATCTAGAAATAGAGAGCATGAACGAAAAGTGGAGAGGGGAGAATGCAGAAATGGTTAAATCAGCATGATAAGGAGAACAGGATGAACTATGCTCATCTAGGAGCCTTCCTTTTAATAATATTATCCTTTCACTCTTGCCCCCAAGATTTAATGTATTTTAAAGACGTAGGGGTTTAGTACTTGTATTTAGGCTAGCTAATAGAACAATTTTGCTTAGTTAGCACACTGTAAATGTGTTGTCTTTCAGAAAGATTCCTGACAACAAGGCACTTGAGAATTGCAGATGTGCATGAAGCAATCTGTGCATCCAGAGGACAAGCGGAATTACAGATGTCATCATTTGCCTCACTCCAATTACTAAATGATAACCAACCCGTATTTCAGAAATACTAGTCTCCTGTACTTACCAGTCTCCTACTGTAAAAGTAGTATGTAAATGAGTTTTATTTCTTGGCTCTTTATAAGCATTCTGTTTGTCCTTCAAAAGCCCAGTTAAAAATGGTGGTAAAGATTGAGGGTATTTTTCTGCAACTAACGTGTCATAAATGGATTGGCGATGTGTACTTCTTCCCCTCCCCCAGTTCAGACTGCTTAAGAAGCAGCAGAAACTGCTCTGCATAAATTTAAATCTGAATGTAGATACTAAGTTTCAAATTCAACTTACCTGCCAAAGTTGGCTGGCAAAAACTCAAGGAAAGCATCATTCAGGTACAGCTGTGTTAGGTTTAACAGTTGGGAAAATCCATCTGGAAGCCTATATAGAAATAAAATTATGTAGTTCTTTTGTTTCAGTTATATTCAGAGCATTAAGTCAAATTTTCTTAAACATCAATATCGTATTGAAGCCCTACATATTGATAACATTGAAATTAAGGTGGTACCAGAATTTCTACAATATTGCACTAGATACTGGATCTCTGTGAGATTGGTTTTAAAAAAAAAATTAAGTACTGAGGACAATCTACAGGCAATAGAAACTACAAACAACAACTGTAATCTTGCTATGTATTTGTGATCTCCTCACACTTAATGTGGAGGAGGCATTCATTAGATTCATAAGATTTAATTAATACCTATGTAATGCCTTTTCTTCCCCAAAAATGAGTTACTTTGCACAAAGTTTGTATCTCTGGCAGTACCACTTGTAGCAAATTAATTTTATCACTATAGAAGGTGACAGTGAAATCTACTCATTCAAGCTGTTTGAAAAACAGTGGTACACGTTTTGGAGTAAAATTAATTATTGGTATTAAGAAAGAAAACTCTTCGCATAATCCTCTGTTCACAGAGGAGTGATGGACTTGAAAAAGCTGAGAAAGCCACATGGTATAACGCAAGAGTGTCCATATAGACTATTAACTTGGGCAAAATACTTCAGTGACACAGCTATACTGTATCACAGTGCAATGAGGCTAATGAAGGTACTTTTCAGGTAACTCTGGTCCTTGCCTCCAAGGGTTGTCACATGTCTGGGGCAAGTTTGAGACTCAGCAGTGTTGTCACAAAGTATAAAAAATCAACAAAAATTACAAACTTACTTTGAAATTGGATTAACGCTGGCCTCAACAACTGTCAAGACTTTACAGTTTTTTATGTTTTCTGGAAACTCCTGTATGCCTGCAAGGTACAGACAGAGGTAGGGAAACAGTGTTAAATGATTAGACTCCATCACAGGCATGAAAATGATGCACGTAAAGCCACTAGCCATAAAAAAAATCTAATTAATTTAGCAAACAGTGGACTGGTTCTCTGATGTATCATTTTAGATACAATTTTCATTAAAGAAACAGTCTTATGCAATGCTCATTCTTTTACTATTATATTCCTGAAGTATTTCATATTGCAGCATAGCAGGCAGCTCACCAAGCAGCATTACAGAGACACACTACATTAACAATTCCCAAAGCTTATTATCAAATATTAAAGTACTTGCACTTTGTAATGTTCTTAAGATCAGGCCCTCTGTCCCCCAATTTTTTTTTTTTATTTATTTTTTTTTTTTTTTACAAAGAGGCATTTGTACACGTGATAGAATGTTCATGCATTTGACAAACAGATCCTTGTATGACATCCAGGTGAAATAGTAAGGCTTCAAATCTTAAATTACGTTTACAGCATTCATGGTCCTGAATAAATATCCCAAAATCTGACATATGTTTCTGGTTAGCTTCAGATTATTTGTAGAGAAAGACAAAAACACTGCGAACACTTATGCCTGAAAATTAAAACCATAATGAACCTCCTCTTTTTCTACAGTTATCTCCAGAAATGCCAGAGTGAATTTGCAACCCACATATCTGCCAAATTTGTATCAGAAACTGACAAACAGGCCTTGAAAACAGAAGACAAGTATCTACCACATCAATAGGAAATCGGTACTGAATCATTCTATTGCCCAAGACTTTCACCTGGATCTTTACTATACCATAAAACCAAATAAAACCATGCTTATCATGACTGCAGTTGCTTTTGTAATGTATCACTACATTGTTCTTATACCCTGGGACAGATGTTTCTATTTTAAGTAATTTTTTCCTAAGTATAACAACCATTTATACTGCAATTCTTCCAACTGGGTTAGGAATACACTATTTTTTCAAGAAAAATCCATGTGCTATTAAAATAAAGTTAGTTTAAAATCACTGTTTTTTTCAGGTACCAGAAATCTTAGCTCTTTGTCTTCCAATTAATGCGTGCAATTGAGTCTGCTTCTAGCATGCTTTATCAGGTATGGAACGGGCAGCCTGAACCCAGGGGATGAAAGCAGTAAGAAACTGTACTCTGTGGATGCTCTCTTTTAGGCTACTCACAGTGTGAAATTTCAGGCTGCTTTAAGCAACATTAACTCTCTTACAGTCCAGCTGCAGAGAGAAAGACAAGGGCAGTGTGTCTTCTGATTCAGATTTGCATGTCTCTCCATGTATCTATTCTGAGAATACGGAAGCAGAAAAAATGTGGCAAAGCATCAACTGCTAAGTAATGTTTTCACTTACATAACAAATTACACAATTTCTGATGCTAGCTTAGAGTTTGGTTTTTTCTATGTTTGTGCAGTACTGTGGTTTAACCTGGCAGGCAGTTAAAACAACCACAGAGCCGTTTGCTCCCTCCCTGCCCCAGTCGGATGGAGAGAGAATTGAAAAAAAATAGTAAAACTTGTTGCTGAGACAAAACCAGTTTAATAGGACAGAAAAGGAAGATGATGATGAGGATGATCATAGTAACAACAATAATATACAGAGCAAGTGACACAGCACAATTGCTGACTACCCGCTGACTGATGCCGAGCTATTTCCTGAGCCATGACGCCCCCACCAGCCAACTCCCTCACAGTTTACACACTAAACATGATGTCATATGATGTGGAATATCCCTTTGACTAGTTTGGGTCAGCTGTCCTGACCGTGTCCCCTTCCAGCTTCTTGTGCACCCTGAGCCTTTTTGTTGGCAGGACAGTATGAGAAGCTGAGAAGTCCCTGGCTGCTCGGCAACAACTAAAACATCAGTGTGTTATCAACATTATTCTCATCCTAAATCCAAAACACAGCACTATACTAGCTGCCAGGAACAAAATTAACTCTATTCCAGCTGAAAACAGCACATGCAGTAACATGACTGAACTGGTATATTAGGACTTAAGAGATGGCGATACCACCTGACAAGAAAAGTAGTCACAAAACACGTATCTGAACTTTAAGTCAGTTGGTTATGCTGAGGGGCAAAGTCACCATGCTGACTTTTCAATAAATTCAACTGAAGTACAAACACCATTTCTACCAAAGTAGACTTTTAGGTCTTTCTTGACAGGAACCTGTTTGTCATACTAAATGGTTGAAACTATTACTTTTGACTCCTACCAGATGTTATACTGTGTTATTGAGAGCTGAAAGGCAAGAAAAGCACACTAAGTCACACAGTTAAACCAGGTGTTTAAATACCCCTTAAAGTATCACGAATTCTTTTGGGAAATAGCTTGCTGAACTTGAGAACAACAAAATATAGAAGTAGAGGAGACCAGAAGGAATTGAACCATTAGCTATAATGTAGGCCAAGATTTATGGCACTTCTGGCTTACTAACATGCACATTCAGGTATATGCACACATGTGTAAATAAATATATATATAGCTTTATATATATGGCTTCAGCCATGTGAAGTTTACTGGGGCTATGAGTGGAGTCAAAGCAGGAAGAGAGACAGGGAATACTGAGTCAATTCACTTTATCACTCTCACAGTGCAAAATGAAAACTTAAAAGGTAATAATTATAATGTAACAAAGCTTCCCTTCTGGAAAGCAGCAGTGATATTTTCAAGTTCAAAGATACATTTAAAGACAAACTAGAAAAGTAGCATAGGGAGACTAGAAATACACCTTACCTACTGCTGTCATATAATCTTTGTATTGTGAAACACATTTCCAAGAAATTTAAATATACATGATCTTAATACCAGTTGTAGTAAAAAGCCTCCTTCACCAAACAAGAATATCCAAACATACAGACAGAAGGCAGCTAACATGACAGTATCCTAAGCCACAGCAGAAGAACAAAAATCTAGCATATAAGAGTCCTCTATAGATGAAGCTATAGATGATTTGTATGAAGTGGTCTCCTATTGTTTAAAACGTACATCAAGACATCTTTATTGCTGACAATAGAACTTTACCTTCTTAAAGTAAGTATCTACATTAACCAGACTAAACCACTGCTAAGCTATTCCTTGGATTCTGAGTTGTGTTTCATCAGACTCACTCTATGCCATTAGTTTTGCCGTCTGAATCACATTGAGAGATTCTCTAAGCTTCGTTTTTCTGACAGATGGTCACACTACTGGCCTTGGCTTGGTCCCTGGATGAAAGATTTCTCTGGTCCAACATGTTAAACCTCATATTTTTAATATTAGTATTAATCTCTACTGCCTGTGTCAAGAGGTTATTGAAGCACAGAAGACTTAAGGCTGTGATAACTACCTAGAAAACAAAACACACAGCACATCTGCTGAAGAGGAGAACGTCACTGTAAACTCACAGCCAAATAAAATATTAGCTATCTAAACACAGACATATGAAATCAGCATGCTTTGGTACATAATCAGTGGACTCTACAGTAGTCTCTTGTTTGACTATGCCCTGGGCAAGAGGCAGCAACAGTTTTCACAACAAACTGACAACAGAAATTCAACTGATATGAGGATGCTAACAGTGAAGGAGTCCATTAAATTTTGCCGCTTCTTAGAGCTGGGATTATTGCGGTACAAACCACCTTTACTAACTTCACTCAGCAGTTCAGTATGGATAAATGGCAGCCATCATTCAAAAGAGCAGTAAATTGGGAATGACAGCATGAAATATACCTAACGCTCCTCTCTACCATGTCATTGGAAGTTGCATTTATTAACTGACTATGCAACAACCTTCAGACTCTCACTTTTCCTCAACTATATTCCTCCTGCATGCTAGAGTTACTGTTGTCTAGTATTTTTTCAGTTCTCCCACGAAGAAAGTAAATTCCGAAAGCAAGTAAGAAGGCAGAGATACACCGAAAAAAGACATGAAAGAAGGACAAAGGGCTGTAAAGAGCACTTTATAAAAGCATCTGTTCCTTCTTTCTCTGCTTTCCATGTCTCTTTAGAGGTCTGAACCTTCTTCCCCATTAAGGAAGCTCAGCAAACCTTGAGTGTCCCCATAACCATATCTTTCCATGCTCCTTTTGTAACACTGTGTTAATTAATCCATTTGATGGCCACCCCAAGCTCCATGAGCACCTGATCAAATGAGCACTGCAAACTGAGATCCATATTCCTTTCTAAATCCCATTTTTCTTTTGGGTGTTTTACTGCTTCCTTTATACACTGATATTCACGGATTATAGTGAAGAAGACAGTGCAACAGATTACTTGAGGGTTATCTAGTCTGTTGCAGCCTTATACCACTTTCCTAGGAAAACATGATATGGACAGGTTCTTCATCCTTCCATTTTCTACTTTACAGAAGAACCATCATCCCCCAACCCATTTCAGTGTTGTAGCTGATTTACAGATCACACTTACTGTTTTCCAAAAAAATATAAACCATCACACTTGTGGACTACGACCATTTGCAGAGCACAACAGGAGAAAATACAATTTCCTGGTAATCTTTAATTCTAACCACCAGATCCAAACTGAATCAAGACCAAAGTTCTTTTTGTAGTGCAATTTCCCACAGAAGTGAGATTTAAGTAATAGCTTTTAGTATTTACTTGTCTGTCCCTTCCTCCCTGTCTTCCCAAATTTCAGGCACTTTTAAACACTCTGGCCAGTTTCTACTAAAAGCAACACTGTCAAAAAACCCAAAACCAAAAACAGCAAAAGAGGGGTAGGTTGTGGGGAGTAGGTCAATGACTGCAAGATTGCTAAGGAAAATTTGGCAGTAAGGTAAGGAAACAGAATTTAAAATTCTTGTCTGGACTAAGCCAAAAGCAGAAAGCATTCATCATTCAGAACTCTACTTGGCAAAAACTCACCAGCTAACCAGTCTAACCTAAAAAATGGTGTTTAATAAGGATCCCAGACCAGCTGTGCAGCACATGCCCAAAGGGCACACCAAAAAGGTCATATAGGGATTTTGGGTCAATGGCCACAAACCTGCAGGTAATCAACCTCAGCTCTGAAATACAGAATTTCGACTGATCTCTAACTCTCCAGAGAGCAATGATTGTTTTGGCACAGCTCATGAGCACTGAGCACAAACGTCCCTCTCTTTTTTAGACTAGATTAAGGGAATTGTAAGTATAATTGGGGTCCCACTCACCATCTGGAGTTACAATAATCTCCTCCCCCACATAGCACAATCCTTTCCTATCATCAGGGTCAGCATAACTTGCAGAACAGGAGAGACAACAGGGATAACTTTTTCTTTCCATCAGATACGATTTTTTCACTCAAATACCGGCAATTTTGGATTGACAGAAAATCGTGCAAGCTGGCAGTATCCTTCATTGCAATGGATCCTAGAGCTGACACACCAGTACATTACTGTTTCAGCTCTGCTGCAGATGAACGCTTGCTCTGCTGTTCATACTCTAGTCATGTAGTCAGATTTTTTCTCACAATCCAATGCCCAGAGTTCAGGTATTGAAACCATTACTGCTATATAGCGGTGGCATTGCCTCCAAAACACCTCTTCTCACACAGAAATGCTTTTAACAAGCTGTACAGGGTCTGGCTGAGATGGAGTTCATTTCCTCATAGCAGCCCTCACAGCGCTGTGCATTAGTAGCAGCAAGGTGCTGATAACACACCAGGGTTTTGGCTACTGCCGAGCAGTGCCGGCACACATCAAGGCTGTGTCTCCAACCCTTCTTCCACCCCCTCAGCAGCAGGCTGGGGGTGGGCAAGGTCCTGGGAGGGGACACAGCCAGGGCAGCTGACCCAGACTGGCCAAACGGATATTCCATACCATGACGTCTGCTCAGCAATGGGAAGCTGAGAGAGACGGGGAGGAACGGAAGGCATTTGGTTGGTTTTTTTTTCAACATTTTGTCTTCTGGGGCAACCACTACGCTTTTGGAAGCCCTGCTTCCCAGGAAGTGGCCGGACATCACCTGCCGATGGGAAGTAGAGAATAATCTTTTGTTTTTCCTTGGTTTGCTTCCGTGCGCAGTCTTGCTGTTNGAAACCACCACACAAGCGTGGGGGAAAAAAAAAAAAAAAAGTATTGGTTCAATTCCTAAAAAGCACAGAGAAATAAAATCACTAACAAATACAACACCTGTGGAAACCATATGGGAGATGTCCCCAAAGGAAAGACCTCTCATTTTGTAGGGAATGAAGAAAAACAAAAGCTACCTCTCCAAACAGCAGGCACACCAAAAAGCCCTCTTGCTGCAAAATAAATGAGACTACAGGCTGCTGTGCACCCATCCCACTCTGCACCCTTACAAGTATAGAGGACACAGAGGCAAACATACAGGCTTAGTTTGCGCATGAATATGAAATGACCTTAATTACATACATTATTCACTCAGCTAATCTAGTCATGCTGTTCTCAACTTCTGGGCAAACAAGCAACCTGCCTGAAAGAAGCTCTACCATAAAAAGGGCACTTTTTGTTCTCCCACTCAGGCCTCTGCTACAACTGTCCCTCCAGCCAATACAGATCAAAAGTGGCAATCAAAATACTGTCAGAGCTCAAGAATGCACACTGCAACTCTCCCACAGATCTCAGAAAATCTTTGCAAAAGCTGAAATTTTAAACTGAAAGCTTAAATGAAAGTATCAGTCATGGTCTGTACTCTTAGATATATATAACTTGCTTTAATTCAGGATTTCTGCATACCTTCTGAATTAAAAGAAACATTTTTCACTTTTCAAAGTAAGCAGTGTGTTAGAGCCCAACCAATTCAATGCACAATGCTGACTCATCTATCCTTCCTTTCGATCATTCATTCCTCTTTCCAAAATTCTTAGAGGATCCCTTGCCAAAGCTGGTTTCGGATCAGCCAGGAGACGCCAGACCAGGCTGCAGTGTAGCAGCAACACCTTTCTGCTAAGAGCTGGAGTTGCAGCTCAGCACAAGGCTGGCCTCCATGTACGTGTGCACAAAGTGGTATTCGGTACACTAGCCATTGCCAAGGAGCTTAGGAGCCTCTGGCTTATTTAGTCAAAACCTATCCTAAGAAAAAAAAAAAAGCCAATAATTTCAAGAGAAAGGAGCAACTATTGCAAATATACTTTCATCTAGTTCTGCAAACAGATGTTCCAAACCTTTTGAAAACTGCTGGGGGCTCCTTTCTTAGGTTTATGCAATTAAAAATGGAAGTTGAATCTTTATTTGAAGGACTGTTTGGAGGTTTTTCATACAGGAAAATAGATAACATCTGTACAGTCCATGTAATGATTAATGCAAAAACATCAGTCGATCTACAAATCCGACAGAAACAAATAAAACAGTGTTTTAATTTAAAAAATGGAAAGACAAAAAACCTAGGAAATACTTCCATAGGGAAATTTTTAAGCTTTTCTAATGAGTTTTAAAATAACTATTATAATAAAATTAGATTTACAATAAAATACAGTATTGGCAATTTACTTGGTACTCCTTTTGTTAATGCTACTTAACTACACACATTTATATAGTAATAGAATATTTATTCATAATTAAGACAAAAGGCTCTTCTGCAGAATAAGCGTCCACATGTGGAAAAAGCAGCAGCATTAAGTAAACTCCTTTTTATACCTTTGAACCCATTAAAAGTCTCAGACAAGTTTAGTATTTCTACAATTTTTGAGACCACTTGTGAAATTCAAAATTTTAAGTCTTTAATCTGAAAGCTAAAAACTCACACCAATTCTGTGAAGTTCAGACAGTAATGAATCCTATTTTATACAGTATGTTAGCCTCCTGATCCCTTTAAATGGATAATGCCTCCTCATCAGTTTCTCCAACAACAACTTGCATTGCTAAATTATCAGAGCTGATGCAGGCAGAGAAAACAAGATGAGTGTTTAGTGTTTTTTTTTTCTGCAGGTTTTGGGGTTTTTTTTGTTCCTTTTATACAGACGTACTGGCACAGACAGGATACTTCAGCAAGCCCAGAAGAGCATTCCAAGCATTCATCTTCAAACCATTTGGAAGAACTTCAGGTTTTAGTTTAAGGTATCTCGAGGCCTGCTGTAGCCACATTCCTTATCCAATGTAAAGGAAGAGCGTGAGTAGCAAGACAAGTTTCCAAAGGATAGCAAATAATGGTGCTTCTTGGAGACAGGCCTGACACACTCATTTACATACATACAAACATGCCAGAGCAGGGTATAATTGCAAAACATGGAACATGAGGAAGGTTGCGGGCAGCAGTTTTGCTCACCCTTTTTTTTTTTCCATCCCCTACCACCCTGGGCTGCAAATTCAGTGCTGCCTATCCAGTCACTTTTGGTTGTTATGTGATGACTGTCACTCAAAGTACATCCCTTTACAAAAATAAAAGGTACATTCTGCCTTTACATGCAAATCCACAACTACAAAACCCATACATACTTCTACAATGCCTTTTCTGTGTTACAAAAATTTCTTTCAGTCCAGGAACAGATTTACATTAAACTTATTTCAGATATGTACACTCAAATTCCATATCCAATACCTTAGTTGTATTGAAATTCGATTCTCTTCACATCTGCTCTTACACATGGAGATCATTTTATTCTGCACAGACATATCCTACTCAGTATCTTTAATAAGACAGACAATGAAATAAAAAAAATACTATAAACACTTGAATAAAGAGCTTTCTATAGAATAGTTGCCTTCATTTAGGATAAATTTATGACCTCTATATGATCATACATCACAGTGAAGCTACAGACTCAGGAGTCAGTGGCAGATGAATTTCTTTTATTTTACTGTCATGGATCATATAAAACTCCTGCTTCCATCTGCTGTCCTTTTCCCCCCACCCCAGTGTAAGTAGATAATAGCAAATTTACAGCAAGTTATTTTTGTATTTGAGATCTTCCTCTCTTACCTCTCCCTGCAGAAAATAAAACTTGGATCTGTCTCCCCATTAATTATGAATAATTCTCAATTCATTGAAAAAAACATATTCCTAAATGCACCAGATGGGCAACATAAAACTAGATACCCTCCTGAATTCTCATTTTCCAACTCCCCAACTTCTGGCACACAATGTACTAAAGCTGATTTGCCAAATCAGCAGATGATCTTAAAACACTGAAGAAAACATATTTGATTTAAATGTGCATCTCTTAACAAAATTTTTTTAAATTAATTACAATAATTTTATAGGCAGATACGCCTGGAGGCAGGAGATGTGTGTGCATGTTTGTTTTCTTGGGTGTAGTTTGTGTATTTTTCCATGAAGATCCCTTGCAATACAGACTGACAAACTGACATGTTTAAATTTGCTGTAACATCACAGTGAAAGAGAACCACTCCCTAATATCCAAGAGACTATTGAAGATACCCTTATTTCCAAAACACCATGTTCCTTTTGGTCTTGCTAGTTATTTTCTAATCTTGCTATTTAATCCTTCAAAGGCCTGAATAATATAGAACTTAAAAATCCAATCTTTTTCTCTCACCACCTGCAAGCAGAGAAAAATAGACCATCTCAATGTTTCCTCCTATGCTAACTCCACAGGCACAAGTAATTTCAAGCCTATTTTCCAGGCTTCCAGGGAAGCCTGATTTGCCTGGCAATCACCTCTGCATATGCTTCAGCCTTTCAAATCACTTGATTCTAGTAACCTGTGAAGCTAACTCTTCTGTCCATTTATATATGCCGTCATACACGGTATATAAATGTTTTCCCTGTCTTCAAAGAAGAGGTAAAAGTATTTTCTTTACAGTCTTCCATATTGTCCTGAGTGCAGGCTAAGACTGGCACCCTGGAGCCACAAGGAAATTACTGTCTCCTAAAGCTTAATGAACCCTGAAAGAGACAGATTTACGGGTGAAATGTGGGGGTGTGGTTTTTTTGGTGAGTGGTTTTGTTGTGTTTTTTTTTTCTGTGCAACTGTTGATACGTAAATAAATTGGCTGTAGAGGATTAAAAAAAATTGTATTTTCTTTTAGCTTCACAAATAAAACACTCATTATTCTATTTTTCTACTCATTTTCAGGTAAAAGCTTCAAGGCCGAAGCGTATTTGGAAGGAAGCAAGGGAATAGAATACCTCTGATATTAAGCGTTAACGATAGCCTGGGAGATCAGGTTAAAATGTCATAAAAGGAGAAGTGATATACTCACTAGCAAAGAAATACAGAATTTATTATTATGCTACACATATGCTACAAATATAGCGGCAGTTCGATATTTTAGGCTACATCTTTGCCACGACAGCAGCTGTGAATAACATATGCCAAACCAAACACTTGTACAAAGACTTCTGCATGTTCCAGAACACACGACTGTTACAGCCTTGTACTCCATAACTCAGCACATGCCTTGAAACATGCATCACTTCACACAAAGACTAGATATATTGATAGAGAAGGGGTCAGATGAAGACTACTAAATAAAACCCCCACCCTGTCTGGCTTAAGAAGGAGCAGTGACAGAAGGTGCTGGACACCGGGAGCACACAAGGAAACGTGCATGTGTCCTGGCTTTCTGTACTCTACTACATCTTCCCTAGGCTTCTACTTCTGGTCACTGTTAGAGACTGGACACTAGAGTAGATGACTCCTTGTTCTGAATAAATATTATTACATAGCTGCATTTACACATCTGACATGTCTCTGTTGCACAGTTTTATAAAAAGTATATATGAAATTAGACACATTTAAATCTGAAATTTAAAAGGTAATACCTTTTATGAACTATTACAACATCATAAAGATTGCTTTCTTGGAGTAACACCCTTTATATAACAAATCTGCTACATTGAAGAATTTCTGCAATTTTGATCTTTCATCTAAACATCAAATATTATGCACATACACATACACACATATATATCTCCTCTTCAACATCTTTGTTGATGATTTGGATGAGGGAATTGAGTGCACCCTCACTAAGTTTGCAGACGACACCAAGTTGGGGGGAAGTGTCGATCTGCCAGAGGGTAGGATGGCTCTGCAGAGGGACCTGGACAGGTTGGATCGCTGGGCAGAGGCCAACGGGATGAGGTTCAATGTGGCAAAGTGCCGGGTCCTGCACTTTGGCCACAACAACCCCAGGCAGCGCTACAGGCTGGGGGCGGGGTGGCTGGAAAGCTGTGTAGAGGAAAAGGACCTGGGGGTGTTGGTCAAAGCTCACCTGAACGTGAGCTGGCAGTGTGCTCAGGTGGCCAAGAAAGCCAACATCATCCTGGCTTATATCAGGAATAGTGTTGCCAGCAGGAGCAGGGAGGTGATCGTCCCCCTGTACTCAGCTGTGGTGAGGCCACACCTCGAGTACCGTGTTCAGATTTGGGCCCCTCACTACAAGAAAGACATGGCGAGCTGGGGGTTGGCCTCTTCTTGCAGATCACTAGTGACACGACAGGGGGGACAGCTGCAAGTTGCACCAGGGGAGGTTCAGGTTGGAGATGAGGAGAAATTTCTTCTCGGAAGGGTGGTCGGGCATTGGAAGGGGTTGCCCAGAGAGGCGGTGGAGTCACCGTCCCTGCGGGTATTTAAGGAAAGGTTGGATGTGGTACTTAGGGACGTGGTTTAGTGGTTAATAGGTGGTAGGGGGACAGTTGGACTAGATGATCCTTGAGGTCTCTTCCAGCCTTAATGATTCTATGATATACGTAGTTCTACTTGGAAAGTTGGATGCTCTCCTGTGCAATAGGTCTTCCTGTGTGAGCCAGACTCTGCAATTCAAGAGGTAACTTGAGCACATTTTAAAACAGAAGCTTCATAATTCATTTTTGTATTATTAAATAACTCTCTTTGGTCAAGACATCTGATTATGCCCATGTCACAAACAGCTCAACTAATTCACATGAAAATCTATCAAATTTCATGTACATTGGTATTTGAAAACTAAAGTCTAACTAGCTACCCTTCTAAAATGCAGCCTTTAAAACTAAATGCATATTTGATCTAAAGGCATTTGCACTCCATGATTTAGCTCCATCCACTTCAACAAAAAACTCAGTCTATCAGTACTACAAGAAAAAAAAGGAACTATCACCTTCTGGAATCTGAAAAACACACTCAGTTATTTCACAGTTTGGCATCTCCTATCACCCTGCAATAAGATGAGTGATTAACTACCAGTAATTTTATTAATTTATTTATTTTTTTCATAGAATCCTAGAATCTTTAAGGTTGGAAAAGACCTCTAAGATCATCAAGTCCAACCATCAATCCAACACCACCATGTCTACTAGACCATGTCCCGAAGTGCCACGTCTACATGCCTTTTGAACACCTTCAGGGATGGTGACTTGACCACCTCCCTGGGCAGCCTGTTCCAATGACTGACCACGCTTTCAGTGAAGAAATGTTTCCTAATCTCCAACCTAAACCTTCCCTGGTGCAACTTGCAGCCGTTCCCACTTGTCCTGTCACTAGCTGCGATAAGAGGCCGACACCCAGCTTGCCACAGCTTCCTTTCAGGCAGTTGTAGAGAGCAGTAAGGTCTCCCCTCAGCCTCCTCTTCTCCAGACTAAACAACCCCAGTTCCCTCAGCTGCTCCTCTTAAGACTTGTGCTCCAGACCCTATATATTATATATATAGATATGTTTTATAAACTAAGGGGAAGCCATCTCTGTGCTTCCCATAAAGTCCACTGCTTCCAAACCGTATTCTTTCCATATCTAACAAAGAAAAAGGAAGAACCAGAGATTTTGATCAGTTTTGCTAGACTTGGAAAACTAGTAAAACCCCTCCTATTTGGGTCTATTACAGACACACATCAGAACAATAGCAGACAATGGGAAGCTGAGCAGTAAATTCTTACCACAAAAAAGGAGACATAAGGGAAGAGAATAGGCTTGAAGTTGTCAAAAGAAAAATGTTCCATGATTGCAACAGTGGATAGAGAAACAGAAAGGGAAAGGCATTTAAGCCAAAAAACTGAAGTCTCAAATAATACCAAATTTATTAAAGAATAAACAGCACTATTTCTTACCTCACCCAACAGGGACAAATGGGGACCCTGATTTGTGTTTTTGAGTTTTACAGAGCTTTCAGGAATAGTGGCAGACAAGGCATCCCAAGTAAACAAGCATGTGACCTCAGCACTATTTTTGATGTGCAACACTGGGCAGAAAAGCTATCCAAACTGTGATAAGATGGAGAACAGGCACATGATAGTGGTTTATGTAAGCTTGAGTCCTGTTGTTCCTCTGAAAAGTGTTAAAAAAACCCGACACCTAGAAAACGGAGCTTCACAGTTCAATGGGATAGCATATCATTCAGCTATTCCTCCTTAAATTCTTTATACGCCTCTGAGGAACAAGTGCTCTTTCAGCAGCTCTCTGAAGGCTTAGCTAAAGGTTATGCCATTTTGGATGGACATGTAAGTCTCCAGCTGGTAAGTGACCAGATGCCTATATATGTACATAAGCTAAGGAATGTGCCAGCACTAGAACTCAAATGCCCTGTTACTGTGTAAGTCTTTTACATTGAGAATTTGTGTTGGAAACAGTTAATCCTTTCAACGTTTCAGTCCAGGACAAAAAGATGATTCTTTCTCTGTTGTATGTCACTATGAAAGTTTAAGGCCAGTGTTCTTTAAAAAAGACTATTAATCCACTTGTACCAGGAACAGAGCAGTGACAATCAGGTCAATTTATCACACTAAATGCTGCTTTCATTAGGCAGTAGTAATAAAGTAACAGTTTTAAGTACAGATTGTGCTACAACGGACAATCAGGGAGAAGGCCAACACCTCAACAACTGGAATACTTTCTTAATTATGCAGAACTTACTTAATTTTGTGGAGTTGTAATTAGCTAGTTGTCCAAATAAAAAAATAAATTTAGTATGATAAACTCTTTGGCATATTTATGTAATTTTTATTTTCAAACGTTTTCAAGGAGAAGTCCTCTTACTTCACTTTGAGTTAGTAAGACAAGACTATTATATCCTTATCAATCAGCATGATTGAATTTTTTTTCCTCTCAAATAAGCCACACAAGTAAGTCTGATGACAATATAAGTTATTTCAATTTCCTAACAGTTGCACACATCTGCCAGCTTGCCAAAGCAGCAACATTAATAAAAACCCATGTATACAATACTTGGCTGACAACGTTTCATAATTTATAAAAGGCTGACTCACACAGAATTGTAGATTTTTAAGAAGTCAGTAAACCAGTCATTGTCCATAATCACTTTTACCCATGCAACAGAGGTTGCCATGCCCAGACCAGAACAGCAAAGTAGTCAAGTCCTACTGCAATTTTCAGACAGCTCATTAAAATAAACCGGAAACAATTCTCATATGAAACAAAATATAACCATAAAATCCAGAAAAATTTTACAAATTCATGTCCAAACTCTATTCTGTACAGTGAAAAAAAAAACCCCTAAAAGTAATAAAATGGAGCATATGCATTTTGAGGGAATATATAATACTTTACACTATTAGTTTTCAGCAATAAATCTCAAAGTACAAACCAAATTATTTCAGAGATACAATTAAATATCAAACCAGATCATAAAAGAGCATCTTTCATGTTAAGCAGTGATTCGGAGTAGTGATATAAAACTTACTAGCTCTGTAGCTTCTAGAAATTATATTTTCACTACTGTCTTTGTACAGCCAATGGTGTTTTGCCTTTTAGCTACCCAAAAATAATAAGCGAAGTGACTTACCATTCTTGCTGACATCCAGTTCCCTGAGATTAATGAGATTTGCAATGGATGCTGGCAATGTGGTTAGATCATTGTCTGGCAAACTCAGCTTGTGCAGAGACTGACAGTTAAAAAGTTGCTATTGAAACAAAGAAAAAAGTGAATGCAACTTTCTCTTAGTTTCCTCTACATAGCTTTTGTTTTTAATCCCTTTAAACTTCTGACCTCACAGCTTGAAGGCCAGGCTATTTAGAGTCTTTGACTACAAAAACTTTTATTTAGGTAGTTTTATTCAAAATTGACTAAGTTTACAATGCTTAGGAAAGCAAATGGTCACGACAAGCCAGCAGCTATGCTTAACACTTCCTACAAAAGCCTTCCAGCATCTCAGATATTGTGACCTGTAGTTACACATAGTTCTGCAAACGGTACAAAACATTTTCAATAATAGACATGTCATAAAATACCCCAGTTTCTTCAAAAAAGAAAAAAAATTGATGCCATTTTTAAAGTTAAATAGTTCTGGAACACAGGCTTTGAGTGGGTATTGATCTTTCTCTAAAGGTGTAAATTTTATTCCATTGTATCTTACAATACTTCTTCCCTTCCATGCTTCCTAGCAAATACACAAAAATACAACAGAATTATGATGAAAACTAGTGAAAGCTTGATCTAAGGATATAGAAAACCATATAAACTCTTCTGCATTATAATCTGTATCAAGAATTAGCTCAGAGCCAGATCTCTTCCTGTATGCAAGGTACCCTGAGATTCTTACCTGAAAGCTTTACAAATTGACAAAATAGGGCAAGTAATATTAGTGTAATGGGAGAAAAATCCTCAAATGGTATGTAGGAAGCTTACATATAGTACAAAACAAATATCTATAAGGAGTGTTTGAAAAGATTAATCTGAACAATTTATAATGAATATTCCTTTCCCAACAATTTTGCATAAAATCATTCATAAATACCTGGAAGCAGTGATCTTTTCTTTTGAACTTTTGAGAAAAGATCATACAGAACAAAGAAACAGTCTATGATTTTAAAAAAATTATCCCAATCAACATCACACCAATGGGCTTAGTTCAACCAAAATTTCTTCGGTCTCTCTCAATTATGAGGTCAGTATTTCAGTCACAGACTGGCCATTATTTCAATCACAGACTGCTGAATAAGCCCCACCCATGTAAATTTGCATATACCACCTCAGAACTAAAGCAGAAATAAATTAGCAAGATGGACAGTTTAAGCAATGAGCTTTAACCTGCCTACTGATGTTTCCAGTTCCTCAGAAATGTGCAGTAAGTTAGAACCAGTTGATACTACTAAGGCTTTGAAGAGTTACAAGTTACTTAGGATATTACATGGG
Source organism: Psophia crepitans (assembly GCA_013399095.1). Classification (NCBI taxonomy): domain Eukaryota; kingdom Metazoa; phylum Chordata; class Aves; order Gruiformes; family Psophiidae; genus Psophia; species Psophia crepitans. The sequence goes on from VWZZ01001958.1 coordinate 58,543, forward strand.
AAGGAGAACTTTGATGAGCTCATGTGTTTTGGAGCCATACCTTTATTTCAGTACTTTAAGCAAGAACATATACTTAAAACTCATCCCTGAAAACAATAATCTGGACCCAAAAAATTTCCCCTGTTAGTCAGGAAAGAGCAAATGCAGCACAGGAAAATGCAAGATCCCTAAACGAAAATGGCGGGGGGGGG
>VWZZ01001958.1:58751-78577 GCA_013399095.1 Psophia crepitans
TGCTGGCTTTGCAGTTGTTCCTTTTGTTGTTGTTTTTTAATGTTTGCATATTTAGTGATTAAGCAGATCATAATTACTGTTAGAAACACCAGAAGTAATATAATTAAGGACAATTTTACTGCAGAATTCCACTTTCTTCCATATAGTAAGGTGAAAGGGAAAATTGAAACTGCTACAGTTCGAGATTTTCAACTCAAATGCACACCGTGACACTTGCGATAAACAGGGTACCTTTTCAGATGTGATTCAGCATACAAGACGAAAGCACTTCAAATGCCTGGTCACTTTCGAAACTGAGACTACACACCAGCACTTCATGTAAAAAAAGTCCTTCTCTACCACCACCTTCCTCTTCACTGCAGTTTGTTCACGCTGTGCCCTCAGCCAGTCAACTAAATTAAGGAGCTATACTGCAAGAACCTATTTTTGAAGGATGCTGGAGTTCTGAAAAGATTGGAGGCACTTAAAAAAAATTGCGCCACATGACAGGCCATTTCAGTGATCAGGTTGACATGACAGCCCCAAACCAGTTGTATTGTGGCACACAAAGACAGCAGCAGCTTGCAAAGCAAGGAAAAGAACACATCACCAGGAGCAAAGAGGAGAGGGGAAGATTGGGAATGTCTTAACAAAGCTTCAGAAAGCTGGAGACTGCCTAGTAAGTACCGCACCCTTCAAATGAGATGGCTTAATTAGAAGGCTTTTTCAGAGTTAAGAGACTAAATAAGAGCTTGAGTTAGGGAAAAAGCAAACACAGCTTGAAACTCTGACTCCAAATGGGTTCGGATCATTTCAAACGTTAATGGCCTTCTCTTACAGATCTTCTATGGACAGGTTTAAGATTACAGTTTCTGCCAAACGGTTAAAGAAAACACTTTTACTGGTCTTTACTGCTCTGTAATCTCTCTGCTTGTTTCTTTTACAGTATGAATTTGTATGTGGGGGTTCTTTCTTTTGAAAATGGAAAGTGTAGTAAAAAATAATGACCAAAATTACTTAAAAGCTTGGAAAAAAAAAAGCTTAGTTTCTCAAAAATGAGCCTATAAGGTTGACTTATTATAATGCACAAATACAGTAAAATGAAACATGTGTAGGCTATTATGGGTCCCCGCAGTCCAGCAAGGAAAAGCAAAAAGGAACAAACCAGAAATCGTCAAGCAGTCTTTCTAATCGCGTGGATAATTTAATTTTAGACTAGACCACGACAAGTGGTAGATGGCCCACCTCTCAGTTTACTCACATATCAAAACCGAATTTCATATAGGAACTGACTAATGAAATCAAATAGCATGAAACAGAAAATGAAGATAAAGCAGACTAACTGCTTCTTCTGGTCTAAAATGCCAACATGCACTCATTAGATCACTACAGTACAGTCTTTCTTCCTCTTTCAAGATTACTAAAAGGAAGTTTTTAAAGAATTTTGAGTTCAGGAGGAAAATGTTTGCTTAGCTCTTATGATTTGGGAAATAGGAATTTAATGCAAGAAGAGTTCAGAAGGTTTCCTTTTTTGTTGTTTTTTTTTGTTTTTGTTAAGAAAGGTATTGTATTCTGATTTTTAAGCATTCAATTTTATTCTTCTCCAATAATGAATGAAAGACAGGAATTAAAGTTCTGAAATCACCTGGAAAACAAAAAACCTCAAAGGCTGATACGAAGTCTTTAAAAGCAAGCTACTAAAACCTAAAGTGACTAAGTCTACAGGAAAGAAATATCTGCTTGGGAAGGGACAAGAATTAAATGGTGGAAGTTCTAAACTATAACGTTTGACAAAATGTTTAGTTCTAACTTACACGTTAATAGCTCTATTCAATGTACAAATACATTTATGGCTTCTCAGTAGCATTTAAGATTTTCAAAAATCTTAATCAGATTTTTGAAAATCTGGATTTTCAAAAGCACCAAGCTGGTTTAAGTCAGCTTTACTGGAATACAAGGCTTCTGATAACTCTCAAGTTACTATTCTGAAATTGTTTTATTTCCTTATTTGTTTTACTTATCTTTCAAAAAATCCAAACCAGCAAAAACCAAAGTGATTATAGCAAACTTTCCAAAAATCTAACAAAGCATTCTATAGTTGTCCTGCATGACAGTGAAGACTGGTACATAATTGTGACAAACAATTTAAAATGTTGTCTTTCATTTAACTACTAAGTTTTAATTCCATCAAGAGAGGACACAGTAACAGAAAAAAGTCTATTGCAATGATCACTGTACTTCTTGGACGTCTCACAGGCACAGATTTTCATTCTTTTCTCTAGTATACCGTTAAGTCAGCATGCAGTTTGTCTTCAGATTTCAGAATAAGCCACAAATATTAATTTCTATAATAAAGATGTAATCAAAGTGGCATTCCAGCTGTTTAATTTCTGAACTTGAATTACTTCAAAAAATCTCTTCAGTCATGTAACAAAGAAGAAAGCAGGACTTCAAGTGAATAGGTACTTTGGATTACAGCTATCTTTTGTGGGCACAAAGATCTGAACAAGACATTAATCTTGCTGCTTCTAATCTTCATGTGTAATCAGAGATTCAAAATAATGCTTCTATTTGTTGAATACAGTGAGTCAGTTTGAGCAGATATTAACACAGAAATAAATTAGCCTGCGTCTTCTGCTATGTACCTCTCTTGGGCTAGACCATTTGCTGAAGCAGTTTCATCCCAACTCATGCAGCAAACTAGCTGTGGTGCATGAACATTCCTTCTACCAAGGCTGCTTGTTCTGCGACCAACATTTACTTAAAAATATTTGGCAAACTTCAGCCTAAAAGGCTAGAGACTATCAATTTCTACAAAGCTGATGAAGCAACAGAGTTAATAAATGTAACTAAAAGGAAAACCACCCAACATACCTTTGGAAGCTCTTCAATCTGATTAGCATCTAAATAGAGTTCTTCCAAGGTCTTTTCAAAAGTAAAAATCTCCTTAGGCACCTGTTCCAGGCTGCAGTGAGAATAGTCAAGTGTAGTGACTGTTTCCTCCTCTCCACGCAGGCAGCGGCATGGCACCAGCCGCACAAACAAATTGCGCTTTGTTGTCATTTTCAGGCACTGTAAAACAGAAATCGCTTCATTTAAAAACCAAGACAACTTCAGAAATATTTAGGTGGGCAGCTTCTCATTTTCCCTGGCTGCTAAATACTTAAAAAATAAAGGAAGTGTATGCATATCTGCATATGTGCGTTGAGTATACACATATGTGAGAGAGATGAGAGAGAGAATTTATTTATTTTCTTCTAAATACAACAGATCTGGAGTGGTATTAAATGTGGCTAACACACCTACACACCCCAGAAGACCACATCAAAATTTAGCCCGTAACTTGTGACCTGCTAACACAGCCCTACACTGCAGAGAATTTTGAAGCAGCAGTTCTGAAGTGTATTTTTACAGGATAGCTTACCCCTACCTTTACAAAGGTTACTGGGATTATATTTTTGCTGAATGTAATAAAATCCACTCTCTACAGTGCATTAAGATATATCTATAGGAAAGCTGATTTTTTTTGGTAATGAGTAAGATTAAATTCATGTACTCGAATTTCAAATTCCTCATTTAAAGACAGAATACAACAAAAAGAACCAGAGTGGTTTCTAACTGTTCTATTTACAGTTCAAACAGAAAGGTTTCCAAGTACACAGATGAAGAAGGAACTTCTTTTTGCAACTCCATTTAATTTGGAAAAATTCAACACATCTTGCTGTGCACACTGGAACTAAGGAAAGTTTACCTTCCTACGGAAATGTGTCTTTCTTCCTTTAAATTCAATCATTGCTACAACAGTCCTCTCTACTCTCCACAGCTTCGACAATATTCCTACTCAGCGGGAGATGGCAAACCTCAATGGTGCAAAATGACTATCTGATTACTAATGGTGTACACCAGCCATGTTCTGTCTCTTTTCTCCCCAGCGAGAGCACAACTTTAGCTCTCTTTCCTCTAATTAGAAACTAATTTTCACAAAATTCAGAAACAATCATCTTCAAAACGGCACCTCAAGTTTCAAGTTTGGCTGAAATCAGATGACAGACTCAACAATTTTTCAGGAAGCACCAACATGTGCAGACAGACAACACGATCATGTAAGCCTCATTTCCTCAGGAAATTGGTCTAAAAATACGTCTTTTTTTCCAAAATGGCACTGAGTGTTTATTTTCTCAATCACACTGCCAACATTCCAAATTAAAGTATGCTTTTTTTTCATCTCCATTTTACAGAATCTCAGAAATTGTATTTCAACTTTTGGATTGGTGACAGGAAACTTTCTTCTTCACGTGCCAAAAAAAAAATCTTTCAGACACATTTAGCACACTGCACTTCAACATTCAGAGAGCATGTTAGTAATACAGAGAGAAAATAAAATACCATGGCTACCACGCTATATGACATCAGCTCACTGTGAGACCCCTCTTCCTACTAAGACAAGAAAAAAAGTAATGCACTTGGACTTTCCTCTTTGAGCAGCTAGCTTGTCAAGTACTTCACAGTATGTTTAATTCATAAGACAATAGGTCAAGGGGTTGCTGCGCTTCAGTGTTTTCACTAAAGTACAACTTACCACTCAGACGGGGTACAATCAGATTCTACATCCATCCATTAAAAGGGTGGAAAAAACGACTTTAACAGGTAGTGGTATGTCAAGACTTCCTTTCTTTAACAACGTTGCTAGGATTTTGTTATAATGTTGCTCATCTACCAGAATATTTAACACTTCCCATAAAACTCCAGCCATGTTTTTTAAATAAAATGTAATCTAAAAATAAAAATATTTAATTGAATTGCAATGCGGAGAGTTTAGAGACTGACATTACATGCTGAGAATTTCTGCAGAATGGGAAAGTCAGCAAAAGAAACAGAGTAACTTCCTCCTGTGTCTTCCACAGGAACAGGCTCCAGCATGATATCCTCCAGCCACCACAGACAGATGCCAAAGATGGTATTGAAGCTGATGTGCTCACTGGGTCAGAGCTACCCACACCTTCTACAAGCATCAGAAGCCACCACGTGTGAAGATGCAAGAGCAATCCAACAGCCAAAATTTACAAACTAAAAAGGCTTTAACGAAAAGAAAAATTTGTCTTGTCTTGTTATTACTTCAGAGATCTGCGGAGCTGTAGAAAAACACACCACTTCAGAAGGAAGCACCAACAGCAGTGTCTTTGAACGGGAGTATAAACAGAAGAACATACCCCTTGGAAACCACAAGGGCTAGAAGCAGAGACTGTACGTGTGAGCAGATTACCAGAAGCCTGGCAGAGGACGACACACCTATATCACACGGGCTGCAGCCATCAGTAAGTTCACTTCACCCAGTCATTTCAACTTTCTGAGAATTATGTTTTGGTTTCCAGAATATGAAAAAGTTCACTACATGGTTCATATAAATAGTGAAGCATTCATTTAAATCCCTCAAAACCAGCATACACTACACTGTTTGCCCCTCTTTTTCAGTGGCTCCTCTCTTCATACCTAGTCTCGCTCAGGTCTCAAAAGTTTCTGAAACAACAAAACTCATAAGGCCTAACAATGCAAAATACACGTATCTGGTTTTTCTAACTTATTCCTTTATTTTGTAAAAGAGATCTTGAGCTTTTGCAGGTGTTTAGGAGGAAGGGTTTTTTTCAAAAGACCACATGCACCCACAGCACTGCAAACATGGATCAGTAAACATATGCCTGTACGACATCATCACAGTATTGGGTCAAACCTCCAGTCAGTTATCACATCAGTCAAAGTACCTAAACTCACAGCTCACATCTCAAGCCAGAACAGTCAAACTCATATTTAAGTATCAAACAACCAACCCTCCCCCCAACCCATTGATTTGACCAATTTGAGCATACACCTTATTATAATGCTTCAAAAACAATGAACCGAGAGCTGCATTTAAGTAAATGTAGGAAACTACTCAATGTGATTTAGTTCAAATTTGTCTTATATTTGTTCAGATTTTACTTCTACACATATACAAATGGTATGAGTGTTCTACAACAGAGAAGGCTGCCAGTACTAGGAAATGGGTGCAGAAGGGTAGTTACAGCAAGTATTCCATACCACTACTGTTCTGCAATATATATATATGCATACAAACACATTCAGTTACCACACCCCCCTCTATGTATTTGTCTGTCCACCTGTTTTATGGTCAGTTGTCCAAGCAGAAAAATTGTAATGGAGGAAAGGAAGGACGTACTACAGAAGCGAGTCCTCTGTTATAATTACCGAAGACAGGAAAATGTGATGTCGCACGGAACATGTGCTTTTCTCTTATTGCTCAAAATAAGAACTTCTCCATGGATAGTCTGGGTAAATGGACAGAAAGTAGAAGGGAACACAACGTAGAGCATTGCTTCTCTTCCCACAAAACAGAGAAGTCTAGCAAGCAGAAAAATCTTAGTTTCATAATACACCACAACATTAGACCATCTGAAGGCGCCAAATCAAACAATATAAAATTGCTTTGCAGATCTACAACACTGTGATGTCTTACTTCTCTCCATTACTTAACAACTTCAAATTTTTAAGAGCCAGGTCTACTAAAGAACTGTGAAGATGGGGAAAAAATACACAAACAAACCCCCCTTGTTTACTGTACCATTAGAGGCTTGACACGCGTTTACCTCGGGTTCAGTGTTCACAGGCAACAGAAGAAAAATCAGAATCTTCATTTCAGGGTTTGTTTGGTTTTTTTTTTACTTCTTGAAGGAACAGGAAGGGGAAAATATCACTCTATAGTTAGAAGCTTTTCTTCGTAATCATTAGAGGCTCAAAAGTTGGAAGGCGTAAGGGAGAACTAGTCGTGTTCTGTTCATGAAGAATTAAACTACCACCCCAAAAAATTCAGTGATTAAAAATTACCTAATTTAAATTAGTATGTTTCCTAGTTATAAACTAACAGATTTCTGATAATTTTTTTCATTTTTTTTCACACATCCTCTTCCAAGCTTATTTGAGGAAAACACCTAAGGATAAGAGACATCGTAGTATCTGTAGTAAACTCAAAAATACATGAGTGGTTTCAACTACACGGACATGTACTTGAACTAAGCAGTCTTCACTCACTCATATACATTAACTGTAACAGTAATTCCACAATAATTACACAAAACGGGACAAAGGAAAGTGTTATTTATTGACCTGCCTATATCCTGAAGATAGCAACAACTATGCAAACAGGTTTTCCTCTAGGGGCTCAGTGGTAGTGAAGGCTAATTTTTCTGTGAATTCTCAAATTTCTGAGGAAAAAAAGTATTTGCTGATATAAATATAGTAGTGTATATACATATGGTACAATGGTAGTGCTCAACAGGTATCATCAAAAAGGGAGGTCAAGAGTTCACAACTGGAAGATGTTTTGTTGTGAAGCTGCATATAATGTATTTAATATAACTGGTGTCAAAGTGTCATCTTATTTTTTCTGCCTTATATCCATATAAATAGATAGATAGATATCAATTTATATAGTCTAATAGTCTATCCCATTTGAGACCATGAATGACTCTGAGAACTTAAAAGTTCCAGAATTTTCAAGCAAGGCCAAACTGATCAAGGTGTATTACAGCACTTATTCAAGAAGGCCACAATATCCAATTAAAAACAATGTTAAAAATCAACCCTTCATTTTTGAAATTGAGGGTTCTCTACTTGCAGATACATTCCTCCCTCCCCAGCTGATTGAACAGCAGACAAAGCATTTACTATCAGCATCTGATTTAATTATAGCTATCAGACCTCCACTATTACAAGCAGTGGCTGACGCTTGCTAGAAGCCAGTGAAGAAATAAGTGGTGAACACTGTGTAATTAATCAATATCCAGAAAAAAGTTATTGGAGAAGATAGGGCAAGCGAAGACTGTAATTCTATCAGATCTGGAATGTAAGAGCAGTGGACCGTATCTATGTGGTGGGTCGACCTTGACAGACTGCCAGGTGCCCATCACTGCCTTCTCCCAAGTAACAAGTGATAGGACAATAGGAAATGGCCGCAAGGGGTGCCAGGGGAAGTTTAGATTGGGTATTAGGAAAAAATTCTTCACCAAAAGGCTTGTCAAGCACTGGAACAGGCTGCCCAGGGAAGTGATTGAGTCACCACCCCTGGAGGTATTTAAAGATGTGTAGACATGGTGCTTAGGGACATGGTTTAATGGTTGGACTTGGCAGTGCTAGGTTAACAGTTGGACTTGATGATCTTAAAGGTCTTTTCCAGCCTTAACAATTCTATGATTCTACGAAAATCACTAGAAGCAGAAAAGCAAAGCATTGGTTTGAAAGATCATTGAAAAAAACAAAACAAAAAACAAACAAAAATATCACACAAAAAAACACCCCCAAAAAATCCTAACACAACCCCTCCAGTGTCACACTTCTTTGAAAACTCAGGTTTCTTACTAGTAGAATTTAAGTTCACAGTAATTTTATTCCTAATGTCTGTTAATTTGGTCTAAAAGCAATAGTTTCACTGTACCATCAGTCCCTTAAATTTCTTGTCTGATGCTAACAGGATGTGACTGCTCATGCTCTAAGCTGGTGAAAGCACTTTCCCCCTGCCTCAAGCCTTTCAAAAGGTTGTTTACCAGTTACATCAGCAGCAGAGCTGAAAACAAAACCAGCTATCAGATGTTTATAAAGAAAGGCACTGTGCTGGTTTTGGCTGGGACAGAGTTAATTTCCTTCACAGTAGCTAGTGTGGGGCTGTGGTCTGGATTTGTGCTGAACACAGTGTTGATAATTCAGGGATGTTTCAGATACTGCTGAGCAGGGCTTACACAGAGCCAAGGCCTTTTCTGCTCCTCACACCACCCCACCAGTGAGTGGGCTGCGGGTGCGCAAGGAGTGGGGAGGGGACACAGGACAGCTGACCCCAACTGACCAAAGGGATATTCCATACTATATGGCATCATACTCAGTATATAAAATGGGGGGAAGGTTGGCAGGAGAAGCCACTGCTCAGGGACTAGCTGGGCATCGGTTGTTGGTGGTGACCAATTGTTTTAATTTGCATCACTTGTATTTCTTGGGATTTATTTCTTTCTATCATTTTCCTTTTCATTACAATTGATTATTATTACTATTGTTACTACTATTTTATTGTACTTATTAAACTGTCTCTATCTCCACTCAAGAGTTTTCCCACTTTTACCATTCCAATTCTCTCCCCCCTATCCTGCTGGAGGACACAGGGCAGGAGTGAGCGAACGGCTCTATGGTTCTTAGTTGCCAACTGGGCTTAAACCATGACAGGCACAAAAAACTAGGCACAAAAAATATCTGGGCAGGTTCTTTTTAGGCCACTCCACTATCTACAAACAATTTCAGAATTGTGGAGCTGAGGATATGTAAATAAGGGGAAAATTGCACTGGGGAACGTGTAACCTAATATGCAACCAAAAAAATACAAGAAGGCTTATTTGGCCAACTGAGAGAAGTCCCAACATACTCCTGTTGAAATACAGAATTATGAGAAAAATACATTTTTGTTTATTAATAATCTTAATAAATTCACTAAAAAAAAAAAGAGAAAACAAGAATTGATTACTACTTCTACATTTAAAAATCAGTAGGAAATGAAGCTTCCTGTATAGGAAATAAAAACATGAACGAGTCTGTCTTTAGACATGTTAAAGATTTTTCTCTTCCTAAAACAGCATGACATACCGCAGGAGATAGCCTGTGTCTGGGTATCTCGCTTGCTGATGAAAACTCACAGCACAATTTAAATTAATCTCTTCCAGCTAAAGCTCAGCTCTAGTCCTCATGAATTTGGGGAAACTGTAAACATCTTAGTATTTTAAGGAACACAAACCACCTTTGGTTCTTACAGTAAAGAAGAGAATTATCCTTCATTCTTTAACCTTAGACAATACTTGGCACCTCCTGCTCATCAGCAAATTGTGTAAAAAAGCTGGATGGGAGTGGGGGTGCTAAGGGCTTCTCCTAAAATCAGTCCAGTCCTCTTGAATGGGAACAGTGAGGTCTTGATTTAAGAGACAAGAACCAGGACCTTGCAAACCCTTGCTTGAAAAGTTTATTTCTTGGCAATCCTTTTTTCTTGTTCTCTTTAGAAGAGGAAAGTATGGCTCAAATCTGATGGCCACTGACAAGGGGGTGAAACATGAAAAGACAGCATGTACTGTGAGGAGACTGCCTCTTTGCAAGTGGCACTGGCATTCTCTGGATGAGGCGTCAAAGCCTCGTTTGATAACAATGCCAAGTCAAAGTATTTTCACCTCTTCCTCCTCTCATCCAAGCTATTTCTTTCTGTATCTTCTAGAAAAAAAATAAATTGCAAAAATGGATTAGTTATATCACTCATTTCACTGAATGAAACTGGCAGACACTCAGATCAGTATAAACCAATGAACTGCAGTGCTGCACTCTGGGGGAAAGATAAAGCGGTAGGACATAAAAGGGGTTTTGAAACCATTTCACCATTTTAATGTGAAGCTACAGTCTGAGCCTCTCTGGTCCTGATATGAAAACAATGCTCAACTGCATCCATGGCTGCACATCCTCACGCAGGCAGGGAACACCAAAAAACCATATTGTACTTGCTCACATACAGCATTCAGTGCAAAAGAAAATAAAAGGCATTACTCATGAAACTACAATGGTGAATGGTTAACAACAGGAGGAGGAATATGTTAGTAAATACTGTAAATAATAAACAATTGCTAAATGCAAAAATATGAAGGATGCTTGCTACAATTTTTGAAAAAGTGAAGGGAATGGAGTGGACAGAAATCACTTTTGCTTTTATTGATTCAACAGCTGTTATGATATAAGAAAACCAGCAATACTATACTCCTAGCTCACTGAAATACAAAACTGAAAGCTGGTAACAAACCTCAAAGCTTCTCCTGAACTTAACTATTTTCAAGCTCTCACTGCCCATATATGTATTAAAAGATACATTTATATAAGCCACAAAGAAACAAAAACACCCACCCATCTCCAAGAGCCAGGACAGCAAGATAATTTCAGGTTACTCTCAGGAGATCAATGCCAGGTGTGAATTCTGGAGATATTTGCTTAAATTTTCTGTCTCTTGTATTCTCTGAAGTAAATTCTAATCAGATTTCAATTTAGTATTTCTATTTTGCTTTGTTTTAAAATATTCTGAAATCCTTTACACAATTCAGATCTGAAGCTTTTGATCAAACTATTTTGTAAAACCGCTTTACACAGTATAATATGGTATCAATAATGTTTCCGTGGTTCAATGGTATTTACAGTATTTTCCTGCTTTATTGAAACTAGAGACTATCTAATCAGATATTTGTTGCAACAATTATTTTCCAGTATAAAATTTATCTAAACAGAATATGCTAAAACAAACCCAAAGAGTTATTGTGACAAATAAACCCCACTGTAAGTATATCAAAAGAAACCCTTGCAACATTTATTTCTATTCATTTCTCTAACTGTAAAAAAGCAATCATACAACAAAGCCATCAGTACTAGGCTTTATCATGCCAAAAGCTTAACAATAGCTGACTGACTTTGTGAAAACGAAACAACAGAAAAACTATTGTTAAACTAAGAAAAGCAGCAAAAAACCTCTGGGCAAAAACCTACATATTAAAATATTCTACTTTATGCACAGCCTTTAACTGAAAAGCAGTAATATTCAATACTGTGCTATAATCCTAGACCAAGACATCAGTAAGGCATAGGTGTATGACAGTGCACATTTTTAATTCAATGCAAGATGCATTACAGAAACTCATCAGCAAAAAAAAACAGGATGAGGAAAGTTACAGATTAAGTAAAAAATTAATTAAAAAATGTTCAGACACCCAAACAATTGTAATGTTGGCTTTTTTTAGTATTTATATTGACTTTTTGTATTTACACTACATAATAAGTACATACCACCCACCACTACACAACTGCAGCCCAGGTAGTTGCAACTTGGTTCTCACGCATTTCTTTTTGCTCAGAAAATTTTTCTAAGGCAGTCCTAGAAAATTCCATCTGGACAACCAAATTATCCAAGTAAGTGCCACTATAACATTTCCTCTGAAGAATAGTCTCTAATTGTATACCATTAACGATGCTGCTGAGATTAGCATGAGATCTGAGCTTCATTTCTGATGTTTGACTTGATTGCTTATTCTTTGGGTAAGTATTTGTGTTACTAAGCGTTACTAAGAAAGCAGTAAGAGGAATACATTGATTTGTAAAACCACTGTGCTCAAGTCTCACTTGTTTCTCCTCTCCAAATAAAGAAAAAGCCATATAAATTCAAGGATATCTACTAAAATCAATGATATCTACTATGACAAACTGAAGTTTGAAGGAAACTGTAAGTACCCCTCAAACCTTCATGGAATATCAAAAAAACTGAGCTTTTTTTAAAAGCCATGACATTGATATTTCAGTGTTTCAACACCGATGTTTTCAAATGGCTAAAGAATTCCTTTACATTATGGAACTGACATGCTATGGGTTTAGTGTTTGTCACTTTTGAGTTAATACATAGCTAGGAACATGAAATATTTATCCCTCTAAGATACTGAAGTGAATTCCCACTAGCCACCACATCTTTTTTTTTTTTTAAAAAAAAGTGCAGTAGAAATAATCACATCTACTGTACAGCTAGTAATAACAGCTATTTGGTACAGCAAGCTGTACAAAGCTACTTACAGAACTGCTTTGCTTTCAGATCTACTAATTTCTACATTAAATAACTCCATTTTGTTTTACTGTTTCTGTGAAAAAGATCCATGGAAACAAAGAGGACAAGTTCCTGACTTTCTATACAAATAAAACAATGAAAATTAAATACACTGAGCAACCAGACTAAGAGATGGTAAGCCTCTGGAAAAGGTATAAAACCATATTAAACCTCTTATGCTTTGGATTTAGTCCTTTGAGGGATTATGTCTGGATCTACTGCATGACTAAATACTGTGTATCGCATACTGTCAACATCTATTCAAGCATAAAGGAAGAGATACTGCTTTAATTCCTCCAGTTATAATGAAGAGATGAGCCAGCACAGGGGAATGGAAGGGAAGAGGCACTGCTAGCCATTTGCTCATAGGACACAACAAACCTTATGAAGCAGTAAGCACAGCTGAGGTGGCGCAGTCACAGCACAGTTTCTTAGCTCAGCTGAGAATGCCAAAGCACACAAAGCCTACAGCCTTGTAGGCAACACAAAAGGCTGGAAAGAGAGAGCATGTGCACATGCTTCTATTTTCTTAAGTACGTGCTGTTTGTAGCAAAGCCAGATAAAATATGCAGATGATTTTCTATGTTTTAAACTGACATTTTATAGTAAGTCTCAAAATTACAGTCACTGAGGCATCAATATTTATTAGCATTTTCACAATTGGAGCAGCTCTATTAATAAAATCACAGCAGATGGAAGCTGCTGTCATATGGTGTTGGGATTCGTTTGTTTTGGGACTTTGGGGTTTTTTTGGGGGGGAAGGGCAGGTATGCATTAAGAACTCCTCCACAGCAATTCCTAGAGAAAGTCTGAAATAAAAATATTCTATTGGGCATTCTTTTTATTCATGAGAAATACTTGCCTCTAGAAATCCTTACAGTATGAGGCAAAAGCAACTTAGTGCCATCTGCACTGGCATCATTTAATAAAGGAAAAAGCTGATTCTGAACATGTGTTGCTTTTCCGTAGAGCTTTGAACAGAAAATTGAACTTTATTTGGCTTCTTAATACTTCTCATATTAAATATGCTCTCTAGCTAAAGAGCATTAATATACCAATAAAAGAGAAACGACACAATGAGATGTTTGCCTAGGCTTTAGATCAACATCCAGAAAGGATGGTAAGAGGCCCAACAAGCATTCAAGGCATTTCTTGAAACTTTTACCCAAGTTTTTAAAAAATATGCTTATCCTTCTAAGAACTAAAAAGAAATAAAATAAAAAAAATTAAAAAGCAGTATAAAATGCTAATGTTGCACAAGCCAAAACATCTAATAACAGACATTGAGCTTTAAAACAATTATTTTCCTGCAACTTAATTTCCTATATTTTCCCCTTTCTATACAGGCACACAATTATATGTAGGCACATATCATTCATTTCAGTCATCAACAGACATTTACAGCTGAAAAAAAACTGCCTTCAGAACAACATGAGAGATACAGAATAAAGTTCAAGTGCTTTGAAGGCGATTATTACAACATACGAATAAAAAGAGGATTTCTATTTTAATATGTTGCGCAGTTCATTCAGAGGAAAGAAGAATAATGTACTTACCACTGTGTTGCTGCTTTTTTCTCCCTGCTGCTTCTTCCCTGAGCTTTCAAAGCCAACATTCTGTTTAAGACAAAGGTATGAAAATTTTAGTCAATCCTATCCCTACTAGAGAAAAAACTAATATTGTATTGGGTATTTATTTCGCTTTCACTTTCATTTTTTAAAAAGAAAAGCTGCACATGTGTGTGAATAGTGGCTTTAAGTTTTATGAAAACTTGAAAGGCTTCATATATACTTTTGGGGGAGTTTTTTCGTGTTTGTGATGTAGTGCAAAACATTGCTTTTTATCTTATTTTAATTTTGATTTTATAGCATTGCGTATACAAAGTTATTTCATTTCTACTCCACTTATAAGAAATTAATAAATACAGCAATTACATTAGACGTCTCTTGCATACAATTCTAAATAAAGTTAAGAAAAAATATGGAATTAACAGAAACATAACAGCACATTTCTGTATCATTAACTATGATTTTTTTAGAAAGTTACAACACATTTAATAAAGTATATCAGATCACTGACCATTATAAACAAACAAAAATATTCAGCACATTCAACTGAACACATTCAAAACTAGTGGCTAGACCTATGGAAAGGATAAATTTTGCCTCCAACAAAGGGAGAAGTAGAACGTATCTTCAGAGTGACTGAACATCACTATAGTCAGATTATCTAACTGAGTATGAAGTCATGCAACAAAGCTAAGGAGCTGAGTCAGGCAGAGTATAATCTGTTCAAATTTGTACTAAGTAGAAAAATCAATTGTGGGGAGCATAGGTAGTAACTTCATTCAAAGGTTTTACCCATAAACAGAATTATAGTTTATTTATTTTCAATAAAAACAGAATCAGCCCATCATCATAAATGTGTCCTCAAAAAGTCCTAAAACAGATTTAAAATCAAAATTGCTCCAGGAGGAAAGACATTTGCTTGGTTTGGGGTAAGAAGCAAGCAGCAGTACAATCACAGTGCAATGAACTCTTCAGGAAGTCAGAGTTGCCGCAACAGGATTGCACTATAACCAACTTTCACATATCACATGTCCTGTTCCTCATCAGCAGTCACTGGTGCCATTCTGTCCATTTCTACCAAATGCACTCCAGTGTACTATACTGCATAAACCTACACATTTGTTCTCAACAGAAGGGCAACCAGGACATGCAAACAGCAAAGGAAAAAAAGTAATGTAGGTAAAAGTAATATTTAAAGCCTCAAGTCTTCCAAGTTTCCTGCTGAAAAAAAGCCTCTACCAGTTTAGCCAGCTACAGAAATATGGAACAGCAGCACTCAAGACAATTAAAAAGATCAAGACAGCAAGGACCAAACCGAGTGAAACCTGGAATCTTACAAGAGAGCTTGTCAAACTACTGCGGCTGCATTCTGCTTTCCTTTCCTGTAGCACTCTGCTCCTACTGAAAAACTATTTAGTCTTTACAAAAGCTATTCAGAGACACTGTACACAAATTCCCAAACAGAAAAAAATGCAGGTTTGCAATAGCTCTGCTAGGATAAACAGAATTAATCCAGAGACTACAATAGTGCAGTGCTGGATCTAACAGCGGGACAGTCAGGTGACTGTCCCTCTGGAAAGAAAAAGGCATAAAGTCAAGATTTTGCAGGTAGAGTGTTCAGACAAGGAAAATTATCAAAGAAATAGCTAGCCCCATAATCATCACACAAACAATAAACACAAAGGAATTACTCTTGCCTCATTTCCTGACACCTGTTAGGTTGCCTCTGTTGAAATGCCCATTCCAGTGGTAGGGAGCCAACACCAAATCAGGAACTGCTTGCAGACTTCCAAACCAAGCACAAGCAACTCATCCGATCCCAACCATCCAGAGGAGAGAATACAGCAAGTGGGCTCTGTGTGTGTGAGGGGAGGAATACACGCCACAACCTGGATATTTCAGGTCATTCTGCTTTGGAGATTAAGCAGCTATACACTTAATAAAAGACAGCAGTTACAGAACCAGACAAGAACAATGAACCCACTGTACCGATGTTACGTTAGTGTCATTTGAAACTGTGACAGTGAGTCAGAAAACCTTCAGTCCGTATCAGAAGGGAACAGCTAGGAGTGTTCTGTAACTACAACCCTAAGTACTGATGAGTCTCCAAGAGCAGGAACAAATCCTTCACGTTTCTAAGGCATTCACATTGCCAGGTCCACTTTGCAGGAAAATGCAACAAACTTCCGAAGAAAATAGACCACGGTATATTCAGAGGAGTAACCATGCACCAGGGTCTCGACTAGCTCAGATCACTACTTTCCTACTTGTTTTGCAGAAATGTTAACAGCTGCTTCAGACAACTAGTGATAAATTACCTTCCAGGTAAAAATACCTAATGTAAACTTTTTTAACGCTACTAAAGCACAGGATATCAATGACATCAGACTGAGTCTAAATATCTGTTAGGTTCCTCCAACCAAAAACACACAGCAGAAGATCCCTACCACTCAGCTTGAAGTACAGGGAGAGTACTTAGAGGAACTATGACATATATTCATCCTGTTCTTACTCTTCCTCGGGTAGAAACCAAACACTGTTAGAAAATGCTTGTCAGGTGGACTGTTGGTCTGCTCTAGTCCAAATGTTCTGACCATTTCACTGTAACCTAGAGGCTGCTCACATCTCTAAGTATCTCAGTTCCAGCTTACCACTTGTTTTAGACAAGCAAGGCCTGCAGCTGTCTCACTAAACATCTTTCCTACCATAATTTTCACACAAACACATTTCACCTCAAATCCTCATCATTCTTTCAATTGCTTATTGGAGTACTTTGGATATTGTCACACCTAGAACAACAGTGGCAAACTTTCACACAATATATCAGGAAATAGGGTTATAGTTCAATGTGCTCAATAACAATGAACAACTCCCAAGCAGTTTTTACTTTCTCCAATCCATTAAAAAAAAAAAAAAAGAAAGAAGGGAGAGGAGTCGCAACATTTACACTTTTTATCTAAGCAAGGGTTGGAAACAACTATCTTAAAAATTGCTTGCTTCAGACATGTTCCAGGCAGCCTTTGGTCCATGACAATCATCTTCCATTTTCAATAGTTAAAACTGTAAAGAGTGAATTGTTTCTTTAAATAATGCCAGGAGAGTATTGCAGGTTATCTAGGCTTCCCCTTAAACACCCACTCACATTACATGAGAAAGTATGTTTAGCTAAAAAGATTTTAGATTGGATAATCTTGATCAAAGCAGAGACATACATCAAGCAGAAACAGATCCCATACTGGAGCAATAAAATCTTCTTGTAAATCAAGAACAATCAAGAACTGTTTAACATATTTGTCGGTGACATGGACAGGGGGATGAATGCACCCTCAGCAACTTTGCCAACGACACCAAGCTGCGTGGTGTGGTCAACACGCTGGAGAGAAGGGATGACATCCAGAGGGACCTTGACAGACTTGTGAGGTGGGTCAGTGCAAACTGCATGACGTTCAACAAGGCCAAGTACAAGGTCCTGCATCTTGGGTTGGGTCAATCCCAAGCACAGCTACAGGCTGGGCAGCGAACAGATTGAGAGCAGCCCAAAGGAGAAGGAAAGGACTTGGGGTGTTGGTGGGCAAGAAGCTCAACATGAGCTGGCGACATGCACCTGCAGCCCAGAACACCAACTGTATCCTAGGCTGCATCAAAAGAACCATGGCCAAGGTCAAGGGAGGGGATTCTGCCCCTCTACTCTGCTAACTTAAGACCCCACCTGGAGGACTGCATCCAGCTCTGGGGTCCCCATTACAGGAAAGACATGGAGCTGCTGCATCGAGTCCAGAGGAGGGCCACAAAGGTGATGACAGGGCTGGAGTACCTCTCCTATGAGGACGGGCTGAGGAAGTTGGGCTTGTTCAGCCTGGAGAAGAGAAGACTGGGGAGACTTAATTGTGGCCTTCCAGTACCTGAAGGGGCCCTACAGGAAGCCTGGAGAGGCGCGGTTTATAAGGACATATAGTGACAGGACCAGGGGTAATGGCATTATAGCTTAATGCAGGACTCAGATTAGCTGTCAGGAAGAAATTCTTCCCTGTGACGGTGGCAAGACACTGGAACAGGTTGCCCAGAGAAGCTGTAGAGGCCCCATCCCTGGAAGTGTTCAAGGCCAGGTTGGATGGGGCAACCAGGGGCAACCTGGTCTAGTGGAGGGTGACACTGTCCATGGCAGGGGGGGCTGGAACTAGATGGACTTTGAGGTCCCTTCCAATCCAAACCATTCTATGACAATTTTAGCACAAAGAGATTAGTCATAGTTTTCCTTTTGGAATGGGGACCAGGAAGCTGAGGGGTTCTGAAGCAGACCAAGGACGTGCAACCGTATGCACATTCACTATCACTATCATCAACGAAGCAGGTTTTGCCTGCACAAGGATATTCATAACCAGAATATTTTTATTAAGTATTGGGGAGTATACAGAGATGCACATAATCAATTTCACACACAACAACAATAAATAATTTTTACTATCAGTGGTTACCAGCAAGATTCTTATTCAATCACAACCTGCTACACAGATGAGAAATATGTGCCTTACCACGAGCTGGATTTGAAAGAAAAAAAATAAATATTGTCTTGATTGAGGAAATAAGAGATAAACACATCTGGCAGAATATTTATCTCTAGACAGTATACCTTTTAAAATCAAACAGACATTTCACACAAAGTAGGAAGGGCTGTAGACCACAGTTTAGTTAATTGTGGATCCCCACACTGGGAAACAGGGAGGACCAGGGACAAGAGGGGAGGACCAAGGTGACACAAAGTGTTCAGAGACCATTCTCAAGACAGAGTGCATCTTGTTTTTACTGGAATCAGAAGCTGACACCATGGTTTGCTGTTTCTCATTACTTCAGTGTCTGAACCAAAGCAAGATGTTTAGAGTGAAACAAAGAAACAAGTCGCTGCTGCACAGATTGTCTCATTGACAAAACCCTTGCAAGCATCAGGAGCTTCAGGATCTTTCCACAGGTTTTGGGTAGTAGAGTCTAAGATGTTAATTATGATACGTTACCTTATGTGGCATGAGACTGACCTACTTGAGGATTTGTTACCCCGCATCAACACTATCGCAGCTGTTGACAGCCAGAATCCTTCAATGCAGTAAGAGGACAAACTGATGGCACATTCTTAGTGAGCACACAAAGATTCACATTTGCTTCCAGCATGCCCCAAAATAACCTGTATTTGGCAACACTGTCGGTGTATGGCAGGGGACATGAAGTTGAGCAGTGTTCTGCCAAGGAATACAGGTATACTTGACAATAATGGAATGAAAAAGGCACTTCTAAAGGCCCCTAACTGGCCAGCTTGCCAATTATATTTTAATATTAAGAGTTTAATTGTTTTGCCAGAGTATCTACAGTTCTATTAGAGATATTTCTAATTATTTTAAAACTGAATGAAATCCCTAGATGCTACCAAAATGAAACTTTGTTCATTACTTACAATATCGTGACAGCATTTTTGGACAAGACAGTTAAGGAAAGGCATTCATACCTGAACATATGCAGATATATCAGATCTGCTGAATTTTGCTGCAGAATATCAGATCTGCAGAATTTTGCATCTCCTTCTATGACCAGGT
>VWZZ01001959.1:9810-19895 GCA_013399095.1 Psophia crepitans
GCTGCCCCCCAGCACCCCCAGGCCCTTCCCAGCCCCCCTGCCCCAGCCCGCAGCGCTGCCGGGGGTTGGGGTGCCCCACGGGCAGGACTGCCCAGAGCCCCCTGCAGACCCCTCCTGCCCCCCGGCAGAGCCACACCTCCCCCAGGCAGCACCACCTCAGTACCAGAAGTTCTCGGCAGTTCCGTACGGACAAACAACTTCCCAGTTTCTCACCCCAACACCGCGGTTCCGCCTGTGCGCGCTGTGTGGGGACAACAGGCGCAGCACTACGATACCTGTCCCCAGTGACAAGCCACCCGCCAGCCCGCAGGCTGAGGCCAGCCCAAGCCTGACGCAGGCTGCGTGCCGGGGCGTGAGGCGCCTGGGCGGGAGAACGCGCACGCACGACTGGAGCCAGGCGGGCAAACGGCGGCCGAAGGCAAAGCCTCCTGCCTCCTTCATCTGGGCAGCCGGGACAGGCAAGGCCGAGGGCGGCGCACGGCAGCGCTGCGGGAGGCTCACGGGGAAACGCTGCCCGCAGCCGCTCCAGGTCTCCCCGCAGGAAAACCCGCAGGGCTTAAAGCCTCTAGCAAGCGGGACGCCGCTGCACCGCGTGCCGCTCAGCTGCCGTCCGACCGCAACCACCACGCAGCAGCTTTTACACGGCGAGGATGAGGATGTGCCGGGCTGGAGAGGAGACAGCTGATCTCACAGTGACTCACTGCTCCGCTGCCGGCGCAGGCACTTGGAACAAACCCGTTTTTAGCGCAGTATTTTCACCCATTCTTATTTTGGCATCGCACGCGGCCCCTCGCAGCGCGGCGTCGGGGTTTAATTCTGTGCTCGCAGGCCAGGCGGTGGGACGCTCCCCGGAACGGGGAGGGGAGGGGAGCAGCGTTTCTCCCCTGGCCCCGGCAGGGAGGGCCGTGGGCTCCCCAGGCTGGCTGGAAGCCCAGGGCACCGACATCTCTTACAGCGTGGCAGGAGAGCGCGGTGGGACGGCTGGCGAGACCTGAGCTGGGCCGGGCTCGGCACAGCACTTACTTGTCGAGGCAGGCAACGCTGAGGCACTTTTCCTGGGGCTGAGGCTGCGTGGTGCTGTCGCCGGCTGCAGCGGTCGTAGTGCTGGGTTCGTTCTCCTGCAGGATGGAGTCAATGAACGTGGAGGGGGAGTCAATGAACGTGGAGGGGGACAGAGGAGTTTCGACAGCGGGAGGGTTCCCCGGGCTGGCCTCCTCTACCTGGGGGCTGCGGGCGGGACTGGGGGGTTCCTCTTTGATACGGACCACGGGGCTGCTCCTGAGGGAAACAAAGAAAACTGGTAAAAATCTCACGCTAACACGTTCCTGGTCTCTGAGATCTGCTTCCACGGAACGGGGCAAAACATCCTGGCGGCTGCTGCTGTTCCCTTTCACACGCAGCAGCCTCCGGAGTCAGCTAGGATGAGGCTGAACGAGTACCTAAATATTTCTTCCCTGGTTCTGCTCCTAATCAGCTCCCCTGACACCCCCGTCCCTCGCACTGTTACTGCAATCTCAGCGTATTTCTTGCGGCTAAAGGGTCGGGAGGCCGCTCGCTCCAGGACGCCGCCAGCTCTGCGGAGTGGAGGGGGGATCTCCCCGTAACCCTGCAGTCGAACAGCACCGCGGCCGGCGTGGCCGTAGCCCAAACAGCGCAGAGGTTGCGGAGCGTGCAGGCGCTTTTTTAAAGTCGCCGCCGAGACAGGCGCGACGCCGCCGTCGCCACCGCAGGGGCCGCGGCGCTGAGCTGCGCCCCAAGGTCAACGGCGCGACTCCTCCGCGCAGACAGAGCCCAGGGTCGGCCTTGGGCGCGAGCGCCCAGGCGGTTTCAGACGTGCTGGTTTTAGGGGAGGGGAAGACGGGTTCTTCGGTCGGCCCTGATTTTACCACCCCACGTCCCTGATTCGGGGGCGTAAGAGGCGCAAGGAGCCCTCCTGGAACGGACAGCGACTACAAAGGGACGGAGAGAAGGGCCATTAAGCAAACATATGGTCTATATTTAAGAGCGACTGTTCCTGGCAGAGGGTATTAAAGGCAATAAATGGCACTTGCGGGTGATTCAGCACCTCAGGGGAAGTGCCAGTGCCAGGAATGACCCATTAAAGAGGAAGGAAAAAGGACTTGTGAGACTGCAGGCTGCTAAGGAAAGACGGTTCTTGCCCGGGGAGGCTCAGAACCTCCCGGAGATTCTCGGAGGGAGCAGGGCCGCAGGGAGGAAGGGCTGAGCAGCCATGGTGAGGGCCTTCCCCTGACGCAGAACGGCGTCAGCAGCGGCACAGGAGGCTGCGCGGTACCTGTGGCGTCTGAGGGCAGCTCTCCCCTCCGCCAGCGCCTGTAAATCCGAAGGAGCTGGAAGCACGGCTGCCAGCGCCGGCTGAGCGCAACTCGCTACGGACCCTCAGCCGTCGCCGTTATTCTTGGTTACGTGGGAACGAAGCTGCTCTCTCGGTGCAGCAGGTTGTCAGGGCAGGATAACGCCAGCCCTGCTGCCGGGACGCCGGCAGCGTCCCAGGACGGAGCAGACAGGCCAACGCAGACGGTTTCCTTGTGGAAACCGAACTGCGACCCCCCTCCCCGGGACAGCTTCCCACTAGACGGGGCAGGCAGAGGGGTGAGCGCTGTTTGGAACCAGAATTAAAGCTGAACAAAACCAAGGAACTAACCCAAAACCTGCTGAGACGGCAGTGTCCTGAGTGACACCACCCTGGAGGGACAGGTCCGCCTCGCTGGGAAGCCCTGGGAAGGTGAGCGGGACGCAGCTCCAACACCCGGCCGCTCCCCGCCCCAGGGCCGCGCTGCTCTCCAGCCACGGGGACTCCGTTACAGAACAGGCGTGTGATAGCGGTGTCCGACTACTCCCTCCCTGGGAAACGCCTGCTCTCCCATTTCGCCAGAGCCAGAGCGTACCTTTCGTCGAGGCTGCCGCTGGGAGATGCTGACGGGCTGGACTGGGCTAGCTCGGTCACGTCGGAGATAATGGGACCGGAGTTGGCTGAAGAATCCGGGGAATACAGGTTGGAACCACTATATGCTGGGGAAGAAGCCTGAAACGACAATCACAGCGTTCGCCACGTGAAGCACTGGGCACGTAACCGTAGGCCGCCCCACGTACGGGAGATGGAGCGGGAGGAGGCGCGGCAGAACGGTCCAAAATCCCGGCCCACCCAAGGACAATGGCACCGTGGGACACCGCACGATGCCTGGAAATACACCGCTGCCAGCCCGAAGCGCTACTAAAAAAAATGAAAGTGGACCTCTGTCCTGTAAGCTGCATTTTCTTGGAAATAAAGGAATTTAAAAAGTGAAAATATTGGATTCTTTTTCTGGCTCATTCAACACCTGGGTTTTCAGCAGCCCAGATTTTCAGCATTTTTTCTGTGCATCAGGACCACAGCGTGGATCCGCGCCCTCAGCTCCCGTCATTAAACAGGATGCTAACGAACCCAAACCACGCGCAGCTCCCTGCGGAGGCAGCGACACGCGGAGGTGCTCTGCGGGCTCCCCTTGCCTGGAGAGGTTGGATGCCACCTCCGAGCGGGGATCCTGCGAGGAGCCTGCCCTGGGGGCAGGAGCCATCCTGCCGGGCGCTGCGCTCGCCGACACGTCAATAAAACACGCGGACGCCGACCTGAAACTTCTCCAAAACCTGAAGCGCGCGGCGCGTGCCCTGAGCGGAGTGCAGGCAGCACGCTGGCCGCGTCACACGTCGCTCCGCCTGTCCTGGACCGTGATTTTGGGGCTACCCGCTGATTCTGCGAGTGGGAGGCTGGTGGCATCCCTGAGCGAAGACGGGGCTCGATGACGCGGCAGCAGCGACATGGATGCAGCAGCACCGGGGGCGCAGAGCGAGCTGCGGCTTGGCAGCAGTGGTGGGAGGTCAAGTCCCGAGGAGCGGCACAGGATCGATCCCGGCTCTGCCACGGCCTCGCCCCCACGAAGCCCTTACACCACGTCAACCGTTGGGAAAACACCGTGGTTCTTATTCACCGTCGAAGCGGGGGCCGCGGCAGCGGCAGGGTGCAGCGCCGCTGCGGGCAGCTCGCTGAGCCACGGCCCGGCTCGCGTTGCTCGGAGCCGGGAGCTGCGCACCAGCAGCGCTGCGGTACGGGAAAGACGAGCACCCGCGCTTCCCGGCACTGGGACAATCCCGTAATACCTGGACGAGCTCCCGGTGCTTCTGCGTAAGCATTCGCTGCGCACAAGAATAAAGGCACTTTTCAGAGATCAGAGGGGAGCTGGAAGGGGAACAGAGCTGCCGCAGAGGGTGGTCTCACTGCAGGAGAGCGCCTTAACGGGGCTCAGCTGTCCTGGTGCTCTGCTAGAAACCTCCTCCGCATCACCTCGGCTCCGCGGGGCGGCTCCAGGCCCGCAGCCTGGATCCCCGGCAGCACGGCCCGGCAGCACCACGGGCAGGGGACCAGAGTCACAGAATCACTGAGGTTGGCAGAGACCTCCAGGATCACCCAGTCCAACCGTCCCTCCCCCCCTATTCCCCACTAACCCATGTCCCTCAGTACCACATCCAGCCTGTCCTTAAACCCCCCCAGGGACGGGGACTCCCCCCTCCCTGGGCACCCCGTTCCAAGGCCCAACCACCCTTTCCCAGAAGAAATTTCTCCTCATCTCCAACCTGAACCTCCCCTGGCGCCACTTGCAGCCGTTCCCCTTGTCCTGTCGCTGGTTATCTGTGAGAAGAGGCCGACCCCCCCTCCCTACCGCCTCCTTTTGGGGAGCTGGGATCGGGGACAGCTTTATGTCACTACCGCCAGCCGCAACGAGCTTCGCCCCCTTCCCAGCCGCGCGGCCTGGCTCCCGCACACCGCAGCGCCCCGTAAAGCACCGCGCAGCGGCGGCTTTGGCCAGGGAACTCCGGCTGCCTTTCCGGGGCCGGGCGGGCAGGGCCGGGCAGACCACGAGGGACACCCCGAACTAACACGGCGCGGCTTCCCAGGGCACGCGCTGCTCCGAACCAGATCAAACAGCATCGAAAACGAAAAGCACCATGTCAAGGCGTGAGGTTGTGGCTTAGCACAGGCCGGAGGTCGCTAAAAGCCAACAGTGACCAAATGTGTCGCTCCCCTCCTGCCGGCAGCGGTGCTGAGCCAGCCAGCCCCCCGCTGGATGCGGCTCTCCAGCTCCTGGGGACGGGACGAGTCTCCCAACCCTCGCGGCAAGGCAGAGCCCACGGCTTGAGACCCGCTGGTGACGGAAGGATGGGAGATCAAACCTGAGGGACCACTGGGATGCAGCAGCAATGTGAAGGGCAGCCCGGAGCACACATCTACGGAGGCTCCTTCTTCGGGGGAACCCCGGCCTGGTGTGGGGGGAGGGAGCTCCCAGCCCACCCAGTGCCACCCCCTGCCATGGGCAGGGACACCCCCCACCAGCCCAAGGTGCCCAAAGCCCCATCCAGCCTGGCCTTGGGCACTGCCAGGGAGCCAGGGGCAGCCACAGCTTCTCGGGGCACCCTGTGCCAGGGCCTCAGCACCCTCCCAGGGAAGGATTGCTGCCTCCCAGCTCAGCTCCAGCTCCCCTCCTGCAGCTTCAGGCCCTTCCCCTTGGCCTGGCCCCCCCTGCCCTGCAACCAGCCCCTCTCCAGCTTTCCTGCAGCCCCTGCAGGCACTGCCAGGGGCTCCAAGGGCTCCCCGCAGCCTTCTCTTCTCCAGACTGGACAAGCCCAGCTCCCTCAGCCTGTCTCCAGAGCAGAGGGGCTCCAGCCCTCGCAGCATCTCCGGGGCCTCCTCTGGCCTCGCTCCAGCAGCGATTCCGACACCGGGGACGTCTCTGTGCAGAAGCAGCGGTTGGCTTTGTTCTGCTCTTCCCCCCTCGCTCCCCACCTCCTCCGACACAAGCCAGCTCCGATCACGCGGGTCTTCGCTGCCTCAAGCCGGTGTCTCCGCCGGCGCTGACCCACACCTCCTTCCCTGACCGACAGCAGTCCGCTTTGGAGGGTGCGAGGCTAATTGTGCCTGGTCACACGTTAATTAGGCAACAGGAGCAAACGTTTATCAGGGACTGACTGACATCGGGAGCGTTTCGCTTGTGCCAGAACCCAGACACGGCGCAGTCGGCACCACCTCACCCACCTCCGCTTCCAGCCAAGCCCTCGCCAACTCCTCGGCCCCCCCGCAGCCGTCCCTGGGAGCCACCGGCCCGCAGCTCCCTGCCCGGCCCTGCGCCAGAACCCGGCCGCCCCCTTCAAGCCCTTCGCCAAGCGAAACGAAGGGCTGCGGACGGGCGAGGCCAGCTGGAGGAGGGGGAGAGGGGCCCGTGCCCAGGAAGCTGCGTCCTCGCCCCCTCCCCGACCCAGGCGCACTTACTGCGTACGGGGACGAGCCGTGGACGTGCTCCAGGGAGTACTGGCGACTGTATTTCGGCATGGAATGTGCTGAACTGCTGTCGTTCAACATCAGGGGGCTGCAAAAGATTCCCAAACACCACAGGAGTCACCGCGCTGCCGGCACCGGCTCTGGGTGAGAGCCCACCGCCCCAACCCCGGCGCGGGGAACCTGCCCCCCACCCCCCACAACCGCCCCCAGGTCTGGGTGCCCCGCGGGGTGGCCACAGGGGCGGCTGTGTCCGTACGGCAGAGCGGCCCCACGGCACGGAGGAACACAAGGGGCCCCCGTCGCCGGCCCCTGGGCGACATGTTGCACGTCTGCTGAGCAGAAACGCAAACGCTCCGCCGGCGGCGGAATCCCCCGCAGCCCCTGGCCACCCCCCCGGCGGGCCCGTGCTGGCAGCGCTCTGCTCGGCCTCACGTCTCCAGGCCAGCTGCTCCAGAGATGGATTACCTGGGGTCGGCTGTGACACGGCCCCTGCTGTGGCCCTTTTCCNACACGGCCACTGCTGTGGCCCTTTTCATGTACTCGACTACTG
This sequence comes from Psophia crepitans, assembly GCA_013399095.1. Classification (NCBI taxonomy): domain Eukaryota; kingdom Metazoa; phylum Chordata; class Aves; order Gruiformes; family Psophiidae; genus Psophia; species Psophia crepitans. The sequence continues at coordinate 16,689 of VWZZ01001959.1, forward strand.
TGCAGAAACTCTTTCTCCTCACAAGATAAATCATTTCAGCACGTCTTGGACATTATCACCGTATAAACCACTATCTTCATTAATACTAATCAAGCCTGCGGTGGTGTTCTCTGCCATATGGTGCTGCCGGGGACTTCAGGCACAAAGGGACCGCCCCGCGGTTCGACAGGCAAGGCGGGACAGGACGCACAACAGAGCAACTGCCCGATCGGACAGGAAAAGTGGGGAACGGGGGGCGTGGAGGGGGGGCCCAGCCCACAGGATGAGGCCAGAGGAGTGGGGCCCGCTCGGCCCGGTGGTGGTGGGTGGGAGACAACAGCACAAACGTCTGTAAAAGCCAAGGAGGGAAAAGTAATTGTGCTACAGCACAAAAAATCCTGGGGCAAACCCCAGTGACTACTAACTGGCCAGACCAAATGAAGCCGGGAACGTTCTTCACCGCCGCGGGCACTGAGGTCCTGAGCGGTCGTCCAGCACGACTGGCGAGGGGCGAAATACCCCGCGGCACGTTTGAGGGCAGGCTTGATTAGTCTGGGAGGGCGTCACCGCCTGCGAGCGCTGGACGGGGCGAGGTTCCCTTTTCGGTGTAACGACAGAGATGCCACGGCAGCGCCAGACTATCTGAGCAGGGCAAGACCCGGCCCTCGCCGCGCGTGCCGCCACGGCGCAGCAGCGCTTTGGCGCGGGGCCGTGGTTAGCTGCCAAGGAGGCTCTGCACGGGCTCGTGCGGCCTGGGTGGCAAACCCTCTCAGTACGAGTCGCATAGCAGTGTTAGCTGGTTTTGGCTGGAGCAAGTACGTGGAGGCTCACATGATCCCAATGACCGCTGACCCCACTGGCAAGGCTGCTACAGAAGACAGAGATCTGGGGGACCCACTCTGCCGATCCTCTCTTTATTCTCCCAGACAGGGAATCTTTATCTGGATGTAGAAATGCAGACTTACATCTTCCTCTTCACCCCGAGAATACGGTTGGATTGCACCAATGAAATCAAAAACTGGATAAGCTGCGGGAGAAGAAAAGGAGAAGCCATTACGGTGTGCGCAGCGCTTGGGAAAGCGAGGACAGGGGTGGCTCTGGGACCGCCGGGTCCCCGCACTCGGAGCGGAGCCAGAGCAGGGCACGGGGCACACGGCCGAGCGCAGCGGTGAAGGCTCGGGGTAAAGCCGCTCCGCGGCGGCCAAGGGAATTCTGCCAGCCCAACCCCGGCCTCTCCCCGCCGCGCTGCCAGCGTCTCACGGTAACAGGGAAAACCCGCGGTGACCAGAGCTGTTCCGTGACAGAACTAACGCCGCCGCGTCCCAGCGGCGCCGCCAGCGCCCAGCGCGGTCACTGCACCACCACGTACGGGACGAAGGCGAGAGCGTCCCAATCCCTCCGTCTGGCCGGCCGGGATTTACCTTATTGACAACTTTCTGCTGCTGCGCGTGCTTCTGCCTCAGGCTGGCTACTTCCCGCCACAACGCCTCGTTCTCGCTGCAAGAGAAGAAAAAGCCATCTGAGAAAAAACAACCCAACCCAACCCAAACCCGTGGCCTCGCAGGCAGAGCAAATAAAGCACCGGGCGAGCTGGAAAACCGCAGCGGGGGATTTGCCGACATCTCCAGACACCGGCTCGTTTACAACCTCCCGGGGCCGCGGGTGAAATCGCGTTCATTAACTTTGCTTTGCCATCACTGCAGCTTGCACAGCTCCAGAAACAGCAGCTATTCACACGTGGGCAGTAACGCCGAGCCTTGCCCAGAGCGCGCGAGCAGCTCACATCTGCTACAAGTCATTACCGTGCCCTTGTGGAAAGGCCCCCGGTGGCCGCGCTCAGCCTCCTTGATCTGGCCCAGGTGCACGCAGGGCCGGTTATAAATCGCCGTCTCTAGAGACGGGGGGGGGGGGGAAGCCGAGGAGCAGCCAGCTCCGTGCCTGGGTACAGGCCTAGCCAGCGCGGGCTGGAGCGTGGGCTGCGGCACCCCGCCTGCCCCTCGGCTTGTCTCCCGCAGCCGCAGCTCCCGACCCCTACGCGGGTTTTTAGAACACTGGGTTTGGCTTCTCGAGGCACGTGCACGAAACCAGCAACGATCGGGGTCGTGTGGTCTGTGAACGGAACAGGCAGCGGGGAAACCAGCAACGGACCCGCCACGGTTCCTCTGACTCTGGAAGCGCCCAGGGCTCCGAGCTGGGAGGCGGCACGGCTCCGGCTGCGGGGCTGCCTTCCGCGGCACTGCCCGCCCGGTGCCCGTGCCCAGGCACGCCAGGCTTTGCGAGGGTTTTTGGGGGAACGCCCCCCCACACCTTTGGGGCTCAAGCTACAACCACCCTTCTGGGTTTTAATTCCGGGACTTTCCCTGCCGGGGGGCTGGGAACCCGTGGTGACGCTCCAGCACAGGCTGGATGTGTCCCCGGGCTCGAGGAAGAGCGGGATGAGGGCGCCTGGCAGACGCCTGCCAGGAACGGGGCAGCCGGCGGCCCCTGGTCCGACTCTGCGGCGCCACGGGGGCAAGACGAGCCCCCGGCAGAGCAAGAGGGTGGGCGACAACAACCACGGGAGGGAAATCTCAGGCGGAATCGCTCGGGCTCTCTCAGAACAGGCTCTATCGCTTGCAGACGCATTGAAAATGGCTGAGGAAAGCAAGCGTCCCCCCTCGGAGGGGACAGTCGCCCCGAGCCGCCCCCTCGCTCGCTTCTCGGGGTGAGCTTACAACGGAGGGGCCGCGGCTCGGCCAGGGCGAGGAGCAGTCGGTGCTTTGGGCAGCAAACCCGGGGTGTGCAGGCAGGGGGAGGCGAGAGAGGCCTCGGGGCGGGGGCCGGGGCCGCCCCCGAAGCGAGGGGTGCAGCTGCGGTTATCTCGGCCGCGCCGGCGCTCCCCACGCACCAGCTGCCAATTACGCGCACGGAGGATTGCCGCTGCGGGCCCCAGCGGGGATTCGGGGGGGTCTGTAAATTAGCCGAGCTCTCCTCGGCACAGACCATCTGAACGCGGCTCCTCGCNGGGGAGGCAGCCGCGTATGGCGACGGGCGCGGGAAGGAGCTGGCAAATGCTCATTAAGGCAGCGGGAGAGAAACAGCTGGACGCGAGGGCCCCGAAGGGTTAAACCGGTCCGAGGGCAGCGACAGACCCCTCCAGGACTTTCCCTACGCGCTGCTTTATGAGGCGATTAAATGCCGGCGAGGAGTTTACGAGGGCCGGTTTCAAACATTTCATTTCGGGAGTTA
>VWZZ01001959.1:20655-36799 GCA_013399095.1 Psophia crepitans
CTGTCTCGGCGCGGCCCAGGGGCTCAGGGCGGCCGCGCGCCTCTGCCAGAGCGAGAATGACATTTGTTATCTCCCGCCGCCAGGAGAGACGCTCATTTATCACCGCGGCTGTACAGGGGTCCTCAGGAGAAACGTCCGTCCTGCTTGAAAAACAGCCTCTCCAAAGAGCTTTAATTACCAGGATACACGCAGGAAAAGGGCCGTCGCTCTCCTTTCAGATAAAATTACTCCGGGTAAAAGCCGCGCTTGACTTCACAGCCAGCAATTTTGGAAATAAATGGCTTTTTTTTTTTTTTTTTAATCCAATATTTTGCAATTTAAAGGAACCGCAGCCCTGCAAGCTGCCACGCGCCCAGCGGGGCTGTGCCGCTACGCGGCGTTTTGCTGCAAACCGGGCGGCCACGGGGGCATCGTCTCCTCTCGCCCGCTCCGCAGGCAAAGCCCGGCGCTGGGCGGCAGGGAGCCGCGCCCGGCGCAGCCTCCCCAGCAGCGTGCGCAGCAAAGACCCTCGGGTCGGGGTTTTTAAACTCCTGCTCCGGAGGTTTGAACCCGAGAGACTCGGGCTGGAGAAGCGGATTTTCGGCCGCAGCACGCGGTTGTGGCCGCGCAGTTTGCACTGGGGCTGCTCCCTGTCCTGCGGGGTTTCTGTCTCACGCCGCAGAGTTTGTTTAGAAGCGGCGCGGCGGCAAGCAGCGGATTCCTTCCCCACGCGGTGCGGAGGCGGCCGAGCACTTCAGACAAAAGCGTATGGAAAATAAAACTGGATTTTACTCCAGCAAACCAATCAGGGTCCCCCCCCACCCGTAGCTGCTTGGAAAAAAGATAATAAATGGGAAAGACGATCATTTGGGCATAGTACGGGTTCGCTCCGCTGCTCAGAGGGACGGCCGTGACACGATAAATGAGAGGTGCTGTAAAGCACCGACCCGGTGCCCCACAGCGGTGAAGTCAAAAGACAAAGCGAAGGGGAACAGGCAGCAACTGTTCCCTCTCCCCCCTGACTTGAGGCCAGGGCTATCAGCTGAAGTCAGCAGCTGGCAGATTCAGTGCAAACAAAGGGACACGGTTCTCCAGACACCACGTAATTAAGATGCAGACCTCTGCTGCCGGATCCCCGGAGTCATCGGACAAAATCACACAAAGCAAAACAAACCTGCTGAGGACCATTAAGTCCAGGGCATCGCCTGCGTCTCAGGAGCCCCCGCCCCACCCGCCGGTGCCAGGAGCCTGCCCCGGCACAGCAGCGCTGCGTGCTCCCCCTGCTCCCCCTGCCCCCTTCCCCCCGCCCTCTGCGAATGGTCTCGGTGGAAAAAACCAGGGCTGGAAGATCGGGACCTTTGCTTCGACACCTTGTCCTTGTTAAGTCCTTAGCGTGACTCCTGCCTGCAGTTAAATCCTGACGCAGGCCTCTCCTGCGGCGGCTTGCAAGCCAGCCCTCTCTGCCCAAACTAACGTTTCAGCTATTCTGGTTTTATTTATCTGTTTTTAAGATCAATACTTGAGCTGTCAGCTCCTGGCCTTAGGGACTGTGCTGCCACCCGTGCTGCCCAGGGGCAGACGCGCTGGGGGATGCGGGCGAGCGTGGGAGGGCAGGGCTGGGGTGCCTGGAGCTACGGTACCTCCCCAGGACAGGGCAGAGGCAGAGCCTGCGGGGCGCAGGATGCGGCTCCGGGCAGCCGCGGTCGTCCCTGCGGTGCCGGCTGTCCGGCGGAAGGACGCGGCCGTGTCTCACTGCGCACTAACCCAGCCACGAGACTGAAAAGCTGCCTTGGATCCCGGCGCGCGCGGCACCAGTTTTCACCTCCAGCAGGTCCAACCTCGGGGGCTTCGCTCTGGGAGAAGAGCAAAACAGCTGCGGACGCCCCGCAGGGTCCGGGACCAGCTCCGGGAGGCGAACGCTAACCACGGCCCCCCGGGCGAGACCGCCCGCGTTCTGCCCGCTGCACCGGGACGCACACCAACCGCAGCCGCGCAGTGGGCAGCAGAGACGCACGCTTCTGCCGCTGCTCAGCAATCGAGGGGAGGGCGAGAAGGAGCCGCCTGGCCTGCCCGATCCAAGCCCGATCCCTGTCTTTCACGCTCCCTCCCGCACCCGGGTTCGCAGTCGGTCGGTCGGTGCCCACAGCTGCGTCACTGCAGCAGACCGAGGTTCTCAGGCCACCGGCTCAGTGAGCTGCCGGTCTCCTCGCTTTCCCAAAGCGTTCCGTTCCAGTCTTCCCCACACCCGAGCCGGCACCGCCACTGAAACCCACCCCGTCCCTTCCCCAGGGCACCCCTTCTCCCCCACGCCAAGGCGCGCGCTGGAGCCGAGCAGGTCCGGGCGCAGCGCAGGCTGCCTTCCGCTGCACGTGCGGGACAGCGAGGCCAGGATGGTCGCTGTCAGGGTTAGCCGGGGGCCGCTCAAAGCTTTCACCTCTGCTGCCTGACGGCAAACTGCCCGCTCCCACCCCCGTGAGCACTGAGCACGTCCTGCACTCGGAACGGAAGAGATCGGCAGTTCGATGCCGAGGACTGCGTACACTGAGAAGTTCAGGCCCGGGTCTGCGCAGTCCCCAGCAAGGGGATCCCAAACCCTGCGAGCGCCCGACCACGGCGCGGCCTGGCCAGGCTGGAGCGGTGGGCCGAGGCCAAGGGTGTGAGGTTCAGCAAGGCTCAGTGCCGGGTGCTGGGCACAACCCCCGGCAGCGCTACGGGCTGGGGCCAGGGTGGCAGAAAAGGCCCTGGGGGGGCGGGGGGCAGCGGCTGGACACGAGGTGAAGCCCTGGCACAGGGTGCCCCGAGAAGCTGTGGCTGCCCCTGGCTCCCTGGCAGTGCCCAAGGCCAGGTTGGATGGGGCCTGGGGCACCCTGGGCTGGGGGGGGTGTCCCTGCCCATGGCAGGGGGTGGCACTGGGAGCTCCCTCCCCCCAGGCCAGCCGGGGGATCCATTCTGTGATCGGCCCCTTCAGAAAGGAGGTGGCCGGAGCTTTTGCGGGGCGGGGGGGGAATGAGGCTCCTGGCACTCGGTTACCATTACGCCGGATTTTATGGAAAGACGACTGCGTGTGCGTGATGGCACCCCTCCCGGCGGGCAGAACGGAAGGGTACCTCCTGCCTGGAGCGCTGGCAGCGAGGCTGCTCCGCGCCGGGAGGAAGGGCCGGCTTTGTGCCGCATGTCCCTTGAGGCTCGTGTGCCGCTCTTCGGGTTCGCGCTCGCGGCCTGAGTTTCGTCGGCTGAGCTCTGGCTCGCCCAGCCTTGCGCTCAGGCTGTGCTCCGGGCTTCTTCCTCTAAATTGGACACTCGCAGTGTGCTGGGTTACGGCCTTCCCGGGCAGAGGTTGCGCGGGCTCCCGCTGCGCGGGGACGGGGCCAGGGCGCTAACTCTCCTGCCGCGGCCTCTGCATGTCGGGCTGGTCCCGGGGGACCTGCGCTGGCTCCGAGTCAAACATGAGCTTGACCTTAAAATTGCTTTGATGGCTTGTAACGCCGAGTGTAACGTGGGGTCTGCGTGGCTTTAGCTGCGCGGCTGCTGTTCCGAGCTTAGTCACTGCTTGAGATCATCCGCAATCCCATTTATGGGCCGTTCCGAACCCCGGGTTACAGACCTGCGGACTCGTCTTTCAGCGCAGCCGTCTAAACCTGAAATGAATTCCCACCGCAGTCGGACACGCCGGTGTGAAAATAGCTCAGCCCAAGGGGCGTCTCCTCACCCGGGTTTGTAGCGTAAGCTGCTTTCTCACGGGTCTGCGTGTTGGCTTCCCCGGTGCTTCTCGGGGCACCCTGTGCCAGGGCCTCAGCACCCTCCCAGGGAAGGGTTTCTCCCCAGTACCAGCACACGGGGGGTGCTGGGTGCCAGCGCACGGGGCCGGCTCACGCTGAGCTTCTGGCCCCCCAACCCCCCCAGCCCTCCTACCCAGGGCTGCTCTCCATCCATCCCCCGGGGCTGTGCTGGGACCGCCCCAGCCCACGGGCAGCACCTTGCCCTTGGCCTTGCTGAACTCATGCGGGTCGCAGGCTCCAGCGGACGGTGCGGACGGCTCACCTGCGGAAAGGCAAGCCTGGGTTTTGTTGCCAGCGAAAGCAAAAAGAGCAGCAGACTGGGGGGGGCTGTCACCGTCACCTCCACCTCCTCGCCCCGAGCAAGGCTGGGGACCACTGGTGGTGGCGGCTGGTCCTTCTCCCCGCACACCCCAGGGACGGGGGCTCTGGCGGGGCTGGAGCCACAGGAAAGTGTTTCCACAGATCACCGCAGCACAAGGAAAGGGGACGATGGCGACGCCGCTAACAGAACGCAGCTGCTGGAGGAGGCCACTTCCAGCACAAGCGCTCCCGCAATCCCACCCGGAGCGTGGGGAGCCTCCGAAGGACCCCCCGCCCCCACCGAGACATCGCTACGCTTCAAGATTTACTGCAGCTCGAGAAGGAACCAGCACCGTGACAGTGATGTCTCATTCCCACACGCGACGCAGGAGTACATCATCGCGTAGCTCCGCTCGCTGCCTTCGCAGGGATTTTGGAAAGGAAATTCAGCAACAGAGTAAAATCGTAATTAGTTATTTGCAGACGGGCACCAGTGACCTGAGACGCCGAGTCCCCCCAAACTGCTCGGAACGGGTTCTCGGCACCAGCGCTGCCGTTAACCCTAACGCCGCCTCTGCCGGCAGGAAGCGGCCCGTTCCCAGCAGGCAGGCCGCCACGGGGGAGGACGCGGGCTGGCGAGCAGGACTACGCAGATGCTGTCCAGCTGCCCGGCCCGGCCCGGCGCACAAAGGGAGACGGCTCTGCCGACGCAGACAGACGCCCCGCCGGGCCTGCGCAGCGCCGCGGCCCCCGAGGACAGGCTGCTCCTCCAGCTAGTTCCGACCCAGCAGGCAGACCCGCGCCAGGAGAACGGAGATCACTACTGCCTCCAGGAGACCCTGCTGATGAAGGGGCCCGGCCGCAGCCAGCAGGGGCACAGCCCTCCCGTCCCCTTCCCTGGTCTCGCCCCTTGGCGGGAAGCAGAGGAACCTCCAGCCCGCCGCGGCGGCTTCGCGGGCGGCGCAGACCAGGCGGTGGAGCAGAACGCTGGCTGCCGGCGTGCTGCCCCGAGGGTTGGGCATACGCCGGCTGCCTCTCCCGCCACGCGCCGGGTCTCCCCGGCCAGGCCCCTTCCCGCCCCCCTTCCCTGCAGAAGGGAAACAGGTTTTCACTGAGGAAAAACACGTATTTGTGGAAAAAGCCTCGGTTTTATCATACGGTGCCTACTCCACGCGGGAGCCAACGGGTCTCTGAGGTCCCTGGGATCCCTCCTGGGTGCTGCTCAGCGGCCAGGGTTGCGTTTGCCTGTGAACTGACGCGTATGGAAACCGAGGAGGCAAAACCCAGTCCGAGCGTGTGGGCCCGGGAGGCTGCAGCGCAGGCTCAGAGAGCGGCACAGGAACCCCCGTTCCGACGCAGGAGAGCACGTCCCCTCCTGCCCCCCGACGCCTCGTGCCGCTGGGCCAGGGCACGAGATACGACCGAGCCGTAAACCGCGGTGTAAACCCCAGAAACCCCCCGGCCAGCAGCCGCACGGGAGGTCACCAAACAGATTTTACACCCCTCCCGCACAGAGCGGGCCTCGGCCTTCCCGCGCCAGGACAGACAGGCGGAACGCAGGCGCCGAACGGGACACGTCGCGCTCTCGGGGCCGTTGGGGAAAGGCGAAGAGAGACGCGGGGCCGCGAAGCTCTGCCTAGGTCTCGGCCCAGGACCAGAGGCCGCGCGCCCAGTCCTCTCCCAGGCGACCTGACGCGGGTTTTACGCAGCGCGCCTGGCCCCGAGGCGGGAGGGCTCCCGTTAACGAGGCTGTTCCGAGCGCGGCGATGCCTCCTTGGCCGCGTCACGGCCTAGCTCAGCTTTTCTCGCGCCGAACGCTGATGGATTCAATCTTTTCAACAAATGTTCTAACGCAGACTCTATCCCCTCAGGTCAGTGTCAAGCGATAATATATATGTTGCTTTTGGAACCCTGAAGCCATAAAGCAAGCTACACGGGTCAGAATTATTTGGTATGATTTACTGGGGGTCTGCATACGGTAAACTAATTCTGGTGAAGAGGAATTATACTGCAAAGGCCAGGTTCTTGTGTCTGCTTAGATTTATTTTTGTCAGGAGAAACTTTAACTTTTAAATTCTGTTAGCGACTGGGGCCTTGTAAAAGCGGCGGGGCCTTGTAAGCAGAGCCGGCTCGGAGGAAGTGCTCTCAGCGTCCCAGGGCAGAGCTCCGCGCGCCGAGCCAAAGCGAGCGCAGTCCCTGAAGGGGACGTGGAGAAAACCGATAAAAACAGGTGCAGACACTGCGGCTAGCTCGCTGCTTTCAACAATCTGTTTAAAATTAAACTCACGGATAGGCAGGGGCTCCCGGCGGAGCGGAGCAGGGCTGATGGATCACTGGGCAGTGACAGCCCCCCCAGCTCCCCTTCCTGCCCCGCGCTTCGCACGGGGGCAGTAGGAAAGGCCGCAGGCAGGGGAGCGGCGAGCGCCGCAGCGAGAGGCAGGAGATCTCCTTCCTCCCTGCGAAAGAACCCGTCCGGACAGAGATTTCCAAGCAGAGAGACGACGTCTCCGTTGCGAGCGCTGGTTCGGTTTCTCCGCCCTCCCGATGCAGCCGGCACCCGGGCTCGCGGCGTTAACCTCATGACCCGAGCAATCACCGCCACGCTTTTCCGGCGCAATGCCACAGACGCGCAGAGCGCCGCTACCTGTCCCCCGGCAGGGACGTACGGGTGACACGGGGCCCAAGCGCTGTCCTCCCGAGCGGCTGGCAGTCCTACGGGGGGGCGTGCCGCCACGCCGCAGGTTGAGCAAACCGCTGTCCTCACAGCGCCGGGCGGCCCCGGGGGAGCAGGCGCCACAGACACCGACAGATCGGGCTGGGGAAGGACACGGCACCCAGCCGAAGCGCTGCCGGGTACCTGACAGCGCGGCGCTGCGAGGGCAGCTTGAACTGCGACTGTCAGTTTAAAATCTAAACAGTTCCAGGTTAAAAAGCCCAGAAGAAAACATTTGGCTCCGATGAGTCACTGCTTCAGAAGCTACGAAAGCAGAACGGGCGCCAAAAGAAACTGCAGTCAGTAACCTGCTCGGCTTCTCGTGTCATTAATAACCGCGCGCTGCCCGGAGGGCCGGAGTTCAAGCGGATGCCGTTCCCCACCGCTGGAGCTGGGGTTCCTCGCCTGGCTCCCGCGGCGCTCTCCGATGACTGTCCAATTTTAAAACAGAAAAGATACTCGCAGTAACGCTTGGAGCACAAAACTCCTCACGCGAGGACAAGCGGGCTGGCTCTGGGTAGATAAAATGTTTAAGTTTAATATCAAGACGACTTTACTACGGTCAACCCGTCAGTGACTGCCGCAGCAAAGCTCAGCCCCGATAAGAACCGGTGCCGCGGAGCAGAGAGCAATGCTTTCCAAGGCCCGGCCCAAAGGGCAATTAGAGGAGGTGTTAAGTAACGATGGTTAAACTGGGCAGTAATTATATGGACCCCGCAGGGAAAGAGAGTCTGTCCATGCAGTGCCAGAACCACTCGTGGAATCACAGAACACCCCCGAGCTGGCAGGGCCCCCCCAGGCCCCCCCAGCCCAACCCCTGGTCCCACACAGCCCCAGCCCCATCACAGCCGATGGCTGAGAGCGTTGGCCAGACGCTGCCTGAACTCAGCCCAGCTCGGGGCGGTGACCACTGCCCTGGGGAGCCTGTGCCAGGGCCCCACCACCCTCTGGGGGAAGAACCTTCTCCTGATCCCCACCCTAACCCTCCCCTGGGGCAGCTCCAGGCCGTTCCCTGGGGTTCTGTCGCTGGGCCCCAGAGGGAGGAGATCAGCGCCTGCCCCTTGGCTCCCCCTCGGGAGGAAGCTNTTCCCCACCTTTGTTCCCTCCTCTGGGCACTCCCCAACAGTTTTATGCCCTTTTTGTGCTGTGGGGCCCAAACCTGCCCCCAGCACTGGAGGTGAGGCCGCCCCAGCGCAGGGCAGAGTGGGACCATCCCGTCCCTGGCCCGGCTGGCCATGCCGGGCTTGGTGCCCCCCAGGACACGGTTGCCCTTCCTGGCAGCCTGGGCACACTGCTGGCTCATGGTCACCTTGCTGCTGCCCAGGACCCCCCAGTCCCTCCCAGCACGGCTGCTCTCCAGCGTCCCACCCCCCAGTCTGTCTGTACAGCCAGGGCTGGATCCGACCCTTGCTCTTGCCAAGCCCCCTGCGGCTGGTGCTGGCCCTGGCCCCTGACCTGCCCAGCTCTCCCTGCACGGCCTCGCTCCTGCACCAGCCTCCCATGAGATACCGCGGCTGAGAATAGGACAAGGAAAGGGATGAGAAAGCCGTGCGAAGCCAAGCACAGAACCGACACTGAGATCCGAGGCCTCGCTGCGCCCCGTTGGATCTACGCAGAGATGCCCGAAGGGGTTGTCCTCACGTGCTCCGTAAATTTCCCTTTATGATAAACAGGGAAAAATTTAAAAAAGCAGCAAAAGAAGTAATTTTTGGATGGGGAACTAGCTGAAAAAGCAGCTGAGGAGAGGAGCAGAACCGAGCCCAGCGACGCGCTTCCAGCCCTGACGCCAGATCCCCCTCATGCGCAGCGGCGGCCGGAAGCTCCGCGGCAGCACCGGTGCCAGAACGAGAGGCGACTCCCTGGTCCTTCAGCAAGAGGCCGGGGAGCCTGGGGCCTGCTCCCCGCAAGGAGGAGATGCTCCCTCGGCACAGCTTCCTCCGGGGGTAACTGGAAGGACAAAGGCACCGTGGTGCGGTGAGGCCCTTGACTCCGACAGCCAGAAAGGCAGGAGGCCATGAAGAGCATTAAAACCTTCCCTAAAGCTCACGGCCGCTTCAGACACTTGTTTCAGCCCTCAGCTTGCTTGCCTCGTTTTTTAAAAGGATGGTAAAAACCTCCAGAGGCCCATAAAACACCTCCAGAAGACAAGGGACTGCTGTGCTCCAGGAGAAGCAAAAAATCCCACCCTAAAAGTACCCCCCCCCCCGGCCCAATACGTCAGGGGGCGCAGAGAGGCGCAGATTCCCCAAACCCCAGCGGGTGCGATTCCCCCGAGCTCCGGGGAAGCGACAACCCCGCTCCCGCAGCCTCGGCCCCCGGGAGCCCTACCGGGTCCTGCCGAAGGAGCTGCTGACAGGGAAGGATAAATATTTTCATATCCGAAGCTGTTTCTCTGCTTTCCATCATTTGCTGCCAGCGCTAGAGACTGACGGCAACTCATCCAGCCCGGCGTCGTGGTGCGGCGGGGCGACGCGCCGGAGCGTGTCCCGCGCCCTTCCAGGCCGGCGTCTCGAGGGGAGGAGATTTGCGGAGGTCTGCTCACAGCTGCGCCATAAAAAGAGATTTTCTGCGAGTGTTTCTCGGGCGTGCCACAGGCGATATCCAACGCAGAGCAGTAACCCCCCCCAGCAACCTTCCCCCCGCTGCCGTCAGCCCACGGGCGTTTTCAATACGCTCCAAAGACCTTCGACAGGAGACAGGCCGCGGCCGTAAACCCCTTTGGTTAATGCCGGCGAAGCAGCGCAATACCAATCCCAGCTGGCGTGTCTAGCCCAAGGCCCCGCTTCCCAACACTCCTTCGGAGAGAAAATCCAGAACTCGGAGCGGAGCGGCCGGCACTGAGAAGAGCTTCGTGCTGCTGGCACCGCCGTCCCTCTGCAGACGGCTGTCGCTGGGTCAGGCACACGGCCCAGCCGGGATTTCTCCCGAGGCAGAGGGAACCCTTCCGCGCTCAGCCCTGGGCGGACATCAGAGGAGTAGGACGGGGCAGACGAAGAAGAGCCAGAGTACAGACCCTCTGTCGGCCGCCCCCGTGCGATGGGAACAGCCCCGTTCCCACGGGTGTCCCCGCTCCGAAGCCAGCGGGGCTTCACCGGAGCGACTCCCAAGCACAGGTCTCCTCTGCGGCGGAACGAGACTACGCACGTCCAGGTTCAGGGCGCCCCGCTTACGGTCGGCTCACCCTGGCGCCTGCCGACACCCCCTTCCAGGGGGACAACACCCCTGGAACTGGATTGGCAAAAATCCGTAAGATGGGGACAGGCGCATCGGCGAGGGCGGAGGAGGAGAGCGCTCGCACGACAGCGGGCAGAGACCCCCCGAACACGCCCTGAGGCCCCCCCCGGAGGCTGCGGAGGTGCCGCCCGCCGAAGGCACAGCGCTGCCGTGGGCTGGCTCCTGCGCGGGCCCCGCAGCTGCCCCCGAAACGGAGAAACCTGAACTCGCCCTCTCAGCGGTGAAGCAATCCCTTTTCACCCCGTCACTGACGGGCACAGACCTCGGCGCTGGGCTGGTTTTACCAATTTCCACCTCTGTCACTGCTCTCCAGAGGAGACCCCACCCCCTCTCTGGGCAGCCCGGCCCAGGGCTCCCCCACCCGCAGAGGGAAGAAGTTTCTCCTCNCAGCCTTCCCTCAAACCAGAGATGCTCCTGCCCCTCATCATCCTCACAGCCCCCTGCTGGGCTCTCCCCAGTAGCTCCCAGTCTGTCTGGAACTGGGGAGCCCAGAGCTGGACCCAGAACTGCAGCTGTGGCCTGGCCAGGGCAGAGCAGAGGGGCAGGACAACCTCCCTGGACCTGCTGGCCACGCTCTTCTCCGTGCCCCCAGGACACCACTGGCCTCCTTGGCCCCAGGGCCCTGCTGGGCAGGGAGAGCTTGGTGCCCACCAGGGCCCCAGGTCCAGCGCTGCTTCCCAGCAGGGCCCCCCCACCCTGTAGCCAGGAAGAACGGAGTACACTCGGCCACGAAGGGCCGGCACGGCGGAGGGCGGCCGTCCTTTCGGGGAGCAGGCGGTGCTGGGCTGGCTCAGCTGGGACTGCTCTTCTCCCAGGCGCCAGCGCTGAGATGAAGACGTGCTAAGAGGGTGTTGCACAACGCTCCTGGTTCACAGAAAGGGTTTTACTTCGAGTGTCTTGCAGAGGCCTCCTCACCCGCGCAGCTCTCCAACAGCGCACAGCACTCTCTCATTAACTGGTCGGGAACCATCCTCCGGCAGGCAGCGGGGAAGCTCCGCCGCTTTGAGAGCGGCTGGCAGGTCCCCGCGGCCAGCGGAGCTCGCAGTGCCGCTGTAGGCGCTCCACCTAGCGGCTTACAGCCCACCGATCATTAATAATGCTAATGTTTGCTTTAGCAAGAGCCAACGGAGCAGCCAGAACGCAGCCCAGAGACCGGTAAGGCGTCTGTGAACGCTCCCGTCCCGAACGCAGGGCTGCGGGCCTGGGCGCAGAGGACCACAGCAGAGGACCGCGAAAGCCAGGGGAAACGAGGCGCGCACCGCGTGGGGGGAGCGCAGCGCCGGCCGCCGGGCCTAGAGCCGCCTCCTGACCTCGCTTACCCCTCCCGCAACGGACAGGAACCGCGTGCGCCCTCCCACGCGTACGGACCGGCGGTAACGGCTGGGACCAGCGGTGCCGAGGGCCGGGGCGCACCGCAGCGAGCGGCAGCCTGGCTGCTTCGGGCGGCCGACTGCTGTTCCGGGCAAGCGGACAAAACGGCTTCCAGCGCCACCCCTTCCCTGCGCCACTGCCAAGAGGCTTCGCACGAGCCCGAGGAGACGCACGGCGTAAGGCTGGGCCCTCGCCCCTGGGGCACGCGGAAGACGAAGAGAACAAGCCGGAATGGCTTCGGGGAGACGCAGCGGGCTCCCTCCCCTCCCCTCCCGTGAACACCAGAGGTGCGAGAGACGCGATCCGCGAGCGCGAGATGCAGCGATGGAATCCCTGAAAAGGGGCATTTTGGAACACAGCGCGGAGGAAATATTTCTCCGCCGTGACACTGCCCCTTTGAGCCACCCCCCGCCCCCCCCCAGAAGGAACGGAGGGCTGCCAGCTCCGCTGCCCGCAACACCCGGAACCTAATGCCTTCCAAACGAAGGCAGAGATGAAGGAGCAGCTGGGGGTAACACGAACTGCGCTGATGTACGATTCACTCCACAGAGTGCAGAGGGAAGCCAGAAAAAAAGTGCTTTAAACCGAGATTATAACAGTGCCTGAGGGAATCGGACACCCCACCCCACATTCAGCGGCCTTGAGCGGTATCTGAACTCAAAGGCAACTTCAAGAATCTCGGCGGGAGTCTCTCAGCCGCAGCCCACAGACCGGCCCTGCGTTCAGAGGGCCGCCGGCTCCTGGGGCACCACTCAGCTTCTGGCTGGGGACACGAGCCACATCCTTCTGTGTGAGCACCCTGGGGAAAAGCCGCATCAGGGTGGGCAACAGTGCCCTGGTCACCCCGAAGGCCAGGCAGCGTTTATCAGCGGGACCCAAGCTCGCCCACGTCGCCTCCCAACCCAACGGCAAACACCGGGCGAGCGGTATCCAGCGAGAATCTAATGGGCGGCGAGTAAGAAGCCAAGAGCCTGGAGGAAGAAGAGTCTTGGAACAGGAGGACAGCAGACGTCAGCCCAAAGAACTCGAATACCCCCACAAGACAGAACAACTGTGCTCTGTGGGAGGGAAAAACCAAACCACAGGGGAAACCCAGCACCACGCATGGACTGAAATTCCGAATCGTAACCCCGTGGCCGGGAAGGCGGCTCCCGAAGCCTCCCAGCCGATCCCACACACCTTGGTTGGGGTCTCGGGTCTGGCTGCTGCGACGCCAGGTCTGCAGCGGGTTTTACTTGTGTCCAGAAGGTCCCTCCGCCACCCCCATCCCGCCCGGAGCCTCGTACAGCCGGGGCTGCGCTCCCGCGCCGACGGGAAGCTGGCGCAGAGCGCGAGCAAGCGGCCACCAGCCCTCCCCCGGGCGAGGTCTTAAAAGTGGCGTGGCCAGGAAAGAAATCACCGAGCAAACTCTGCGGGGCCTGCTGCCACCCCTCCCCACATACATACTGCTTCATGGCTATCAGCTTGGAGTCCATGCTCTCCTGCTTTCCCTTCATCACCTGGATGTCAGTCAGTAACTTGGTGACGTTGTCCTGCCGAACCTTTATGTCCTCGTTCTTTATGCTGGACACCTGGAGACAGAAAGGGAGACGTCAGCGGTGTTTCCTTCCTGCAGAAGGGTTATTTCAGCCTCAAAGCCGATACCGCAAACAACTCCTTGCCCTCTCTAGACCAACCGCTGCTTTCGTGCGCGGGGACCAAACCCAGCCGCCTGCAGAGCGAGGTTTCTGCCAGCATTTTGCTGTTTGAAGGCACCAAATTCTGCCGCAGCCACAAACCAAAATGAATCTCCCGTTGGATGAGAGACACGGTGCTCAGGGGAAGCGCAGGCCTGCGCCGGGGCTGTCTGCCGCTGCCAACCTGCAGGCGGGCGAGGGACCACGACGGCCTTATCCGCCACAGCCCCAACGCTCGGCGGCCACAAGGATCCGCCCTGAAGGCACGAAACGCGCGCTCTTCTCGCACACTTTCAAAGGGCTCTGCCATGTGCAGTGAACCGAGTATCGGTTTCAGCAATTAGGAAAGTCATTAGCCAGGCTGCGAAAGAAACTGGGGAGGAACAGGGCAGATGAGCTCACTGCGGCAAGGCTGCAGGCGGAACGGCCTCTTCCAGGGACCCCCAGGCGCAGCCAGCCGCTCGACATCCTCACCGCCCCCCCTGCGAGGGGTAAAGCGGCCGAGGAGAGGGTTCTGAGCGGACAATTTTATTTTCCTGATACAAGACTCGGGAGCAGTGAGACCCAGGCGCGTTCCATGAGCCGCCCCAGGCGAGCAGCCTCTGAGCCTGCCAGCCGTTACGGGGGTTAACGCCTCACCCTCGACAGCAGCTCCTTCCCCCCGCCCCTGCCGGCGGGCCGCCCGGCTCTCAGATCTCTTCACATCCCTCTAACGCCTTTGCGCATCGCAAAAGTGTCTGGAGGAACCAAATGCCTCCGTGCAAATGGCCCTCACGGTTCCCTGAGAGCCCCTGGGACGGACAGGGGAGCGAGCTGCTCCCCACCGCTGCCTGACTAATACTTGGGAAGGAACGGCAAAGCCTGGCTCTCCAGCCCACGCTGCACGACTCATAAACTACCCTGGCAAGTTCAAAGCGTTTCTGGAAGCCCGATACCAAGCGGCCTTACACGGTGCGGTTCACGCGCTGCAGCTCTGCGTTTACAGCAGGGGGGCAGCGGCAAAGCACATCTGGGTGTTGAAAGGGAAAACGTGAAGTTTGATGTGGGATGCACTGGGGTTAACGCATCTAACGCGATTCCGGTACCGCATCCTCCCTTCTCCTTCCACCGCTACACCTGACCCAGCTCCACGTGTCCGCGCACACACGCCGCACCTGCGTATTTTCCATCCCTTGAAGCATTTTAAGTCACGACCGCAGCCCAGCTAGCGATCGCTCTCGCTCCTGCTGAGAGGTACCATTGCTCTCCGTCTCTCCAGCGGACCCGGCAAACTTCCCTCCGTCACGCTAAACTCAAACAGATGCCGCCGTTCAGAAAACCGGGATAAACGCGGCGACCCTTCTGACCGAACCCGGGAGGATTTGGTTTGCCTGGCCAGGGTGCCGGCTGTTCTCTGCCGGTGGTGCGGGACAGGGAGAGGGGAAGCCTCCAGCAGCGCTGTAACGACCCTCATGCTGCAAACGCTGAGAGAAGGACCCAGGAACAAAAGGGAGGGCTACCAGAACCCGATGCCAGCTGGTGTCCCTGGGTGAGCGGGCGGAGAGGGCAAGCAGAGCCGCCGGCACAACACCGTAACCGCCGCCGGCAACGTCCGTCAGCCCTCAGAGCACAGCGCAGCTCCGCAGATCAACCCTCGGGCTTCAGCCCGTTCACCCAGAGCAAGAGCCGTTGTACTTACGCTGGTTACTTTCCTCTTGATGTTCTCCAGGAGATGCTCCTGGCCTCGGATGAAGTACGGATGCTGGAATTCGGTATCGTCTTTCTCTGGCTTCACCAGTCCTCCCTGCTCAATGTGGACAACCTTCCGAAAGCCGTCTGAAAACCACAGGGGAGAGAATTGGAGAAAAGCTTAGTGTGCCGAATACGAACCGAGAAAGCAGCGACGAGCACAAGCCACCCCTGTTCGCTCAAACGCCCAGCGCTCCATCGCTGCGGCATTGCCTTCCAACCCCCCTCTTCCCCAAAACCCCGGGTGGAGTGAGAAACCCGTCCTCAAACCCCCAGACGTGCGGATGGAGGCTCGTGCCGACGCCCCCTGCACCAGCCCTCTGCTGACCCCCGAGCCGTGCGCCCCAGCGGCGTCTCCCCCCCACCGGCTCAGAACGCCAGGGCCCGCCGCCGCGCCCCAGAGCCCTTCGGGAAAAGCCAAACCCCCCTTTGGCTGCGCGGGCGAGACCAGCCTGTGCCGACGGGTGGCTGCCAGCGCGGGCCGGCAGGAAGGCGGGCTGGGCCGGCTGGAACTAAGCCAGGGGTCCCAAATAAACCTCATGCATCCTGATAAACACCCGGCGTCCCCAGGCGGGCGTCCCGTGAGCGAGCAGCGCCTTGCCTCGCCGCTCCACTGCGGAGCGAGGCCAGGAGACGCGTCTTTCGCCAGAGCTTTGGTCGAGAGTCCCAGCAAACAGAGCGGCCAACGCTGCGCGCCCGCCCCAGGCCGCCCCGGAGGGCTCGTCTCTCGC
Source organism: Psophia crepitans (assembly GCA_013399095.1). NCBI lineage: Eukaryota > Metazoa > Chordata > Aves > Gruiformes > Psophiidae > Psophia > Psophia crepitans. Next base: position 36,167 of record VWZZ01001959.1, read on the forward strand.
CTCTCCAGGGCATGCGAGGCTTTCCGAGAGCAATCAGCCACGTCCTCAGCACCAGCCACAACGCAGGTAGAGCACCGCCGCCTCCCATCCCACACGCGACCGAAAATCGGAACGCTGTGGAGAGGAACGCACGCGGGCGCCCGTCGACACACGAGCTATTGCTGCGGCTACTGGAACTCCCCAGCCGCAGGACTCGTCTGCGCTTCAGGACACCGACGCCTTCTCGCTGCGGCACGCGCCGCCTCACCCTGGGAGTCCGTCCGGCCGAGTACTGCAGCTGCACGCTGGTGAGAAACCTGCCCTGATCCCCACCCTGAAAATCAGGAGCAGTTTCTGATGGGAAAGGGGAGCCCAGGGCACAGATGGGAAAGAAATGACCTTCCCAGAAAACTCCTTCCTACGTGAGCTGCACCCCACCGCTGGGGCAGAGCCACCACCGCCAGCAGGGTCTGCAGACCTGAAGCCACCGTGCCCGTTACTGACCTACTCACCTACACATAAAGCCCCAAATTCTCTTTTTTAACAGTCTGCTCCACCTTAAGAACTGTAAGTCCACAGAGTTTTTCTCATTTGAATATTATAGAATCACTGAGGTTGGCAGAGACCTCCAGGATCACCCAGTCCAACCGTCCC
>VWZZ01001960.1:0-10706 GCA_013399095.1 Psophia crepitans
CCCCGCCTCCCTGGCCCAGGTTGTCCACCTGAAGGACATCGTCTGCTACCTGTCCCTGCTGGAGAGGGGACGGGCAGAGGACAAGCTGGAGTGTAAGTGGGACCCTGAGGCCGTGGGCTGCGTGAAGGGGGGACCGGTGGCTGGAGGCATGGCCCGGGGGTTCGCCCGAGGAGAGGTGTGGGGCTGGATGCCCCTGCTTGTTTTTTAATGCTGAAATATTAAAACCACTCGGGAAAACCGCTCGGCATCACCCCCCTGCTCCTGCCTGACAGCACCCGTGCCTGGCAGAGGGGGGCTGGCCACAGCTTCGCTCGGGTCATGTCTCACCCCAGCCGAGCGGGTGCGGTGCCGCCCCTGTCCTGCAGCCCCAGGGGCCCTGGCACCGAGCGCTGGCTGCCCCCCCGGGTGCCGTGGTGCTGGGCTCTAACCAGCAGCCGCCTTCTCTTCTCCCCCCAGTTATGTTTCGCCTCTATGACACTGATGGAAACGGGCTCCTGGACAGCTCGGTAAGCCTGCCCTCGGGAGAGGAAGCCGGGGCTGGAGACATGTGAGGTCTTATAAGGATGCCCGCTGCCCTGGTGAGGAGCTCTGAGCTAGGGAGGGATGTTTGCGGTGGGGCTGGGGGATGCACGGCAGCCCTGCAGCAGCAGCCAGCAGAAATCCACCCCCCCGTAACTGTAGCTCTACATCAAATCACGGTACTTCAGAAGAGGAAGAATCATGCACAGCACAGCCCGCACCCCCCCCTCGGGGATGTTTTCTCTTTGCCCTTCGGGTGTTTCCCTTGAAACCCATTGCAAATAAAAATCTGTTCTATCAGAGCGGTTTTTCTGAGGGAAGCCCCAATGCCAATTTTCTGGCAGATTTTCAGAGGAGAAAGCAAGCACCCAGCACCCACCGAGAAGTGGGGTGTCACTGGCCCCCTGTGTGGGTGGGGGCCCGGGGCAGCCTGGGGCATATCGAGCTGTAGAGCTGATCCATTCCCAGTTGGGGGGGGCGTGAGGCTGGACACGCCACTTGTACCCAAAGCTGTCCCTAAGCGTCGGGCGCCGGCGTCTTTGTGCGCAGGAGCTGGATCGTATCATCAACCAGATGGTGCACGTGGCCGAGTACCTGGAGTGGGACTCCACCGAGCTGAAGCCCGTGAGTGCCGGGGCTGGGGGCAGCCGGGGGGGCCGCGAGGGCTCTTGGACGGAGCCGGCAGCCAGGGTTCATGGCGGCGGCGCCGAGTCACCACATCTCCTCCTCCCTCCCTCCAGATCTTGAAGGCGATGATGGAGGAGATCGACTACGACCATGACGGGACTGTGACGCTGGAGGAGTGGATCCGGGGCGGCATGACCACCATCCCCTTGCTGGTCCTGTTGGGGATGGAGACGGTGAGTGCCAGTGCGGGCACCCGCTTCAGCCTCACCCATCCGGAGGAACGGCAGCGGGAGAGGAGGGCGGCGATGGAGGGCGTGCAGGGACCACGGGAGGGCACCCTACCCCCGGCAACATGCCGCACGCCTGTCCGGCACCGAGCAGCCCTGGGCTCCCCGGCCCCGCAGACACCCCCACTCTGCCTCTGCTGACTGGCCTTTGCCCCCCCAAATCTTTACAAGCTCAGTTTTGAGCCGCAGTCGTTGCCAGCCGCCGTGCGCTAGGAGGCTGGGCGCGCTCCTTGGGATCGTAACGCGCTCCAGTTTGGTGAATATTTAATCAAAAAGTAAGATGAGCCCCTGAAGTGCCAGCTCTTCTCCTGGGGTGGCTGTCAGAGAGCAGAGATGGGGTGGTTTGGGACCCCCCTGTATTTCCCTGTGTTGTTTTTTCATCCTTTTGAGCTTCATTTCATCAAGGTGCATCCCTGGCCAGCGCGTGATGGTTTGCAGAGAAAATCAGGGTTTTTGCTCCCCGGTGCCCATCCTGGTGTTTGTTTCCCACGGAGAGGCAAGGGGAGCAGGTTTTCTGGCAGGAAGATTCAACAAAACAGGGAGTTTTAAGTGGCTCCTGCAAAGCGCTCGTCCCTGGACCCAGATGCGGGAGCCTTGCTTTGGTCCCACGTGTGGAGTCACCTTCCCTTGGGCCGCCGGCAGCGCATCGCTGTGGCCGGGCTGTGCCGAGGGGCTGCGGGGAGCCAGAGCTCGGTGCTGGGAGCGGGACGTGCCCGGGGGTGGGGGGACACGGCGGCAGGGATGCTTGGGGGACACTGGGGAGAAGGGAAACGGGGAGCCTGTGGTCCTGCTGGGAGCGAACTCCTGAACACACCCTGGGGGCTTTTACGGGTCAAAAAGCTGATGCAAGTGGTGGGCTGAGCGGGTGGGGGAGTGCCCCCACCCCGGCCCTCCACTCTTCTGCCCTGCAGAATGTGAAGGACGATGGGCAGCACGCCTGGAGGCTGAAGCACTTCAAGAAACCTGCCTACTGCAACTTCTGCCGCACCATGCTGCTGGGGGTCCGCAAGCAGGGCCTCTGCTGCTCCTGTGAGTCCTGCCGCTCTGCCAGACCCCCAGGCCGGGGGCTCCCATCCCATCCCAGCGCCCCGGGGAGCAGGGACTGGCCCCCATCGGTGCTGAACTCTGCGGGTGCTGCAGGGTGAGCGGGGAAGGGGCAGCACCTGTACCGGGGGTTGATGCTCACCACCCTCTTTTCTCCTGCCAGTCTGCAAGTACACCGTCCACGAGAGGTGTGTGTCCAAAGATATCGCCTCCTGCATCAGCACCTACGTGAAATCCAAGAGAAACACGAGTGTGAGTAGGCTGCCGCACGTGTCCGAGCGCCGGCAGAGCCCCCCTGGAGGCAGCACTGGCTCCTCGGTCTCCTGCCCCGTCCCCCGGGGCTTTTTCCCCTGGGATTTGCCCCTCAGGTCCTGGGCATTCCCAGCATCCAGAGCCTGGCGGGGTGGGACCCACTGGATGCCCACCCCCGAGGTTTACTGCAGCTCTGGGTGGGGGACGGGTGTCCCCGATGTGCTGCACGGAGCAGCAGGGAGGGAAAGCGGCTGTGCGAGGGGCTGACGGGGGTCGGTCGGCATCCCCGCGCGACGGCCGCCCTCCGAAGTCACGGAGGCAGCCCTTCACGGAGAGGAGCTGCCCCTGGGTCGGTGGGGGCCGTGCCTGCAGCCCCCCCCACGCTGCGCCTTGCAGATGATGCAGCACACCTGGATCGAGGGCAACTCCCCCGTCAAGTGCGACAGATGCCACAAGAGCATCAAGTGCTACCAGGGCATCACTGGCCTGCACTGCGTCTGGTGCCAAGTCACCGTGAGTACACGGGTGGGGGGGGCCCGGGTGCACCCTGCAGCGCTCCCCGCATGGCCGGCCCTCACAAATGGCCTGCTGTCCCCTGCCTGAGATCCCTTCCTCCTGCCCCCTCCAGCTCCACAACAAATGTGCCTCCCACGTGAAGCCGGAGTGTGACGGGGGCCCGCTGCGGGACCACATCTTGCTGCCGTCCTACATCTGCCCCGTCGTCCTGGTAAGTGCCCCCTTCCTCGGTGCCGGGCGGCAGGGACCCGGCAGGGCATCACCGTGGCCAGCCTGCCTCCCCCGGCGGCTAGTGCCACCTTCTCGGGGCGGCGTGTGCATCCGCGCGTCCGTTCCCAAAGGACAGGCAGTCCCACTGCCGGAGATCGGAGAGCGACTCCCCTGCCAGCACCAGCCCCGAGGACAACCAGGGCTTCAAGTTCAACTCCACCACGGTGGATGGGCAAGGTCTGCAGGTAGGCTGCTGTGCCAGGCCGCCGGCGAGCCCCGGGGGGGCAGTGGCTGGGCGTTTGCAGCTCTGCTTTCTGCCCTCCAGATCAGCCCCCGGCCCGGGACGCACCCCCTCCTGGTGCTCGTGAACCCCAAGAGCGGAGGAAGGCAAGGGGAGCGGTAGGTGGGAGAGCTTCCCGCCGGGGTCAGGGACTGTTGGTCCTTCGGGCTCCCCCAGCACCCCTCCCGGAGCGGGACTCGCCTCTGCAGCATCCCTCACGCCCCTCTTTCCCCAGGGTCCTCCGGAAATTTCACTACCTGCTCAACCCGCGCCAAGTGTACAACCTGGATCGCGGCGGGCCCGCGCCAGGGTATGGAGACGCTGCGGCCAATGTTCTGCCCCCTCCCGCCGGCCCCTGCACCCCCAAGTCACCCTTTGTCTCTCCCGGCTTTCTCCAGGCTGAGCTTCTTTCGGGACACTCCGGATTTCCGCGTCCTGGCCTGCGGAGGGGACGGCACGGTGGGCTGGATCCTGGACTGCATAGGTGAGCGAGGAGCGGCCATGCTCCCGCGGAGCATCGTCCACCCGCGTCCTCTGCCATCGCCACCGGTTCCCGATATTCCCCCCGCAAGAGCGGAGCGGAGGTCCTGCCACAGCATCGCCCCCGGGCTGCTGCCAAGGAGGGACGTGGAGAGGAGCAGGAATGAGCCCTCTCAGCCCCGAAACTCTCTTTCCCCTTGTGTCGCAGACAAAGCGAACCTGGTGAAGCACCCGCCGGTGGCCGTCCTGCCCCTGGGAACGGGCAACGACCTGGCCCGGTGCCTGCGCTGGGGAGGAGGTGAGGCTGGGCAGCATCGCCCCGGGGGTGGCCGGCCCGTGGGGACCGTCCAGGGCAGCTGGGTGGGTGCCTTCCTGGGGGAGGGAGGGCTCCCGAGCTCCTGGGACGAGGCTCAAGGCGGTATTTCAGCCCGGGTGCCTCCTGATGGTGCCTCTAACACCTTCCCAAAAAAGCCGCCGCTGCTGTCCAAACCCCCAACTGCCGGGCGCTGCCCCACAGCCTTTTTCGTCTGGGCGAGCCGTGCCGTGAGCTGGGGTCTCTGCCACCGCTGCACGGACGAGCTGGGCATCTCGCTGGTGCCACAGCAGCAGCCCCGGGCTCCCCGGGGTGCTCAGCACCCCACTGCCTCCAGCCCCACTTGGCGTGAAGGACCATCCCCTTTGTTCTCCTTGCAGGCTATGAAGGAGGCAACCTGATGAAGGTCCTGAAAGACATCGAGCACAGCACGGAGGTGTTGCTGGACCGCTGGCAGATCGACGTCATTCCCAGTGACAGAGAGGCCAACGGAGACCCTGTCCCGTCCACCATCATCAACAACTACTTCTCCATTGGGGTGGTGAGTACCAGGGGCAGGGACAGGTCCTGAGGGCAGCCCGGAGCACAGCACACATCCTTTTTAGCTGGACAGAGCAGTACAGCGCAGGGCTAGTAACCGGTGCCCAGACCAGCACCGTGCTGTGCCCCCGCAGCCATCCAGGCACGGCAAAGTGCTCTGGAGGCCAGCGGAGCACAGGAACTGTGGCCAGGGTCCCCACCCGGATCAGAACCTTCGGGGGGTGGTTCCGCCACTGGTGGGAAAAGCCTCGGCTCTGGAGCGATCCAGCCCGGTGGATGCGCTGGAGGGATGCCAGCACCCCACGCTTCCCTCCCTGTCTCCTCCTAGACTCATCCTTAGCCCCTTTCCGGGCCAGCCCCGAGTTAATTCCCTGGAGCTGCTTCCTCAGAGACCACAAAAGCCTTTCTAAGTGTTCAGTGAAACTTTGAGCTTGGATCTCCCGCACCGGGGACTCGCCCTCCCCGCTCTTCCTCGCTCGTGTTCCCAACCCCCTCCACCTCCTGGCACTGCTCTCTTGGGTTTGTCCTCATTCGTGGTGGCAGTACTTAAATGCATAAGCAGGCGCAGTATCCCCCCCTTCCGAGCTGGGGAGTGTGTGAGGAGCTCAGACAGGGTGCAGGGAAGTTTGGGGTCCTGCGGGCAGGCTGAGATCTGCTGGACACCCCACGCGAAGCTTTTGCCGAGACGGCACCCATCGGCAAAGCCCCCGCTGGTGCTCAGACCTGCATCCCCCATGTTTTCCTGAGCCAGGGAGGTCAGGGAGCCGGGGGAGGGTGGCAGCCCCGTGCCACAGGGGCTCTCCCCGGCCCCGGAGGTCAGTCCTGGGGGCAGCAGGGCTTCGGGGCACTGGCAAAGCGCTTCTCTTCCTGGGGGCTTGCGGCGGTTTTGTCCTGTTCTCCCCAGCCGTACCTCCACAGCACGGGGCACCCTCCTGGCAGCGCTGCCAGATCCTTCTCGTTTCATGTCATGCCTGCTAACGCCAGGCGATGTCACTGCAGGTGGCATTTGGTGACAGCTTCCGAATCGGGCTTGAATGCCGCCCCCCTCCACATAGGAGGGGTTGCAATGAGTTTCGGGAGAGCTGCCACCCTGCCCAGAGCTGTCGGGGTCCTGGGGTGTCCCTGGAGCCCCGCTGGTAGCCCGTCCTGCCTCCCTCCCTCAGCACCACCTCCACGTGGGGCTCCCGTGATGAGGGAAGGAAGCCAAGTGCACTAATTATGTCTCCTTAACAAGGCCACGCACCCCTGGCCCGCGGGGGGCTGGCGGTGAGGGCAAAGAGCTGAACCCCCTTACCCCGGTGCGCGCTCGCGGGGAGACGTTTTCCGTTCCCTGCTGCGCCGCCCACATTCCCCGCGCTCCCTCTCCCCGCAGGACGCCTCGATCGCCCACCGCTTCCACATCATGCGGGAAAAGCACCCCGAGAAATTCAATAGCAGGTAAGGGCTGACCGTGGTCCTCCTCTGCTCCCGGGGGCTGGCAGCACCCCCGAGGAGGCGGCGCGGTGCTCGGCCGGCCTTGGGGGACGGGCAGGGGACACGCCAGGGACAGGGGACAGGCACGGTGCGGGTCCGGGGTGCTTCTTCGGGCACCGCGCAGCGCGGCAGGCTGCTTGAACTTGGCGGCGCACCCAATTATGTTCATTCATGCTTTATAATTAGCGATGAATTCCAGGACCGGCAGGAGCAGGTCAGGCAGCAAGGGCAGGGCAGGCAGCAGGTTGCGGCTCGCTCCCGCTGTGCTCAGGGTGCGTGGAAATGGCGTGACGGCAGCAGGAGCTCGTGACCCCCTTCCCCGTGCTCAGAAATGCCTGCTAGAGAAACCCCAAGCAGACCAAAGCATCCGGCTTTGCTCTGAAGTTCGACTCCCCTCGGCTTACAGCTCCCCATCGATGCCCAGCACAGGGGTCGATGTGGCAGGGTGCTGAGGTGGGGGACATCTCTTCCATGGGGTACCCCATCACCGGCAGCCCCAGGGTGGTCCATCGAGAGGTGACAGCCCACAGTCAGCTCTGCTGAGAGCTGGTGGAGGCACCCTGTCCCGCACCAAGGGACCACCCAGCACCCGCATCCTCCCCCTCTGCAGGGTGTCGGAGCCAGGTCTGCCTGAACCACCCCCCTGTCCCACACCAGGGCTCCCTGGGACCGTGAGTCCCTCCCCATCGATGGCTCGTGTCCCCACCAGTGGCTTGGGTCCCCATCCCAATGGCTCCAGAAGGGCTCTTGCAGCCTCCCCTCTCGAGCGGGATGCTTAACGTGACTCCCGAGCGGGATGCTGATGCCGCTCTGTGCCCCAGGATGAAGAACAAGCTGTGGTACTTCGAATTTGGGACGTCGGAGACCTTTGCGGCCACCTGCAAGAAGCTCCATGACCACGTTGAGGTGGAGGTGGGTTTCCTGGGGTGGTCCCTGGCTCCAGCCACGGCACAAAGGCTTTTTGGGAGGTATTACCCGTGGGTCCCTCGGGCAGGGCTTCTGGCTGTTTGGGGAGAGGGACCCCTTCGGGCAGCAGGAGGACGCCTTGGCTGGCAGGACCTGCTCTTCCACCACACGGCGCTTGCCGCGGAGCGGGCCAGCTGCAGGCAGAAGAATAGCCCTGTATTTCCCCCCCCCTTCCCAGCTGTATTCGAGAGCGTGCCTCGAATATTCTCTCTGTAAGCTCCTCGTCTGCTCCCAGCCCTCGTTTGATGACATGGAAACAGCCTTTAATTAGAGCGGGGAGGAGGGCCGTGGTTGCTAAGCGTGCTGTCATTTCTCCACTCGTGCTGGGGGGTTTGGGCGGCGTTTTGCTGTAAACTTCTGCCTCTCCTTATCTCTGGATAAATGACCCTTTTATAACTGAGGCTTGAGGGTGAAGGGGGGGAAAAAACCCCACGGTGGCTTGCGGCGCAGGGCTGGCGTGGGTCCGACCCACGGGTGGGTGCAGGGTGGCGAGTGGTGGGCGGGCAGAGAGCGGGCAGAGCCAGGGAGCTGGTGGTGCTGTTGCCTGTGGCCACGGGCAGAGGAACTTTGAGGCCGGTTTCTACGTGGGGAGCTTCAGCCCTTCCCAAAGTCCGAAGGGGGTTGCTGCGCCCTCGGCAGCGGGTGGGAAGGGGCGGCAGCAGGGGTACGGCCATCTCACCCCCTCGCCAGCCACACACCGGCATCCCGGGGCAGACAGATCCGTGTCTGCGGGGTTCGATGCCGCCAGAGGTGGGGGCGAGGTGCCCCGCGTGTGCCCCGCCACGCGCGCGTCGCACCGGCCGCGCCGTGCTGGCAGGAAAGCGTTAATCCCACAGTATCTGAAGTTGAAAGCGGCAGCCTGTCCTCCCTCGGGCTCCCAGGCAACTGTCAGCCTCGCAGAGAAACGGCAGTTTTGTTTTGGAAATTGGCACCCGTTCCCCTACAGCTCCTGGAAATGAATTTGCTTTTTCCCCAGCTGCAAATTTCTACTTCCAGCGGGGCTGCCAGCGCGCCGTCAGCTGCCCCTGCTCAAAGAGCCCATTGTAGCTCGCTGGCACGCTAACAGGGGAGGGCTACGCAGGGAGAAATCGCTCCCCGCACGCGTGTGCGTGGGCAGCCGTGCTCCTGCCCACCCCGCACGGCCCCAGGCAGGACCAGGCTCCCACAGCATCCCTGGGAATCCCGCAGCCGCGGGCAGCCGGCGCGCTCCCGTCCCACCGCGGCCAGGCCGGTACCCGCCGCCTTGCAGGCAGGCAGGAAAGGTGCCCGCGGTCAGGGGCGATGCTCGGCTCGGCCAGGCGTGGGGTGTGTTGTCCATGCCGTGAGGAATCGGAGCCCTCCCGCTCGCTATCCGCTGCTCAAAGTGTCTTTTCTCTTCCCACGAATCATAATCTCAGTCACGCGTCTTGAGAAATAAGGGATTTGCATCCATTCCGGGCCTTGGGGAGACAGCTCTTCACTCCCGAACCAGCAGATTCCTGCTTTTTGCTTTCAACACGAGGCTAAAAATAAGATCTCGGAGCATCAGGGGAGGCAGAGCAGATCTGAACATACGGAGACGTTGGCTCGCGTGCGCGCCCAGCTCCGCGTACACGCGGCCGGCGTGCTCGGCGCTTGCCGGCGGCGTCTTAAAAATAAGCTTGAGACCTTCGCGCTTTGCCGGAGGAAAACATCAGGAGCCAAAGCGGCAGCGGGAGTGAATCGGCCCGTCTGCATTCCTCCCGGCAAAGCGAGGCAGGGCAGAAACACCATCGCATCGCCAAAACGCGGGGGGGAAACCGCGCCGGCATTCGCTGGAGCGCGGCGTGGCAGGTAGCGAGCAGACGCACGAGGGACAATACAGACGCTGTAGAGAGAATCCCATCGCATGGGGAAGCAGCTGCTTTCTCCAGAGGTGTCTAGGAAGAGAATCTGGTGCATCAGGGTGGTGTGAGGGGGAGAAGACCTGAAGTTAAGCAACGCGTTTCCACGCCGGCCGCTGCCGCGGGCAGCAGGTATTTCGCCTCGTCCGAGGAGTTTTCGGCGGGGGCCGTCCTGCGGTACCGCAGCGAAGCCCAGGCCGCCGGGGCTGCGCGCCGGCTTGCGGGCTTCTCCCCACAACTGACCTTTCTTCCCTCCGACATCTCTCTCTTTGCGTTCCAGCCTCATTTCTAGTTTTCAGATGGCGCCCAGAGACAGCCGGGTTTGTGTGAGCTTCTGGGCACCGAACTTTGGGACCCCTTGGAGCGGGTCTGAACAGCGAGCGGTGGGGAAGCCCGCGCTGGAGGTGCTTAGGTGGATGGAGGTCGCCCCGGGGCCGAGGTGGGGTCACCTCGGGTCACAGCACTGACCCTGGCGAGTGTTTCTGTGCTGTCACAGGAAATTTTACCTTTCCAAACCGCCCTATGGGGCTCACACTAAGGCTCTTACTGAAACAGAGGGGAAAGCAGCACAAGGAAGGCAAGGTGGTGGTGTCAGCCTGAGAAAAGCAAAGGGGGGGTGTGTTGGGGTTGGTATTTGCACCTCCAGCCCCAGCTGCCCCCGGGCTGCCCATGCCACCCTGGGGCAGGTTGCTCTGGGGACCCTCGGGCAGCACGCGATGCTCGGGGCTCCCCGCTCCTTCAGCGGGCAGGCAGGGAGAGGAGCCTGGGCTGCACGGGGCCAGGCACCAGCTCCCCCCCCCACCCAATGCTGCCTGTGTGCCCGGCAGTGCGATGGGACCCTGCTGGACCTGAGCAACACGTCCCTGGAGGGCATCGCCGTCCTCAACATCCCCAGCATGTACGGCGGCTCCAACCTCTGGGGCGAGACCAAGAAGCAACGCGGTTACAACCGGCTGGGCAAGAAAGCGCCGGAGAAGCTGCACGCCACCGTGGTCACCGACGCCAAGGAGCTCAAGTTCTGCGTGCAGGGTGAGCGGTGGGGCCCGGCAGCGATGGGGGGTCTGTGGGGCGCGTGGGGTTAGCACGGGGCAGCGGGGCGGCCGCCGGTTCTGGCCCCAGTTTAGCGCATGTGTTGCTGGAGCAATAGCACCGGAGGGGTTGGGATCGGCTCGCTGTCATGTGGGGGGTCGGGGTGACCCCAGGATCTGTCCAGGCTGGTGAACGAGGGTGGCTCTGCCCACCCACTTATGGCCCAGGACCGTGTTTCTCAGGGCTGAAAAGGACGGAGGGACCGTGGCTGCCGTGCCCCGCCATCCGCCTCCCCCCCCACCCTCCGG
>VWZZ01001960.1:18583-28738 GCA_013399095.1 Psophia crepitans
CCCCGAGGGCGGCAGGTGCCGGGGCCTGATCCTGCCCCCCCCTCCCCAGCCGCGCACCGGCCGGAGCCTGGCCCGGACCCCCCTTCCCGGGCCGGCGTCGATGCTGAGCGGGCCGGGGGCACTGCCCGCCTCCCCCGCAGCATGGACGGCTTCTACGACCAGCAGGTTCCCTTCATGGGCCCCGGGGTAAGTTTGCCCGCGCCCCCTCCCTGCTCCCTTCTGGCCCGCGGGGGCACCCCCTGTCCCTGGGGGCTGCTTGTCCTCGGGGGTCGCGACCCTCACGGGCGGCCGTCGCGGGGGTCGTTGCAGAAATCCTGCGCAGAGGAGGGCCGAGGCCGGCCGGGGTCCGATCGGAAAAGGAAATTCTTGGAGACCGACCTGGCCCACGACTCGGAAGGTAGGCAGGGCGGCCGCCCCGTCAGGCCGCTCTCCTTGCGTTAGGAGCCGTCCTGCGAATAACGGCAGGTTTATCTGTGCTTCTGTGGAGCGCATAAGCCTCTCACTCTGTTCCAGAGCTCTTCCAGGATCTCAGCCAGCTCCAGGAGGCCTGGCTAGCTGAAGGCAAGTCTTCACCTCCGCCTTTTGCTCTCCACGCGCCTGCTTTGAGATGTGAAAATGCCATAAACCCACTTGTTCTGTTTTGTTTTTTAGCTCAGGTCCCCGATGATGAACAATTTGTCCCGGATTTCCAGTCTGACAACTGTAAGTGATTGTTCTGGTTTTTGTTCTCCGGCGGGGGAGGTGGGGGAAATGTTTGGGCGCCTGCGTGAAATCTTGTGCTGGGTTTGGAGAGCGGTTGTTGCTGGGGCTGGAACCGTAAAATCGCAGCGTTTTGGGAGGAAGCACGCGCGGTTTGGGTTCGTCGAGATGAAACTTGCGGTGTCTTGTAAACGGGGGAAATCATAGGAAATGTTTCTAACTGATCTCCGGGCTCCTCCGAGACTCTCTGCGTGTTCGTAGTAACGTTGATTTGCTTATAAATACTCCTTTTCCTTTTCAAGTGGATGCGAGAGCCCGTGCTGGGCTCCTTGGTTAGCCACAATCTCGGCAGTTTCTGGAGCTTTTTACAGTCCTGGCCCAACGCTGTTGGCAAGAGCGGACCTGAGCGGTGAAACTTGAGCCGCTTTAAGCGGCGTTAATCACTGGCAAGCGAGCGTGTTTAAAAGGAGGCCAGTGAAAACGCAGTCCCTCTTGAATTGCATAAGAGAGAGAGTTGGTTGTGAGCCGCGGCGCGTTGCCGGAATGGGTTAGCGGCGAGGGCAGGGGCTGGTGAACGGCGCGTGGCGCTTGCGCGGCTCTGGGGCGCTGGCCCCCCTGGTCTCGGAGGGGAAAGCGGGGGGAGATCAGGATGTTTTGAGTCGTTACCTGGCAAACAGAAGTAGTAGCGTGGTGTTGGTGGCTGGGTTTTGCTGCTGAGCCAGACAGCTATAGAACTTAAAGGAAATCAAATTTAGCCTGCAGTCGAACAGATTTTTTCATTCCAGCTTTGTCACAGCATGTAGCAGGGGTATCTTCTCCTACAGTAAACGCATGTTAATTATTGCTCTTTGATTACTTCTGAGTGGGAAGCTTGCCATTAAACTGTTCCAGACAGCCCAAGTTTCAGATGCGCTTTTTTCCTCATCTCCCCCGAGATAAAAGGCGAGCCCGGAGTCAGGAACGCCACTGGCTGCTGACATCCTAGCGCAGCCCGGCAGCTCTCGCTCGGAGCGCTACAAACTGCGGCGTGCGTGGGAGGGTGGCTCTTAGAGCTGAAGCTGTTTCCAGTGCCTTTTGGCAGTCTCTTGTTTCCTTGTAACCTGAAGAGCTCAGAGAGGAGAGACAAACTTTTCTGGGCGACGCAGGGAAAGAAAGAAAAGAAAAAGCGGAGGGTGAGGGGGGGAAGGGCATATGGTCAAGACTCTTAAATGTTTTCCTGACCTGCTCGGCCTCTGTAGACCCGGCACTGAAACGACTTTGTTACTTGAAAGGAGGTCTCCCTGCGTGACTCCCCGCTGTAATAACCTTCCGTAACTGTCCTGGGCAGGGAAAGCAAAGGTTTCCCTCGCTGTCACGCGGGGCTCTGCCTGCTGGGGGGGCTCAGGCTGGGCTGGCGGGGGACAGGGAGTCCAGCTCTTCTGTACCAGCACTGGAGAGTGTTTAAAGAGAGGGGGGAAAAAAGGTCTCTAGCTGACAGCTTTCTGGCCCCATCTTCTCATTTCACTCCGGTTTTGAACCGTGTGTGTTACAGGAAGAAAGTGGAACAGATCTGCCGCAGCCTTGCCCCTGCACCTGGGGTTCGCTAGCAGGGACCGGCTCCTTTCCTGCGCTGGGGGGTCACACTGGGGTGCTGGGGGGAGGTAAACCCTTCCCTAGTCCGTACGCCTGTCCGCAGGCGTGTGCGGGACTCGGTTCCCGCAGTCGTGTAACTCTGTGCCTTTTCTCCTGAGGAAGCTGCCGCTTGCTTTCCTCCGAAGCAAACCAGCTCCACCTCCCGCGCCGCGGCCCTGGCGCTCCCCGGGCCAAGCTTCCTCGGCGCGGCAGCAACAAGGGACGAAGGAGTCTTGGGTTTGACCCCGTCGCCTGGGGGAGCGCTGCCACGTGTGCTGTGTCGAGTCTCGGAGGCGCTCTGACCTGCGGTGTCATTTTTTGCCTTGCTAAAGCCCCTCATTGCGTGGCAGCTGCCTGCAGCTCGGGCTGCTGCTGGCTCGCTGGTCCTCAGGTCCCTGGTGGACGTGGAGCTGGGGTTTGGCAGGAAAGTGTCGTAAGGTGCCGGGGGTGGTGGTGGGTCCCTGCGCTGGGGGTGGAAATCCCACCGGGGGGATGGGGGAAGCAGGGCTCCCCAAAAAAAAAGGGGTGTGCTGTTCTCGGTGCCCTGCACCAAGCAGCAAGAGGGCGGATTCGGGGCTTTTAAGCTACCTGGAGAAGCGGCAGATCCTCCTGGGAAGGTGAGGAGGCCGTGGGGGACTCGTGTAGAGCTCACCGCTCTGGCCACGGCACCCCATGCCCAGCCAGGCAAAGGCCAGGGCTCGCCGGCGGCACGGTCCTGGGGAGAAGGCTGCAGCACAGTGTTACATCTCCGTCAGTTGTTGAAATAACTGGGGAGCGATGGGGTGGTGCTGGGGAGATCAAGCACCACCAGAGGCTTTGCCTTTCGCAGGGGGCGCGTGGCCAAAGCCCAGGGGCAGGGCGCGGAGCGGGTTTCTGACGCGCTGAAATGAAAGCAGGAGGTTTGTTTCTGAGCAAGGGTTGTTTAAACAAAGGCAAGCAGGAGCCTGGCTTCTATTTCTGGCTCCTCTCCTGGCGTGACCTTGGGTGCGTCCTGTAACGCGGGGGGATGGAGGAGCAGGCGGGGAGCTCGGTTCCCAGGTGACAGCTTGAGTGGGTGCCAAGGTCCCCAGCTGGTGGCCGGGCTGGAGACGGTGGTGTGGTTGCCTTCCCCATGGCTTGGGCAGCGGGTGCCACCAGCATCCTCCAGGCTCAGCCTCTTGGAGGTCCCATCACGCTGATGGTTGGGAACAACCTGCCCTGTCCCCCACGAAGGGGTTCAGCAGCAATTCGAGGTCCCAGATGGCTTTGGGGTGTCACCTTTCCCACGGGAGTCAGACCTCGTTGATGTTGGTTGATGTCTGGAGCATCTCCAGCTTGGCTGGTGGTGTGGCACTTTGGGGGCATACGCCTGAGCCCCCCCTCCTGGTTGTGCTGCATGGCCGTTCCCCTGGGCTCCATCCGTCTCCAGGGGCTACCGCAGCCCGAGGAGGGGCTGCCGGGCACCCACGGGTGCTCTCACCGCTCCCATGGCTTTGTCCCGGCGCGGCTGCGCCGAGGCGTGTTCTCCGGCCCCATCTGCAGTTAAGCTGCTCCCTCTGCCTATTTTTATTTTTTTTTTAGCTTTTAATTACAGTGCCGAGCGCAGGACCGGAAAGGTTAAACGCACTCGCGCACCCAACGTGCCTTCGAGGCGTCGGACGCTGATGCAGGGCACCTCCTTCCCCAGGAACCCTCCAGCCGCTCACCGCCAGCGGGACCCAAAAGCAGCCCCTTCCCCCCGCCAGCCGCACCACCGGCCTCGTGCCCCCTCCGCTCCCGGCGCTGGCCGACCCGGAGCGCGTCGCGCCGGCCGGCCCCGCGGTGTTTGCGTAAGGAACCCAAACGTTGCGCAGAGCCCGGGCTCGGCCAGCTGCTCTCTGTTAGGATCTTAAGGCTCGTTTCCCTTTTCTTGAATGGCAGCGTTAAGCTCTGGGGAAATTTTTCTTTCTTTTTTTTTATTTTTTTATTTTTTTTTCCCCTTCCCGGCGCATGAATGGAGCGCTCGGCGCTGTTTGTGAATGGAGGGTGGTGCCCGCTCCGAGGCTGCTGCTTGCTTTTTTTTNCAATGAATAACCAGACCCCATTGTACGCCTGGCGGAAAAACAGCCCGCTCCAACAACACGGAGCCTGTTAGGGAGAAACATGCCCGCGATAGGCAGCTGGAGCCCTTCCAACGCCGGCTCTCCTTCGCTCTCCCGCGGCTCGCGGGGCGCCCCGGCTTTGCCGCCGCCGGCCCCCCCCCCGTTAAGGCGAGAAATGCTGAGAGCGGCAAAAACCTCGCTGGGGGGGAAGGAGGAGGGGGATAAATCCGGCTTGGGAGCGGGTGGAAGGCGTGCGGGGGGCTGTGCTGGCTCAGCGCTGGGCTTCGCCTTTCAAATCCTCCTCGGCAGCGGGGGGGGGGGCACGGGGGGGTGGCGGGGCGCCCTTGGTACCAGCTGTGCTGGGCCCTTTCGGGAGGGGGGAGAGGGGGGAGTCAGCAGCTCTTTAAAAGTTTTGACAAATTAGGGGAGCAGCTAATTACCTGGCAAGCTGTGAACAGTTGTCCTGGAGCTATTTGCTCCTCGCTGCTGTAGCTGAGCTGTGTTTAGATGCTGCGTGAAGCTAATACTGCACTTCCGATTAGTCTTGGCTCTCCTCTGCAGGCACTATTTAGGTAGAGATCTCTGAGGTGCTTTCCTTTTCCTAGAGCACCTGCTTTTAGAAATTAATTAGGTTAAGCGTATATTACTCGGTTTAAAATTATATATAGCGAGGGGGCCTGGGGGGCTGGGAAGGATTTGGGTTCAACGGGACATTTGCCACTTGGACTCGGACAATTGCGGGACCCCAGGACCGGGTTCCCTTGGAGCTGGGGGAAGGTGGATCCCCTTTAGCTGCTTGCTGATGCCCTGGCCAGCTAACTGGGAGTGGGGTACGCCCCTGCACCCCTCTTACAGCTCTCGGAGCTGCAGGCTGTCAAGACCTGTTGTTTCTCCGTGCATGGCTCAGGGAGGCAGCGGCTGCCTGCGGTGCCCGGGTTCGTCTCCCCGCACTGAGGGGCTTCTGGCCCAGCCCGGGCGCAGGTCTGCTCCGTGGCTGCTGTCGAGCTGCCTGTTCCCCTCTCGCAGCCCCTGCTCTGTCCCCTCTTGCCCTGTGCCATTTCCCTCTTGGATCCCAGCGGGGAACGTCCCCTCCCCTCTGTGAGTGGTGTCCTGGGCCGGAGGGGCAATCCCAGCCCCCAGGAGCTCTGCCCCCTGCCGCAGAAGCCAGCCGGCACGTGAGGGGCTGCTGGGGCCATCGTCCTGCCGTGCTTTGGTTGTCTGATGCTCCTGGGGGAGAATTCAGTAGCTGATTCCTGAGCAATGAGCCCCCCTGGGGTGATGTCCCCCATCACCTCCTCCAGCGTGGGCCACCCTGTATCCTCCTCTGTCCTGTTGCAGTGGTCCTGCACGCCCCACCTCCGGCAAAGATCAAGCGGGAGCTGCACAGCCCTTCCTCGGAGCTGTCGTCCTGCAGCCATGAGCAGGCTCTCTGTGCCGGCTACGGGGACAAGTGCCTCTACAACTGCTGGTAGGTAGTGGGGGAGGTGGTGGGTGTGCTGCCCCACAGACCCCTCGGGTCCAGGCGTGGGGGCTCATCTCGCCCCTCAGCCTCCGCCCTGTGGAGGTGTTGCCGTCAGCCCCCGGCCCCTCTCCTCTCCGCAGTGCCTATGACAGGAAGCCCCCCGCTGGGTTCAAGCCATTAACGCCGCCCGCCACGCCGGTGTCTCCTGCGCACCAGGGATCGGCCCTGCCGCTGCCGGCCCCGGCCGTGCAGGCAGCCGCCCATGGGGCAGCCCCGGCCCCGCACCCGCTGCAGGAGCAGAGGCAGCAGACCTTCGCCGTGCCGCGGCCGCCTCACCCACCCATGCACATGCCAAAGATGATGTCTGAAAACCAATACCCCGCAGAGCACAGGTAAGGCTGTGCCTGAGGCAGCGCTGGCAGCTTGCGGGTGTTCGTGGGGACTCTCGGGACGGATCGGTGGCCTCGAGCTCTGGGGAGGGAAGGGGGACGCCTGTCCACGCATCCCTCTGCTGCGGGCCCGGGCCACAGGCTGCCTGTGGGAACCAGTCGGGCAAAACTCGCTGCTTCCCACTGGGATCTCCTGGCGCTTTCTCCCCCCGAGGCGGCTGCCTGCTAACGGGGACCTGCGCCTCCCGGCCCCGGGGACACGGGGCAGACCCTTTGCTTGGGCAAGGTGAGGGTGGCAGAGGCTGCTGCCTGCCTCCATCCCTGTGATAACAGGCGGTGGTGCTGAGTCAGGGCTCCTCTTCTCCTCCCGCCTACCCACTGCAGCTTTCCGCTGTCCGAGCTGAGCCCTGCTGGGCTGGGGGGCTGCAGGCATCCCTGTCCTGCCCCCAGGCACCCCCGGGCTGAGGGTCAGTCCTGAGCTCCCCTGTGCGTCACATGGCATCCCAGTACTCTTTAGGGTTGTGGAGGGAGAGACAGTGCTCCCCAAGCCCATCCCTTGTCACCCCAGTGTCCCCAAAAGCTTTGCCAGTCCCTCCCTCATCCAGGCTTTGCTCACGCTATCGGTAGGTGCATGGTGCAGGTCACAGCTGATCTCCAGCTTTGTGGCCTCCTCCAGGCCCTTTGCTGCGCGTCACCGGCAGCGGGGTCTCCCCTTTGGGCAGGGGGCTGGACACGGCAGCCCAGCGAGGGCCAGGCAGCGGGGCTGCATTCGGCTGCGGGCGCTCTGCCCCATGGGGCTCGGGATGCGCCCGCAGCAGGCGAGCATCCCTCCCCAGCACAGCGGGGCTTGGCTCCACGCGACCTTCGAGCTATGTGGGGGACTGGCCGCGACCCCTCGGGAAGCGCCGTGCCAGCTCGGGGCTTGGGTTTCACTCAGGAAGGGCAGAGGGACGTGGCTCGGAAATGGAGTAATCCCAGCCCGGCAGCTGGGAGGGCTCCGGTTACAAAGCCAAATGGCGCAGGGCTGGGCCCAGAGGAGCCAGGCGCAGGGATCGTCTTTCAAGGTGCCAGAGGGCGAGGGGATGCGGCAGCACCCCGTCGACATGGTCCCTCATGCACCGCCGCTAGCAGAGACCGCGCTGCCGGGGCTCCAGCCCGCAGTGGCCGTACCCCGGAGCCGAAATTAGTGCTCCCTGCCCTCGGGTTCAAGGTTTAATCCCGGCTGCGCGGGCGGATTAGCGGCCGGCGGGGGCTGCGGAGTGGATTTGGCTTTGCGTAAGCGCTGGCCTGAGCGCAGCACCCCCTGGGTCCCACGGCTCTGCCCTGCCACCCCAGGGCGGGGGGAGTTCACTGTTTTCCAGAGACGTTACCGTTGTGGGGTGGCTTTTTGTTCCCCTTTCGCACCCTTACCGAGCCAGCCCCACTGCGGCACGGGGCCGCCCTGCCCCGAGGCGCACGGTGCTTCGCAGCCATGGCCCACGCGCTGTTCCATGCGGCATCCCCAGCGCTTGGAGGGGGACGGGGCTCCCCAGCTGGGTCCCCGCAGGCCGAGCCCTCGTGGTGGCCGTGCTGCTGAGGATCCGTCCCAGCCCGCTGCGGCTGGGCCACGATGCCACCCAAACCACCCCAGGGGCACCCTGGCTGAGGGCTGGGGTGGGAGCCGTCGGCGTGCCGGCAGGGCCGACCCCCCCGCCGCCACCGCTGGGTAACGCCGCATCCCTGTCCCGCAGGTTTCAGAGGCAGCTGTCCGAGCCCTGCCACCCCTTCCCGCCGCAGCCCGGGGTCCCGGGGGACAGCCGCCCCGTCTACCACCGGCAGCTGTCGGAGCCGCTCTGCCCCGCTGCCCCCCGCCCCGCTCAGGGATTCAAGCAGGAGTACCACGACCCGCTCTACGAGCACGGCGGCCCCAGCCTGTCCGGACCCCCCAGCCATGGCTTCCAGCCCCCCATGGGCATCAAGCAGGAGCCCCGGGACTACTGCATCGACTCAGGTGGGTGCCGGCACTCAGGGGCGTACGGGTTACACCGGTGGCGCCTGCGGGAGCGGAGCCATCGCCGCCGTCTGCGGCACAGGTCAGCGGCGCGGCGGGCGCAGGGCTGAGCCTCGGGGAGTGGGTGCCTCATCACCCCAGGGCTGCTGCTCCTGTGGTGGTAGATGACCTCTTCCTTTCCTTTTTTCTCATTCCTTTCTTTTCTTTTCCTTAGCTGGGGGGGGGGATAGAGCAGGAATTGATGGGGGGGTAGAGCAGGCACTCACTCACCAGATGTCACGCAGCACGGTCCGTGCCGCAGCCAGGGGCTGGGGTGCCCTGCGGCACCCGGCGGGTCCCCCCGCAGCCCTGGCCTGGGGCCAGTTGTGATTTCTGGCTGCTGGACCCCACCAGCATCACGGAAAAATCCTCTAATCGCCTTAGGACCTAAAAATACCCTGACCTCGGGATGGAGGGTGGCACGGCCGAGCAGATGGCAGGGGAGGCGCAGCAATACCTCGCTTCCCGTGGGGCCCAAATAACGCGGTGAAAACCTGAGCTGACTTAGACCTTGCTCCCAGCACTCGTTCCAGTGACCCCCTCTCCCTACCAATCGTACTGGTTTCCCCTCAAAATTGGGGGCCGGGAGGGGGGGACGGCTGGGAGCAGGGTGGGGAGGTGCCTGGGCTTGGCTGGGGAAGATGCTGCCGAGCGCGCGGTGGGACCCACGGGACGTCCATCCTTAACGCTGCCTTTGCCTCCCTCGCAGAAGTGCCTAACTGCCAGTCCTCGTACCTGCGGGGGGGCGTCTTCCCCAGCAGCCATGATGGTGAGCGAGCCCCTGGCACCCTCCTGCTGACGGGCATCCCGGGTGTGCCCTGCCCCATCCCTCCCTCGGGGCAGGCAGGCCCCCGTTGGGGCTGGCAGAGCTGCCAGGCACCTCGAAAGAGCCCCCGTACGAGCAGCACCGGCGCCGCTGCTAAAAATAGGGCCTGTGCCACGCAGGCGCCGGTCCCGGCGAGCGTGCCGCGAGGGCACGGCAGTGCCGCGCTGAGTAATCCGGGATAATGCGCCCAGTATAGCTGCTAAGAGGGTTTTGGTCCCCCTCAGCTCCCCGGGGTCGGGGCGGGGGGCTGGGCTGGATGGTGCTTAGCCGGCGAGCTGGTGCGATGCCATCGAAATAACTGGGGGGGGGCTGCTCCCGGTGCTGGGAGGTGGGATCTTGGTGCTGGCTTGGCCAAGCTGGGGGGGTTTGGTGTCCGGCTGGGCTGGTGGGTGGGCCCTGCGCTCACCAGGGGTTTTTTCCCCCTTAGGATTTTC
Source organism: Psophia crepitans (assembly GCA_013399095.1). Taxonomy (NCBI): domain Eukaryota; kingdom Metazoa; phylum Chordata; class Aves; order Gruiformes; family Psophiidae; genus Psophia; species Psophia crepitans. The sequence goes on from VWZZ01001960.1 coordinate 28,094, forward strand.
ATACGAAAAGGACACACGATTGTATTTTGATGACACATGCGTGGTACCAGAGCGGCTGGAGGGTAAGAGTCTGGCCCCAGAGAGGGACCGGGGGGTGACGGAGGCCCATGGAGGGAGGTGTGGGGCCGGGCTCCGCAGCGGCCAGCTCTTAAGGCCGAGCCATGCCAGCGTGGTGCTCTGGAGAGCTGCCCAGCACCGTCCCGCGTGGCCGCTCGGCATCACCGCCGTGCCCCGTTCCCGCCCCGCGCCTGCCTGCAGCGCCGTTCCCAGCACCTCTCCCCTCTCCAGCCCTGCGGCCTGACCCTGCACGGGGGGTCCTGGCACCGGGGCAAGCCCGATGTCGCTGTACGTGTGCCCTGCCGGGTGGTGCAGCCTGGGAGAGGGGCAGAGCCGTGGTGGTTAACCAGCCGTGTCTTGGTGTGGGGGCAGGGAAGGTGAAGCAGGAGCCCACCCTGTACCGTGAGGGCCCTCCCTACCAGCGGCGCGGGTCCCTGCAGCTCTGGCAGTTCCTGGTCACCCTCCTGGACGACCCCGCCAATGCCCACTTCATCGCCTGGACCGGCCGGGGCATGGAGTTCAAGCTGATCGAGCCTGAGGAGGTACGAGGGGGGGGTTCCTGCCCAATGCCCGGGGCGCCGGAGCCAG
>VWZZ01001960.1:33674-44958 GCA_013399095.1 Psophia crepitans
GACAAGAGCTCCCAGGCAGCCCAGAGGCTGGAATAGCATTTGCCAGGAGTTGAGGAGATGGAGGGAAAGCAGGTGGAAAAGCTTCCCTGGTTCCCGCACGCCTCCTGCCCCATCAACCAACGCTTCCCTCCAGGAGCAGGAACCGCCGGGCCACCACCGCTCCCTCCCAACCACCTTGGTCCCCTCCTCACACATCCCAGCACCATCTGCCTCCTGCCTTCCTCCCGCTTCCCCCCGGCTGCTGGGGAGGATGAAGAGGAGTGAGCAGAGAGGATGGGAAGGATGAAGCAGCATTTTGGGGAGGATTCAGGCATCCAGGCTGGGCAAAATCCTGGTGCTGGCATTGGCCTCTCCAACCCTCCAAACCACTGCTTCCACCTCCCGCTCAGGTCGTGGGGTAACAAGACCGTCGGGGATTCAGGGTGAACAACAATTCCTGATAGTGTTTGAGCAGCTAACACAGTGGCAGCTGGTACGGAATGGGGATAAATGTGGTTTTTCCCAGTTTTCTTCTCTTTACAGTCTTGTCACGTGCACCAAGTTATTCCCTCCCTGGAACAAGAGCTCAGCTTTCCCAGCGAGCCTAAAAGCTGTTCGAATGAGGCGCACGTTAAAAACTATTTGGAAAGGAGAAGCCCGTAAAAGGGAGAACATCGCTACAGCCCTCCGCACATCCATAATTTACTGAGTGCAGCTCTGCTCTCCCCATCTCAGAAGGATAGAGCTGGACTGGAAAACGTTCAAAAAAGCAAAAGGTCTGCAGCAGCTTTTATACAGGGGTGTATAAATAGTCTGCATTTCTGTCTGGGGCAGGAGCTGTGGCTCCGGGGCTTCATATTTAATAGCCCAAGATGGAGTTTTCCATCCCTGACTGGAAGAGCATTTGTGGGAAGAAGACCTGCCCACGCGGTCTGTTCTTACAGCAGCCGGCAGGACCAGCAAGCCCAGCGTGGCCACCAAGACCAGAGATGCTCCGTGGTCAGCGGCAGGAGCAGGGAGACGCAGCTCCCTCCTGGCCAACACCCCTTTGCCCATCATGGTGGCCTCGTGCCTGGGTTTTGCAGCTTGTGTGCGTGGCTGCTAGCTGCCCTGGCCAGGGACACAGGGCACCTGGCAGCAACTCCTCTCTTCCCTGGTTCTTCAAACACTTGATTTTTTCCAACAAATGGGTTAATTTGGCTTTTAAATACGTGGAGTGACATGAGTGGCTGCATGGGTGAAGCCAGCTTCAATATGGGTGGGCTCCAGCAGGGAAAAAACCAAACAAAAAAGCAAACATTTGGGCTGGTGAGTAGTTAAAGGCGAGGACCATGCGCCGACCAGGCGCTGTGCCATCAGCGGGGTGCGCAGGGCACGCAGCTCCCTTCGCATCGGTCTGGCCCCACCTCGTGGGTATCCACCTTCTGCTCCTGGCCACCCGTGGTGGTCTGTGGCCCTGCAGCACGACGTGGTGGCACAGCTGGAAGGATAGTTGGTATCTAAGATGTGATGGTGTTTCTACCTGCGGGCTGGAGCACTCGCATGGCAGGAAGGCCTTCAGCTCCAGCCTTTGTCCCGGGGCTTTACGCTGCTTCAGGCTGCAGGTGGGCTGACGTTCGTGGGAGGTGCAGGTCCGGATCACCGACTCCAAGTCTCCCACTCCTGGGCTGTAGGTAGAGGGAGCCCACTGAAACCACCTTCTCCTGTGCTCCCACTAAAAGCAAATACCTCGGAGCGTCGGAGTCCTCCAGCGCTGCGTTTCCAGCCACTCACAAGCCAATAATACCGCAATAAGCCACTAAGTGGCTTCTGAACCCATCAGCCAACTGCTGCATTAAATGTTCTCGGTGCCATGGGGGAGGGTCTGGCATTCCTCAGCCCCTTTTCAGAGAGGCAATCAATAAGAAGCTTCCCAGAGGCTCAGGTGGGGAGGGGGATGTGCACCCCTGCCTCCTTGCAGCAAGAGCAAGATGGGGTGAGGTGCCTCCTGGGCTGGGTGCTCACCACCCCTCCGGCCAGGATGGGGTCCTGGGTAGGGGAGACCCACAGCGTGGGCAAGCCAGAGCAAAAGGCGTAATCAGGAGGGTCTGCTTCAGCTGGCAAGGAAGTCAGAGTGATGGCTTGGAGGAGGGAGCTGGGCACTTGTCTAGCATACCAGTAACCAGCTGTGTCATCTGATTTTGAAGACTTTTGAGTTTAATGTAGATAAAACCATCCTGGAGAGAAAAGGCAGCAACTGAGGGCAGAAACCATGAGCTGCCACAATACTGGGCTGGCACAATACTGGGCTGGCACAATACTGGGCTGGCACAATACTGGGCTAGCACAATACTGGGCTAGCACAATACTGGGCTGGCACAATACTGGGCTAGCTACTCTTGCAAGGGCTAACCAAGGCGCTCACCCACCTTCCTGCCATAGACTTTGCGAAGGGCCATGAGGGGATCCCATGAAAGAAGATCTCAAACAGTGCAGCCACCGCTGCAGCATCCGAGGGTCTGGCATCCCCCGAGGGCCGGTCCCTGCCTGCAGCCCCAACGTTTTTCCCTGCAACGCTGCAGGAGGACGCGCTGAGGGTGACCTGCACCCGGGCTTGCAGGAATCGCTTATGAAAACATCATCTCCTGGCTTCTTGGCTGCCTCGGACCCAGAAGAGGGCAGCAGCCACCCAGGCTGCAGCCTCAAGCTACCTTCCCCAAAGCTCCTCTTCATCTCCTCGGCTGCTCAGAAAAAGCTGGGAAAGAAAAGCAATGTATGGAGAAAGCAAGGAAAAAACCAGCGGGCAGGCTAGCGGTACTCTCCTGGGCCTCAAAATTGTTTGTTTTCAAGGTGAAAGTGGAAAGAAAAATGGTCTGTCTTTGAAAACAAGCCAGGGCTTTCCACGACGGTCTTTCATTCCTTTGGTGTCAGCGATCACTCTACGGATGGTTTTTTACAGCACCAGAAAATAAGCTGGCGGTGCTGGGGACGTCCCCAGTAGAGGTGGAAGGTAAGCCCATGCAGCGCGTGCACTTCAGGCTGTTGCAGAGATGCTAAAAGCCCATGAGATCCTGCTCTGGAGCTCTGGTGGCTTCACTCAGAGCGCTTCAGGGTAACGAAACGTGATTACCGGCACTCCACGGGCACACCGGCCGCCTCTCCCTCGCTGAGCTTGCGGCCCCTGGAAGGGAGGGTTGGAAACAGGGGAAGTTTCTGCTTCTCCACCCTGGTACCCTGGTACACGGACTCTGTCCCAGACCAGTGTGATGTCCACAACTGAACACCGTCACACTTGTACTGCACCTTTTCACTCGCAGCGTCATCTTTTTAGGTCAGCAGGTCCCCATGCAGCTATGGCCCTGCCTTTCAACCCAACCAGACCGGTAGCACCCTCCTGGTTTTACTGGGTGAGATCACCAGGATGAGTCAGGGAGCAGGTGAGTGGGAGGAGAGGACATCCTCATATCCCACTGAAATCCTAGCCACGGCTTTGACAGCAGCTCATGGAGCCACCCTGGCTGTTGCTGCAGGCACTTCCATTTCTGCATGCGTTGGCCTTCCCCAAGGAGAGGTCTCTCTCCTTGCTCGCAGCGTGAGGTGAGCCCACAGCCATGCGGCCTCCCTTCTCAGTTGGGTTCCAGTGATTCTTTTGATTTTTTTTTTTTTTATTTTTTTTTTTGGTTCACACCCTCTGAAATCACAGCAAAGTGCAAAATTGTTGCTTACCAAAGCTGTTCTTCTGAAATGAGTCATTAAAGAAGGAGCCCTGTCACTCTGCCAGACACAGCCTGGTTGCTTCTCTAAATGAGAACAGCCTGCTGCTCCCTTGGGGCTTCAACCCGCCTGCACCCTGGGTGCTGCCAGCCTCCATCCGGAGGCGTTATTCCCGCCTCGTCGGATGCCCAGCCCTTTTCACCCCATTTTTGAGTGAAGGCCCCGCATGTCTATAAGCTGGCTCTGATTCCCTCACTGTAACTGTGTGCGCAACCAGGAGCTCTTCCACCTCTTTATGGCACAGCCGGAGGGTGTTCGGGGCGGGGGGTGTCTGCTAAGGAGCCCCCCATGTCCCACCGTCTGTGCTGGGAACACCTCTGTGAGCTACTGACCTTGAAGCTGTTGGGCTGATGAACGCAACGGGCCTCAGCGCTCCTCGGCGTGGTGACATTTTGGTGCTGCCAGGCTCTGTATCAGGCCAGCGGCTTGTTTGGGGAGCTGCCACCGCGTCCAGCGCTCCTGCAAAACAGATCTTTTACTCAGGAAACCGTTCAGCCCAACTCAGCCTTGCCTCTTCCAGCCACCCCTCCCTCCCCGGTGGCACCAGGGCAGAGGAGAGGCTATGGAAGGAGGGAGCAGCAGTAACATCACATCTGATGATGCGCCCACAGCAGCTATTGGGAGACACTACAAAAAATCTCAGCCGAACTTTCGAGCCCGTGAGGGCCACCAGATGTATGCACTACCCAGAGCCCAGCTTTGCCCTTCCCCTGAGACGGGCTCACGTCCTAAGCCCGCGGAGTCAACGGGAACGGCGTATCCTTGCTGCCCGAGGAAGGCCAGCCCACAGTACTAGATCTCTTCCTGCAATTTGGAGTTTAGCTCCTTACCTTGAGGTTTTGGACTTCTGCTTCCCCGCACGCATGAGCTTTTCTTCGTCAGTCGGTGCCAGAGCCAGGAGTCAGATAGAGGTCGTTTGGAAGCTCGTCTCCTGCGGGCCAAAGAGCACATGTGAAGCTAGACCCAATCTCCATGGCTGCTTTGAGTTCCCTGTCTCCCTTCGTAGTCTGGAGCTGACACAGCCCCCCAAAACATTGCTGGGGGGGCGTTCACCTCCACCCAGCTGTACACAGCTCACAGCAAGCTGCGGAGCGCAGATCCCGCAGTTTTCTTCCTTCGTTCTTTCCCATCCTCCGCAGGGACTCCCTCAGCCGAACCCTGTGGTGGAGCCCCTGGCCTGGACGCTGAGCTCCTGGCCCTCACGCCTTCCCTCAAAGCCCTGCAGTACCTGGAAGGAGCGCACAGCCCTTACGGGGGGGCTCAGCTTCTGCTAAGTCCCGAGGCGCGTCGGCAGCAGCTTTTGGACCAGCGCAGGTGTGGCTCCGGTGAGATTTGCTGGCTTCATTTTTTATTTTGCTTTCCAGTCAATACAGCAAACAGATTCCATGCACCAGGTGAGAGGGTTTGACAAGATCCGGCCCGATAATTTCATTTGTCTTTAAAACTGCTGACTGCTGGCAGCACGGTTGAAACACGTCCCAGGCTGCACACCTGCAGGCTCGCCGGCCCAGAGGCATGCCTCACATCCGAGCATTTCCAAATTTCCTGGGGCGTTACGTGGTGAAAAGAAATACGGGACAAGCGACGGAGGTGCCGGAAGGGAGCTGGAAGCGGAGCCCTGTGGGCACCGCACGGATCTCGCAGCAGCCCCGAAGCATCACCGCCACCGACGGCGTCACCGGGACCTTCTCGGTGCGAAAATGAGGGTGACAGGCTTCGGCAGCTCCGTGACTCTGTCGCGTGGGTTAGCCAGGAGGCAGGCTGCGGGGGAGATGCCCTGCATGCCCGCTGCGCGCTGCGACAGAGCTGTCAGCCAGGAAGGGGATATTTTTAGCCTGGTTTCCAAAGGAAACCATCCCCCGTCTGTCAGTCCCCCCCCCACACCCCACAACTTTTGAATGGTGCCTACTTTTAAAGACTTATTTCTTTTTTTGGAGAGATACAGCTCCAAAACATCAAACACCCGTAAGGGTCAGGAAAGAGGCGACTGGGCAGAGGTAGAACCCCCCTGCTCCCGAAGTCACAGAGGTGTTGCCACCCGACCGCCTGGCACCGCCGCCCTGGGATACCCCCTGTGCGGAGGAAGCCTTAGCGATGTTCAGCCCCTCTGGGGCTCGGGACGTGGTCTGACGCTGGCGTCACCACCAGCCGCAGCGCTCGCAGGAGGGGATGGGCGCTCCCCTGCACGGCTGCGCTCCTGCACCTCTGGCGCGGCCCCTTCCCCTCCCTCGGTACCACTGCGTGGCTGTGGTTAGGAGGAGTCATCCTTCCTGTCCGGGCAAAGCCAAACGGGAGGAGTAACTTGGGTGTTTGCCCCAGGGAGCCTGCGGAGCCTCAGGCACCCAAATTCCTGCTCCCCCGCCACCTTGCTCCCGGTTTCCCCAAGCGAGCGTACTGCTTGCAGAGGTGCTCCGTGCCAGACCTGAGCCGTCGGCCTTTAGGAAACATATTGTCTGCACTTTCCAGCCCTGCACGTTTCAGCAATGGGTAATCTCACCCAGCTTGCCACGTGTCAGCGCCTGGACAAGCCCCTTGGTCAAGCTCTTCTTGGGTCACATTTATCCCGTTAGCGTTGGGGTGGCTGCTGATGATACGGCACATCCCCAGTCCTGGGGCAGGTGACGGTGGCCAAGGGGCTGCTGTTGGTCGTTTCCAGCAAACACGTCCCAGCTACACACCAGAGACACGTATAGAAGCCGCTGCTGCAGGAAGGAGCCCTGGGCGGCGCGATGCAGCGACTCCAAGGTTACCTCTGTCTCCTTTCCCACAGGACGAAGAGATGGAAATGGTAAGGGGAACGAGATGAGAAGAAAAATTCTTGAACAAGCAAATAATAATGATGCAGGAGTAGAGTAAGACCAGGCCGGTAGGGTGTGGAGGCATCCAGCCTCCCTCAGTGCATCTACGCCTCGCCCTCGTCGTCAGAGACCTGTGCTGAGTCAGCAGTGTCGCGGCACTGTCACGGCAGTGGTGCTCACGCGCAGCGTTTATCGGCCGTGGTGGGGGTGGCCGAACACCCGGCCGCAGCGGCTGCTGAGGGCTGGGCAAGCGTTGGAGCCAAAAGCCTTTGGTTTTGAGGGGAAAGGGAAAAAAATCTGTCCTGCTGTTGCCTCCGGCAAGCGGCGGATGAAAAAGGCCAGCCTGGCCACTTAAAAAGAAAAAATACTTAAAAAAAATAAGGCATTGAGGAAAGGAAGTATCTGGGACAGAGTGCAGCCAGGGACGGGCCGGGCTGCCCAAGGGAGCGCCTCGGCCAGCGGCTTGAGAGACTTGGGAGCCACAGAGGGTCTCGAGCCCGACCGTGAGTAACTAACCCTGGCTACGGGCCCTAGCTGTGCCAAAAGGGGGCTGCTGCTTTGCACACTCACCTCTCACAGCCTTGAAACATTACTCTGCTGCCGCCCAAAGCTCTGGTGTCTCCAGACATGGAGATTTTTCTTTTACTCCTGCACTCACTATCTCAGCACTCTGGGTGATGGTGTGTTTAAATAAAATCGCGTTTCCTCGGAGACAAGGCCAGGCAAAGCACTGGGGGGGGGGTTTGCAGCACTACAGCGTTGTTTTCACCTGGCTCCATGCATCCAGCCAGCCACCGGCAGAGCAACGCGCCAAAAGCGCAGGTTCATCCGTGTCGAACCTGACACAAGCGTTGGCCACCAGCAGTGCCCAGCCCCGCGTCCTCCTGCCCCGCGGGCGCAGCGGCGAGAGCAGTGCCGCCGCAGCAGCAGTGTGATCATCGTTCTCCAGAGCTGTTTTCAGTGTGATGTGGGAAATGACTGGGCTGCCCTGAAGGGTTCACCCCTAGATCTGTCAGCGGGTTCTGCACACCCTTGCTGGCACTAACGAGCTCAAGACCAAAGCCCCGCGTTTCCAGGGCTGGCTGCACGCCTTTGCGCAGAGCGCTCGGCTCAGTAGCTCTCTGGTTGAAATGAACCTGAACACCACTCATGGGAGATGGGAGGGAGGGGTCTCCTCTCCTGAGGTTGGCAATTCCAGAAATAGTTTGTAAAACAAAAAAAACTCTCAGTGTGTAGCAGGAATTCCCACTGCTCCACTCAGTTGGCCACACTTGTCCCTGTGGCAGAGAGAGGTGTGTGCTGCGGTTCCTGAGCTCCTGGGTCTGGAGTCCTCCTCTTAGTGCCAGGTTTGTTCAGCTGCTCCTTCTGCGCAGGGTCAGATTTAACATCCCACTAAACTGTTGTCAGCGCTCGCTGTATTTGACTCTGCGGTGTGGGGCAGAGCTTGTGGCCCTGCCAAGGTGGGGCTGTGGTGGTCTGAAACCCTCCCCATCCAGGGGTGTTTGGTGGGACCCGTGTAGCAGGTCCCCTGCCAGAGCCCCTGCCCGGGCTGTGGCACAGCCAAGAGCCTCCGCAGTGGTGGTTTCTTCTGCTGCAGCCTTGGTAAGACTGAAGAGTAACCTAACCTCAGCGCGGTCCTCTTTTTTGTCTCCCAAACTGGGAGACTCTCCCACTGTCTGGGAAGTGATGCCTTGAACGAGGGTAAGGATTTCATCTGAATTACTGCAAGGGAACAAACTTTGAGACCCAGCTGACACCCAAGTTTGGATGTATTTACACGTTGCCTTCAGAAGCTCTGGGAAACATTGCACAGCGTCCTTGCTTGTCTTCTCCATAACAGCCTTCAGAAGCTGTTTTGTGGCTTAGAAGATGAGGAGGAATGGTTAAAGCGAGAGTTGCCACGCTGAGCCAGCCCAGAACCCACCTCCAGCAGCGCTCAGCAGCAGGTCCTTAGGGAAGGGGAAAGCCTTGCCTCAATACCCTCGTACATCAGCCGCGTGCGTTCGTCAGAGCGATTCAGAGCTGAGGGTGGGTGGGGGTGCCACGCTCCTGCTCGCCTCCCCGGGTGCCAAGACATTTTGCTGCCTTGTGGGCAGGAGACCCAGACTGCCCTGTGCCAGGTGCTGCTCTTCCCCTGGAGCTCCCTCCAGGCCCTTTCAATGCTGCTCCTCAAACAAATCTTTTCACTTAATAAACAACTTTTGGGGTTATTGGTGTGTTTTTTGAATAAATTGTGCCTCCAGGAAAAATGAAAACAGCAAAATTCCCTGCAGATTGTTGCTTTCCTGTAGGACATCTGGGAGCCGGACAAGCCCCAAACCAAGCTCCGGCTCCCGGTCTGACCTCCCAGCTATGGGAGCGTAGTCACCCTGCTACGGGCACGTGGTTTGTTTCTTATTGTTTGGTATGAATTTCTAAAATTTTTAAAGCTTTTTCCTGGACTTTGGCTCTGGCCTTCCAAGGCAATCACAGCCGTTACTGACGAACTCTGGCAGATGTTAGAAAAAAAGAAAAAAATCTCTCCCAAATTTCAGAGATTCTCAAAGTTTTCTTGAAGATTCCCCAAGCGGATTATCTCATGCTTCCCTCCTGCTCGCTGCCCTCACAGAGGTCCCTGAGCCTCTGAAAGCCCTGGCAGCTGCCTGACTTTCCAGGGCATTCACATGTTGCTCCTGGCCCTCGTCCCACCGGTGGCGGCTGGTCCGGGCTGCCAGCTCTCAGCTTGCTGCCAGCTCAGATCCGTGCTGATGGAAGAACTACAGAATCACGGAATGGTTTGGGTGGCAAGGGACCTCAAAGCCCTGTCCCAACCCCCCTGCCATGGGCAGGGACACCCCCCAGCAGCCCAGGCTGCCCAAAGCCCCATCCAACCTGGCCTTGGGCACTGCCAGGGAGCCAGGGGCAGCCACAGCTTCTCGGGGCACCCTGTGCCAGGGCCTCAGCACCCTCCCAGGGAAGGATTGCTGCCTCCCAGCTCAGCTCCAGCTCCCCTCCTGCAGCTTCAGGCCCTTCCCCTTGGCCTGGCCCCCCCTGCCCTGCAACCAGCCCCTCTCCAGCTTTCCTGCAGCCCCTGCAGGCACTGCCAGGGGCTCCAAGGGCTCCCCGCAGCCTTCTCTGCTCCAGGCTGGACAAGCCCAGCTCCCTCAGCCTGTCCCCAGAGCAGAGGGGCTCCAGCCCTCGCAGCATCTCCGGGGCCTCCTCTGGCCTCGCTCCAGCAGCTCCGTGTCCTTCCTGCCCTGGGGCCCCCCTGAGCTGGAGGCAGCACTGCAGGGGGGTCTCAGCAGAGCGGGGCAGAGGGGCAGAATCCCCTCCCTGGCCCTGCTGGCCACGCTGGGTTTGATGCAGGGTCTGTTGGAAAGCTGGGAGGAGCAGCCCTCCTACAGCCTGCACAACCCCGCACAGCTGGAGCAAAACTGCCCTCAGGATTCCTCTCCCTTGCTCATCTCATCACCAGGATGAGTCATATCAAGCTGCTTTGGAACAAGAGCTGCACGTTTTCATAGCCTGCAGCCTGCCCGGGTGTCTGACAGCAGGGGTCACGGGTGGAAGGTCCCAAGAGCTCTGCTCTTCTCTTCCACAGGCTGGCCATGCTGCCCCACCACAGGGATTTTCCAGGAAAACTTAAAGGAGACTAAGGAAGAGTAAGCAGCAAGCGGACAAGCAGTTCTGGACATGTTTCTTGAGGACAGACATCACACACACTCAAGGCTCAATCTGGAGCACCAGTCTGGGGGGTGGCTGAGGGAACTGGGGGGTCAGTCTGGAGAAGAGGAGGCTGAGGGCAGAGCTGATCGCTCTCTATAACGATGATCTTGTAGAGATCGCTCCTACAACGAGGTCTCTTCCAACCTTAACGATTCTATGATTCTATGATCCTGTGAGCTGGAAAAGACCCGACCCCTTGAAGGACCAAACAGGACAGCACGGCTGGCCCCGGCTTTTGCAGGGTGCACCTTCCAGTCTGACGCTGCTTCTAGAGGGGCACCTTCCCTGCCTGCTCAGTGTTCGGAAAAACCCCCAACACCTTCCTCTCGTCCTTTAGTAACAGTTCAACCTGCTGCAAATATGTTATTTGACGTAAAAAGCAGTCTGGGAACCCAAACACTGCCCTCTGTGCAGCTCCGGTCTCCCCGAGCCAGCCCTGAAGCCCGCAGGCAGGCAGGCAGGCAGGCAGGCAGGCAGTTGTCGTACTCCACCTCCCCGGCAGCAGCGGTGACGCCGAGGAGACCTACCCACAGCGAGCCGGCCCGTTTTCTTTAAAAATGTTTGTAATTAAGAGCTCTGGTTCCCTGGTGATGAGTGTTCTACGGAGCATTAAAAATGAAGCCATTAAATAAAGGAGGCACCGTCGCTGCTCTTGGGAAACCAAACAAACCACCAAAAAACGCCACGGCGTGCGGCGGGAGGCAGCGGAGCCCGGGCCGCCCCTGCCGGCTCGCGGCGCTGCCTCTGCAGACACAGGCAGTTGCGAGGCGTGCATCGCGACACGCAGTTCCAGCCCTGGAGCAGAGTTCTGCGCCCAGACTCACATCTGCTCCTCAATCACATCTGGGGTTTGTGCCCTCCGGACGGCAGCCACCCCCTTTCCCAGCCGGCGCGACGCTCGGGAAAGCGAGAACAGACCCGTGCCTGCTTCTGATAACGCCCCTCCGGCTCCTCTGCTGCTGCTCAGCCAGCACAGCCACCCGCCAGCTGTGCCCCCAGCTGTGCCCCCCCAGCTGTGCCCCCCCAGCTGTGCCCCCCCAGCTGTGCCC
>VWZZ01001960.1:47991-80499 GCA_013399095.1 Psophia crepitans
TCCCACCTCTCAGCCTGCCCAGGTCCCTCAGGACGCCATCCCTTCCCTCCAGCGTGTCCACCCCCCACACAGCTCGGTGTCGCTGGCAGCCTCCCGAGGGTGCCCTGGATCCCACCGTCCATGTCCCCCACAGTGACGTTGCACAGCGCTGGTCCCAGTACCAGCTTCTGAGGAATGACCCACCTTCCTCACTCCAACCAGTCATCACCCCAAGAGAAAACCTCAAGTCTGTGAACGCAATGTCAAAATAATACAGGGCATTAGACCTAACTAAGAAAAAAAAAAACCACACAAAACTCTGCTTAAATTTAAGCAAAGCTGCTTTGCAGTTCTTCTGGCCCTCCCCGTGATGTGCTGCAGGGTCTGGGAGGGTGTCTCATAATTTCGATCTAGCGAGTTGCACACTCCAGTAGGTTTATTGCTCGTAATAATATACAGCCTTGGCTCCACTTTGTGAGCCCATTGCTCTCCCTCAGAGACCAAATGTTACATCGAATGTGTAAGTATTTTCAGTAGTGCTCTCCTCCTCCAGCCAGGCCATAAACCCCAAGGGCGCAGACATTGGAAGCATCTCTTCCCAGCCTCCAGTGATTGACCATCAGCCACAAGTTACAGGCTCGGAGCGTGCGTCAGCCCGCTGAGTACCACCGGGAAACAGCGGCGCGTGCCCAAACCCTTTCAGCAGGCAAGAGAGGCTCTGACCACACCACCACACCATGACATTTTGGGCGTTAGGCAGCAATCCTTCCCTGGGAGGGTGCTGAGGCCCTGGCACAGGGTGCCCCGAGAAGCTGTGGCTGCCCCTGGCTCCCTGGCAGTGCCCAAGGCCAGGCTGGATGGGGCTTTGGGCACCCTGGGCTGGTGGGGGGTGTCCCTGCCCATGGCAGGGGGTGGCACTGGGTGGGCTGTGAGGTCCCGAACCAAACCGTCCTGTGATTCTATGATTTTAGGGGTTGTTTCAAATGCCAGTTATGCTTTCTCCTTTGTCACCCTGTACAAACACACGCTGTCAGCCCTAACAAAAGGGAAAGTACTCCAGGCAATGGGGCCGCCGGTGCAGGTAGGCTGCTGGTCAGCACAGCACCCAAGGGTTGTCTTCTCTGGGAGACAAACCAACCTGCTGGGTCAGACAGCCGTGGGGGTCAGTCAGACGCCTTTCCCCAGGAGCTCTGGCAGCAAACCTACACTTAAAGCGTTGAGAGGGAAAACCTGACAGCACAGGCAAGGGATTTTTACGGGCAGGAGCTTGGCCAGGCTTAAGAAGGGCAGTCTGGTTGTCTCCTGGCTGAGGAACTGAGAGCAAAGTATGTTCTAGCAGCTTATCGGTGATTTAATTTTCCTTTTGAAGTGCCAAGGAGATGAAAATAAAAGGCTTGTGGGGTTTGTTTTGTTTTTTCTTACTCCCCTTCTTAGATTAGCAGAAAATCCACGCTCAGTTCTGGTGGGAAACAGGAACAAAGCGTCCCCGTCGCAGTAGCTGCACAGCTCCTCACTCACGCCTCCAGGTCAGGAGCAACAAGGTGCCTCCCCGATGCTGAGAGGGCTTCCAGCTCAACCTTCAGGGCGCTTCATGTTACCTGCACGGTGCCACAGAGCGTCGGGAGAACGGATCCGCATGGCAGGGACCGGCTGCGGGAACTCCGGCTCCTGCCGGGTGAAAGTCAGGCGAGGCACTGCGAGGGAGCGCCTTGTGCTGCGGGACAGAGCGAGCCGTTGCAGGGCCTGATCCTGCCAAGGGGACAGGCCTCTCGGCTCCCGTCAGAGTAGTGACGACGAAGGTACTCGGGACAGCCCCCAGGCCCCCGAAGTCCCAACCAGTTGCCCTTTCGGTTGACTACAGCCCAGCGCCAGTCATGTTCCAGCAGGGAACGGGGTGTTGGGGAGGCAGAAAACACACCTTACCTCGCCTCAGCGCGGAGCTTAACAAACGTCTGAGCGAAGGTCATGAGATAAGGCCAGAAGTGGGAATTTTAAACAACAGGGGGTTGATCTCCTCAGTGCTCTTCTCTGAGCTTAGCTTCACAATTCGGTATTTGCCATCAGTAGAGATGGATCGTCAAGTCTTCCTTCAGTGATGGAGACGAGATGTAGTTCTACAACTACCTGAAAGGAGGTTGTAGTGAGGAGGGTGTCGGTCTCTTCTCCCAAGTAGCAAGCGACAGGACAAGAGGGAATGGCCTCAGGTTGCGTCAGGGCAGGTTCATATTGGATATTAGGAAAAACCTCTTCATGGAAAGAGTAGTGAGGCATTGGAACAGGCTCCCCAGAGAGGTGGTTGAGTCGTCGTCCCTGGAGATGTTCAAAAAACGCATAGACTCAGCACTCCAGGACATGGTCTAGCAGGCATGGTGGTGTTGACGGTTGGACTTGATGATCTCAGAGGTCCTTTCCAACCTTAGTGATTCTATGATTCTGAGCTCAGGCTCTGAAATATGCTTGTAAGGAAGCTGGAAATTCCCTTCCCAACATTTTTTTTTTCCTGTGAGAGGGGAAGCTTTTTTTTTTCCCTCATCTGACCTTGCTGCGACATGGACTGCATGTCGTGTGACTGACCTGGGAGCACTCTATTTCCCACAGACTCTGCTTGAACGTGCAATGCACTTCCAGGTCCTGGGTGACGGTGTAAAGTTCAACCAAGGATCACTCTGTTTAGCTGTGCTAGGGGCCTGTAATCCCAGTGGGTCAAAATATTTAGAGTTAAAGAGGTTACAGGCTTTTCTGAGGGAGTAGTTAAACTCCATCTGTCAAACCACTCGCACAGAAGAAATTTATAGATTCTGCCAGCAGTACATTAAATTACTGTTTCCTCGTCTTTAATTTAGTAGCATGCATTGTTTTCATGTTGCCCTAAGAGAATAATTAATCTGTGGCAAATGTATGCCTATAAAAATTTAGAAATACTAGATTTAAAAAAAACCAACACAGCAGCAGCAAAGAAGTTCATGGAGCCACATGTTGAGGAGAGGCACATCAAGACGGCTCTGGGCAAGGCCGTCGGAATGCCTCGGGGGCCTGATCTTTTCGGAAAGCCGTTTAAGGGACTTGAGACCTGCTTTATGTTCCATTTAATTGTGCACAAAAAACCCCCTACTTGCACACTTGGCACATTAAATGGGGAAGAACAAAAAAAAAAAGTGTAGGCAGAGCTTTTTCTCATGGTCTAAACAAGAAGTTTGAAAATGAAGAAGTTTGATATTGCAGTTTTCCAGGAAAACTCGATGTCGCTCCCTGACGCTATTTTCTGCGCTTCAGTATATACCCAGACACACGCCTGATAAATTAAGGGCTTCACCCATTGTTTTCTTTCCATTTACAGGAGAAAAAGCAGTGCAGGAACACAAGTGACATCTGGTACGAGACCGAGACCACTTTAGTTTCTCGCGTCACTTTGAAGAAGGTGAACCTACTGCCGGTGTTTGACAAGGGCGAGGTGTAAGTAAGGCTGCGGTTGAAGCAATGTCACGTCGAGGACACGACAAGCATTGCTCAACTGCTCGTCACTGACGTACCCGCGCCAGGACGGCTTTCCTGCTCCCTACCTTTTTGATGGAGCAAGTGTTTCCATCGGCTGACTGTAGGTCTATTGCAAAGAAACTGAGGATGAAGGCGGCGCTGGAGGGGGTGGGATAAACCTTACTGGAGCAAGTTCTTCCATGAACAAAGAAGCGCTGAAGCTCTCAGGTTCCTCCAGGCTCAACGTTCTGACCTTGACGTTCCCTGCTGTAACAGCGCACGGCCACTCTCATCTGCAAAACACTCCACACCCACTGAAATACAGCGAAATACAGCAGCCACGTTTTGTGGGGCCTGGTGTCAAAACCCCTGTTCAGAGGAAGGCACATGGACTGTCACTCCATCACCTTGTCTCTCGAGGAAGAAAGGTGACACCACTCTAGTAGAATGGTGTAGAAATGTCCCATTTCTTCCTGGATATCAAATTGTTCTTCATCTCCTGTACAGTACAGCAACAAAGCGATGGTTTGAAGGATAAAGCAAGAAAGGATTTTTAGGTTGTCTTACATAAACATTCAGAACACAAACACATAAACTTTTTAGATCGTCTGAAGCAAAAGATCATGTCAAATGAAAACCATGGACCATGGTAGTGTTTGTGGGAGGGTGCCTCAAATCACTGAGAACTGACTACACGCCCCTAGGATGAGGGGTTACGGTTCTAAACTGAAGGAGGGGAGCTGGAGCTGAGCTGGGAGGCAGCAATCCTTCCCTGGGAGGGTGCTGAGGCCCTGGCACAGGGTGCCCCGAGAAGCTGTGGCTGCCCCTGGCTCCCTGGCAGTGCCCAAGGCCAGGCTGGATGGGGCTTTGGGCAGCCTGGGCTGCTGGGGGGTGTCCCTGCCCATGGCAGGGGGTGGCACTGGGTGGGCTTTGAGGTGCCTTCCCACCCAAACCAGTCTGGGATTCTATAATTCCCAGTGCTAAAAGGGGGTCTGTCCCTGCCCTTGGTGACCATTGTCCTTCAGCAAAAGGGGATGAAAGTGGGCAGCGGACTGAAAGGTGACTGGGGACACAGAGCAACCCCCCCCGGGCAGATTGTGCATAGGTAAGGCTCACTCAGAACATTCAGTGTGAGCAGAACAGCTTAAAAAATAAAAAAAAAGAAGGAGGCAACTTTCGCTACAAGCAAATTTTCTCAAGCAGATAATTGGAAACGCTGGGGGAAAAATGTGGGAAGGCTAATTTGGGGGGCTCCAGTTTTGCTGCTGGAAGAGGAACAACCAGCAGGCTTTCAATACGAAGGGGCATAACAGTACTAACCAGTCTTGGTTTTCTCCAACAGCTAAATAAATTAGTCACACCCCTAGGACTCTCACCAATCCTATCCAAGGAAAATGTTTACTGGGGCGATAAACAACCGACCCTGATGTGTCCCATCAGGTAGGACTGGCCAAAAGAGACGAGGGAAAAGAAACATCACAGAGCCACAGAACTGCTGAGATCGTAGAGGATCTCTGGAAGTACTCCAAGATGCCTAAACAGTACAACTAAAACTGAACGCAACATAAATATTTGGCCGAGCCAGGCTCAGGCCTGTTGTTTCCCAAACGCGCCGCGGTGTGCGCGGTTTATTTTGGTAGCAAGACCGGTGCCGATGTGGTTACTGCGGGAGCGGGAAGGGTAAGAGATTCCTCCCGGATCAACACTAGGCAGAAGAGCAGCACGCTGCTCAGCTCCAGGACGTGTGTTACAGGGCCGAGCAAACGCGACAGGAAGGATGAAAGCCAGAGAGGTCTGAAACCTGTTTGTGGGGAGCTTCACCGCATTATCGGCAGCTTCCAGACGGAGTCTGTGCCTGCCTGCCTCCGTAAGCCCCTTCCCACCCACCCACATTCCTTTCCAGCAATGCTGCTTTCTTTGGCTTATCGTTATCTTTTTGTTAAACCCACTTAATTAGTGCGTTTAACTCTTTATGTTCCTTAAGAGCCCATCTGATATCACTGGCTTACTGGAAAAGCAGTCACAGCCTGAAGTATTACATTTCCAAACAGCCTCCAAACTGAGGAAGGTCTCGACAGCCCCACAGATGGGCTGCCAGCCCCGTTACCTCACATCCCCTGCACCAAACGCTAGGCAGGATGAGGCAAGCTGGGCTTTACGAGCTGCGAAACTACCCGAGCCAAAGCCTGCGCACAACCAGGGTACTTCCCGAAAGCCAGGCTAGTTTTTCATAAACTCCTTTGAGACAGCGAAGCTGCATCCCCCTGTGACGAACTCTCCTGCTTTTACTGTATCGGCGCTGGTCAGTTTAGCTCACCGCGTACGCTGTACCTGGTCTAAGTTTCCATAACCTGATCTATCAGGAATCTAAGGAAGAGAAGCCCAAGTGGGAGAGGTGTCAGCAAAACCCCTAAGGCCAACAGAATGACGTCAGGAGCTGAAAAAAGAAAATCAACCCAAAACTATTCCTTTGGCAATTTGGTTTTGGTTGAGGAACTGCTGCAAGCTTTACACACCCAAAAATGCACCAACCTCAGGGTACCATCATCTCCGTCCATACTGGGAATGTCACCAGTATAACCTCCCCCCGACTTCTAATCATAGAATCACAGGATGGTTTGGTGGGAAGGGACCACAAGGATCATCTAGTTCCAACCCCCTGCCATGGGCAGGGACACCCCCCACCAGCCCAGGCTGCCCAAAGCCCCATCCAGCCTGGCCTTGGGCACTGCCAGGGAGCCAGGGGCAGCCACAGCTTCTCGGGGCACCCTGTGCCAGGGCCTCAGCACCCTCGCAGTCAAGAATTTCTTCCTAATGTTGAATCTAAATCCCCCCTCTTTTAGTTTGTACCCATTCCCCCTCATCCTGTCACCGCCAAAGGCTGCGCGCAGCTCCGATACGGATCGGGAGGCTTTCTCCTTCTTGGTGAGTTTTTGTTGAGGGATTTGGGATGGGGGAGGTTGTCTTTTAAGGGTTTTGCTCCACGTTACTACTGAAAAAACACTAGTAGATGGAGCCACTTCTGCAGGTGTAGTAACAGGGGTAAAGCTGAGCCCAGTACCCCCGTGTTGGGTCACCAGCAGAACTGCCAGCCCAGTTAAAAGCAGGACAAGGGTGTAACCACCAGCCAGCCTCTGCCGGTGGTTCTGTGGGTCTGACCGACAGCACAGCACTACTAACTGCTAGCAGAAACCTGTCACACAGATACAGCCAAAAAAGTAAAGGCTTTGCTTTATTCTCAAACCCATTTCTAACTTTTGGATGGAAACGGTAAAGCCCCTCCAAACACGGGGCGTGGGAGAGAAATCAGGTGAAACAAACCTCCAACAGCAAAACCGCCTGTAATGCCACAAGTTCTTAATCCGGGAGAGTGTTCTGCGACGCCACGCTCTCGGGAGCGAGGCACCAAACTGGGTGTCTCCCGAGAGAGGCTTTGGCAGAAAAGAGGCTCCGCGGCCTTCCCCGGCCGACGGCGGCGAGGTCCCGCTCCTGCCGGCGAGCACAGCGGGTTTCTGCCACGGTAACAGCGTGGGTTAAACCCCTAGCACGGACCGGGCGAGTTGTAGTGTTAACACGTTAACATGTTCTACCAGGGGAAAAGCTGGAGTATTTTTAGCACGGCCTGAGTGTTTGTCTCTGCACTGTTCTGGCCTTTTTTGGAATTTTAAAACTCTGGAAACAAATACAATACCCTTTGCAACAGTGGAACACCACCTATTTTCTTTTATTGTCTGCCACAAAGACGACTGCAAATTGTACTTCCGAAGTCATTACAGGAGAAACAGAAACCAGTTACTTTTGACACAGCTCTCCCCCTTCACACCACCAGGCAGTTCGTATACTGTCCCCCTAACTCCTGCCCGTGCCCCCCAGCTTTTCCTACTCACATGCTTAGCTCCGACGAAACCTCAGTGAGAAAACATTTTTCTTCATGATGAAATCCAGTCCCGAGCTGTTGCTTGAAGGAGCTGCCCCTCGCTCCCGCGTGAGCGCAGTAAGAGGGGTCAACAAAATACACTTGCAAACTTCATCACGTGCGACTGCCCTCTAGTCCAGCCCCTCACCCAGCCAACTCGCTCCGATTTCCCAGACGTGACGGGGAGAAGCACCTGACGACAGGAGGTTTGGTTCTATCATGCTAAAAACCCGCCGCTGCGCCATCCCCTCCACCGTGCTGCGGGCAGAGCCCGGCGAGTCAGGGTTGGCTACAAAGGAGGAGATGGAGTTCAAGCACAGGTAACAAGAACCGACGCAAGGCGAGCCTGAGGACTGCAAGGGGAATAACAGGGAGCAGAGGAGGGACTCTCCCCCCCTCCTATCTTCTATCCCATTTCAAATAACCTCCCCTTCCTCCTCCCTCTGCCTGGCACTAGGATAAGCATGCAACACCACCGCAAGGAACAGGGGTCCGTGCCCAGGGACTGGCGGTGCCCAGGCCACACACACAAGTCACCCGGGGAAACGAGACTCTTGAAAGGATTAATGGTGAGAGAGGCTCCTGCGGCTGCAAAAAAAAAGGAGACTGTGGTTGATCATCTGCTCCCAGCTGAAGGGAGAGGAGAACAAGCCTTTTGTTTGTCCCAGTTCTTCTCTCCTTCCTCCTCAGAGATTGCCGTTACCACTGCTTCTGGAGCGGGGAAGGAGATGGGGTGGGGGGGCTGCACTCGGCGACTCGGGTTCATCTCTCAGGCAGCAAGACGAAGAAGATAGCCTTGAGGAAGTGACCAAAGCTGCACACAGCGGCCACGAGCCAGTGGGAGCGAAGGCTGGCGTCAGTATTCACCACGCACTTTGTGATGTCTGCCTAATGAGGAGGAAACAGAGATCATCAGAGAGAGGTGCCCAGAACCACACCAGCCACCGCGGCACACTCTCCCGGCCCCGCACCACCACCTCGCCACACCATCAGCAGCCACACATGCCTGCTCCGACGCTTCCGCACCCCGCCAGTCATTAAATGAAGAGCTCTGCAAAATACACTTTCTCCAGTCTGCATCAGCAAGGTGAAGTATCCCCCTTTTCAGCCACCCCTGGGGAAAGAAATGCTACAGGAAGATTGCCAAACACTTTCCATTTTGAATAGCTAAATAAAAGAAACTTTCTCCCCCTTTCCAAAAGAGCTAGGAAGCCTTGGCAATATCAGCATTCTCATCCTTTTCTGCACAGCAAGATGCTTCCCAGAGGTTGGCCTGTTTAATATCAGCTCAAGTTGCTTGCACTTTTTCTCTTGCCTTAATGTTTTATTTGGAACTCATTCAAGCAAGCCAACCCCCAATTTAAATCTAAAGCAATGCAAGCTTTGTTTGTGGAAATACGTATGCTGGCAGAGATGCCTCCCAGACGCGTGGGCCAGATTTAAAGATCGTTTGGGCAGCTGGTTTCAAGTATTAACAAGAACAGAAGCTGGCCTGCAATGAATAAAAAACAACAACAACAGTCCAGCAAATTCATGAAGACAGGATCTCAGCTGGCACTGGGAGGAGAAGGTGGAAAACGGCTGGAGGGTAAAGCGAACAGGACAGAGGTAGATAAAAAATTGCATCTTTTGGTGGGGGAAACAAATTAAAGTCCTGCCAGCAATATAGTTGAGTTTGTGGTCAAACTTCAGCCTAGCACGAGGAGCTATGGACTGTAGTTCTCCAACACAGGGAGCACCGACGGCACACCAACTGACGCGGTTTTCAGAAAGGGCTTTTGGGTGGCAAACGTGAAGGAGAATCA
This sequence comes from Psophia crepitans, assembly GCA_013399095.1. Taxonomy (NCBI): domain Eukaryota; kingdom Metazoa; phylum Chordata; class Aves; order Gruiformes; family Psophiidae; genus Psophia; species Psophia crepitans. Next base: position 57,166 of record VWZZ01001960.1, read on the forward strand.
GGTCACGAGGAGGGTGAACATTCATCAGCCCCAAAAGCTTTTCCTTTACAAGGTTAGCTGCGCTAACTGACTCCACTGTCATCTACACACCAAAGGTCTGTCGACAGCAGCAGCCTCAACAGCCTCCCCCACAGCTCCAGCAGTTCCTCCCCCACAAGGCAGTCTGAAAGGCTGGCACGCTGAATCACCCCGCACCGCTGCTCTCCAGGGAGCATCAGGAGATGCTGAGCCCACGAGTAACTGACAAGTCGAGCTTGCAGGAGGAATGAATACAGGCACTCAAGGATGGGGAGAAAACAGGATGACAGGAGGAAGCTGAATCAGCATGCGGAATGCTCCTGAGGCTGAGCACCGAGGTGTGCAAATGCTGCTGCCTGTAGCTACACAAGCACAAGCAAACGTAGGGAGCAGCCAGGACAGCACGGAGCAGAAGATGCTGCAACGTAGTACCGGTGGTTATAGGTACTTCATCTGTATTGTGGAGGAAAGTAAAGTGGGTCTGCCTAAAGGCTTCCAGTGATGGTTTAGCAAACTCACACTATTTGCATTTGAAAAAAGTCTGAACTGATTGAGCCCGTCCAATTTTAGGGAACGGCGGGGTGTCAAATTTAAAACACGGTTGTGTCAAGCTGTCTCGTTAGTCAAGCAAAGTCGTGACGTTCAGGTACAGTCTGAACACACGTTCAGGCGCTGGCGTAGCTGATCAACAGGAAACCCGAGCTCTGAAGGGCTTCGGTGTCCCGTGGAAGGGCAAGGCCCAGACACGCACACCAGGTTGGCTATAGGTGCAGAGAGGTGACTTCCAGATGAGAAAGTGTGAGCTCCTTAAAGCTGGGCTATGCCCTACCAAAAGCAATGACCTCACTGCGCCTGATCAAGAGCAGCCGCGGTCAGAAGCACTCACAAATTTGTCCGGTGCCTGCTTAGATAAACAAAATTGCTCAGCTGTTTAACAATTGCCTTAGCTATTGTTACCCAAATAAAGCATACCTGATAAGGCACTGGAGTTGAAAATTTCAAAGCCACTTAATAAAACAGGTCTTTGTGTCTTGTGAGGCACCGATAAACTGTTGCAGCGGCAGTTTCACAGAATCACAGAATCACAAGGGTTGGAAGGGACCTTGAAAGATCATCTAGTCCAACCCCCCCTGCCAAGGCAGGGTCACCTAGAGCACATCACTCAGGAACGTGTCCAGTCGGGGTTTGAATGTCTCCAGAGAAGGAGACTCCACACCCTCTCTGGGCAGCCTGTTCCAGTTTGATCTCTGCCTGTTCATTACTCAAACAAGTTCAAGTGACGTGCTCTTCTTTGTAGCAAATGTATGTAACAGCTGCTAAAAATAAATACACAAAACTTCCTATTCTACTGTAAAGCCACTACTGAGGCTGCAGACTCTCCCCTGGGAGGGATGATGTCTCAAAGGGTTAAACATTTCTTGTTTCTCCTAAGAAGTTTGTTTTCGTTTGGGCTTTGGAGGGGTAGGGGCTTTCTCCACCCTGTGAAGCAGTACAGGAACCTACCGCTGAGCAGAGACTTTCTAATGCCTTTCCAAGGTCTCCACGGTGGCTTTTCTGAAACAGCTCGGAGCACGGTGGCTCCTCTTGGCAGGCTCAGCCTCAGCCGACGCGTCAGAGAGGGGGGCCATGCGCACAGAGGAAACAAGGACTCTGCGCCAAGACAAACCAACCACCAGCTAGGGCAGGCAGCAAGATGAAAGGGTCCCTGCTACAGAGCTGCTTCGTCTGGCCCATTTGTGAACAAGGCTGGGAAATGTCACACTGCAGTGCCTAGACCAAGAGGAAGAACAGTCAGGGAAGCACAGCACAAGGTAGCAAGAGGATTAGCAGCCTGTCCCCAGACTGAAGGAACTCATTTCTAGAGGGAAAATATCTCCTTGTTGCAGCCCAGAACTGTCGATAAGGGTATGGAGACAGGTAATCAGCACAACCCAGCAGCTTTCACAGTTGCTTTGTTCGATCTCGGGCAGTCGCACTGGCTGCCCTTTCCTAGGGCCAGGTCCCGAGCAGAAGCAGTAGAGGTTTCGGCAACTCCAACAGCAACGTGCTGGCCACGATGGCCAGCGCGGGGTGATCGGCAGAAGGAGCTAGCAGTGGTCAGGGCTTATCACCTCAGCTGCAAGGAACCACGTCTGGCCAGGGGATGGGTTTTGTGGCTTGTTTGTTATGCAACAAACTTTCTAAAAATATCCATTCAGAACTATCAAAACACCCTGGTTTGAACTCTAATAATGTCATATAAAAATTAAAACTATAGGCTAACTTATCAAAACACGCATATTTGACCAAACCAAAGGGGAAAAATTAGTTGGAGACTAAAAGGAGAGACATTGCTATGCAACATTTCAATTTTAATCACACTGGATTTTTTCCAAGAGTACATCTCAACAAGCTCTCAGTTAAAGTGAGTCTCAAACGGCCCCGAGGCAGGGGGTTCACAGGCAGCGACAGTGCTGCTTACGTGGTCGCTTTCCCAGGATGTCCTCATCACCTACCTCGGCACAATCATTTGTGCGGACGCAAAACGAAACACATCAGGGCATTCAAATCAAAGGTTACTTTTCAGCCCAACCAAACAGTTCCCTGACCCAGGTGGCCTCACGGTCACACCAGTTTAGAAAGGGTAGGGATGGTTTAAGGTGGCAATGACACTTAGTAAATACAAGCGATCCAAAATGAGAACAAGGCACTTTTTCCAGTTGCCATCCATCAACAAGGTGCCTTCACTCCTTGAGAAATGAGGTGACTGAATCAGCTACAGGCACAGTCTCAGCACAGAGGAGCAATGCTCAGTTTGGAAAAAGCCATCCCACGCCCTCTGGGTCCGTGTGGGGTGGGGAGCCTGACTGTTTCCTGATGGCTCACGAATAAATGTCACCTCTTGGAAAGGAGGGAATTTGCCTCTATGGCTCAGTCTGCCTTGGGAACAAGATATCCTATGAGCTCAGTGGTGTCATATGGCAATATTTAGCTCTAGGCAGCATCTGCCAGGCACTACACCAAAGTGCTGTTGGCTCTCTCGCTCCAAGGAGTGTCTATATCCCCGCCAGACCCGCGCAGAGACCCTGCTACAGACGTACATAACCCAGCAGCCAACCGCTAACACGGCCAGCCAGCCTCCTGGGGAGGTCACTAAAGGCACCTAGCTATTCCACAGCACCAAAGTCAAGTCCTTACTCTGAACCACCCTCCACAGGAGCGTTGTATTTCCCATTGGGGATTGAAAGAACCAAAGAAATCAGACGCATGGAGCCACACGCCAACGCAGAGCAGCACCGTGCCTTACCCGCAGCCTCAGGGCAGGCCAGTGCCAGAGCCACGAGCCCTCACAGTGTCTGCGGGTGTTACGAGTGCTCTTCAAAGCACAAGCGCGCTGCAATTTGAGCTACATCACAAGTCATTCATGGAGCATTGTCCAGGTCAGGTCAGGGATGGCACAAATTACCACATTTTAATGACCCTGTAAAATCCCTTGTGGTGGGTATTAACATCGTAAACTTTGACTCGGGGAACTGTGGGGCAGATGAGAGAGGAAATACGTTGGCAGGCCCATTTGCTCAGTTTCTAGAAAACAGCTGCCCAAGAGAATGACCCCTATTTACAGTCTCCTGCTACGGCTCGCTGGCAGCCTCAGGGATGCTCAGGTCAGGAACAGAAGCAGCATCGGTAGGTCAGGATTCAATTAGTCTGGCACAGCTACGCAGGAAGCTGAGGACCAGAACAGCTGATGTTGCCAAGGACAGGACCACGAGGCAGTAACTGTGGGGAGGGCTAAGTAGGACAGTGGTAGCCACAGGGCTGTGGAAGAGAACCTCATTCAATGTTTTTCTGCACAAAGCTGCAGTGGGGGCACTCTCACTTTTATTTTCTGGTCTGCATGTGTAGAAGCGAGCTTGCTCAGATAGCATGTCTTACCCAGCCTCCTCTCCTCTTCAGCCATGTCACCAAGGTCTTGCGGACAAACTCTCCCAAGCAGTCTACGATGGTGTGAACCATGGCTGGCTGTGCATGCCGCACGCAGTCCACCGCCAGCCCAGCTGCCACAGCATAGAGAGACACCACCTTGCCCCACGTTATGCCTATGAAAAGAGGAAAAGTTGTTCAGATTTACACACGAACAGACAGCTCAGTCTTGAGTAATCAAAGGAAACAGTTCTCCTTCACTACGTGTGCCCACGCTGCACGTGCGCAGCTCGGAGTTCAGGTGCAGCCACAGTTTGGCACGTTCTCCAGCATGGGGGAAAAGACATACGAGGGAACCAGGGCTGGGGAAAACTCTCCGCCTGGGGACGCAGAATTAAAAGATCAGACCTGGGCATGATTTGACCCCGTCTCAGCACGGGGTGCACAGCTTTGGAGAAAGCAGCCCAAAGGCATCATCAGCATAGGGAAGATGTGCACCACCACGGTTTATATTGCCATAACCTCTCAGCCATGCACATGCTGCACAAGAGGCGATTCAATTCAAAGAGCTTGAGCAACCCGGGGTTTTTGTCACCAACACAACTCTTAAACACCCTTAAGACAAAGCATTCCTTTTCTTTTTTTGCCAGATCAGAGGAGACTCTTCCAATGTGACACACAAAGCACACGAGACAATCAGCTTCAGTCAGTTCTATCATAACACAAGAGGAAAAAAGGGAGGCAAAGCTACAGGGCCAAGAGGGTTGGCCTCCTCCTTGACGTAAGGAGTACGTCTGAAAACTAGGTAGAACTAGAGTTCGGCCACTCTGCCCACAACACTTAACACTGCATACCCTATCCCACTGAAGGCAGTGCGGGGACAGACTGTCAGCTATCTAATCTCCCAGAAAACAGCCTTCCTGCTAGGCTGCAGCGAATGCTCCATGGACGTTATCCCAGCAGCAGACATCTTCTTGTTAGCGCTAGTGATAAGCGCTCGAACCCAGTTCTGGGTACCAGCCTCCCTGGGTCTCCCCTACACTTTGTCAACAGCGCTGGGCATAAACCCTCCATGCTTAACCAGCCAGCAGTCCCTCCTCAGGCTTTTATCAGGACCGGTGACCTGGAAACACAACCCTTCTGCACCCAGGTAGAACCACCACAGCACAGTGGTACATGGATTTCCTTTGGATCCACTAGGAAGTTTTAATTCCCCCCTTACTTTATTATCTGGAATAGCAGTATCTGACAAGCATACTGCAAAGTATTTTACAGTGTTAGTGTCTGTCCAGGGTCTCTCCCAAATGCAGCCAAAAGCCAGGTGAAGTTTCAGTATTTAAAAATACATAAAACACATAAAAGTGTTCTTGCTGGGTTGCAATAAAAAAGACAGCAGATGAGAGGAAGGAAAAATTAGTTCAATCACTAGATCTAAAGACCAGGAGGGGTTAAACACCATCAAGAAACTGGATGTTCCTGCACCCCGGGAAGAACCACCCCAGCATCAGTACAGGTGAGGGATGACCTGCTGGGAAGCAGCACTGTGGAGAAGGACCTGGCAGTCCTGGTGGATAACAAGCTCTCCATGCCCAGCCACGTGCCCTTGTGGCCAAGAAGACCAACAGTGTCACGGGGGGCATCAAGAAGAGTGTGGCCAGCAGGTCAAGGGAGGTTCTCCTCCCTCTCTGCTCTGCCCTGCTGAGGCCACAGCTGGAGTTCTGGGTCCAGTGCTGGGCTTCCCAGTTCAAGACAGACTGGGAAGTACTGGGGAGAGTCCAGCGGAGGGCTGTGAGGATGGTGAGGGGGCTGGAGCATCTCTCAGATGAGGAAGGGCTGAGAGAGCTGGGGCTGTTCAGCCTGGAGAAGAGCAGCCTGAGAGGGGATCTGATCAGTGCTGATCAGTATCTCCAGGGTGGGTGCCTGGAGGAAGGGGTCAGACTCTGGCCAGTGGTGCCCAGGGACAGGCCAAGGGGCACCGGGCACAAACTGGGACATGGGAAGTTCCACCTGAGCAGGAGGAAAAACTTCTTCCCTCTGCGGGTGCCGGAGCCCTGGGCCAGGCTGCCCAGAGAGGGTGTGGGGTCTCCTTCTCTGGAGAGATCCCAGCCCCGCCTGGACGTGATCCTGTGCACCCTGCTGGGGGTGCCCCTGCTCTGGCAGGGGGGTGGGCTGGGTGATTCCTAGAGGGCCCTGCCAACCCGACCAGTCTGTGAATCTGTGGATGTGCTCAGCAATCTATCAGCCAAGAAAGCAAACCCTAAAATACAATTTAAGTGGAGAGCTTCCCTCTCTCCTTCATCGCACTCCCAGGTCTCCAAGCCACCTCTTTGGGATGGGGCTCCAGACCCCTCATGCCTGTTCACAGCACAGCAGAGCTCCCCCCATTCCTTTACAAGATGTGCAGGTTTCACAGCATCTCCATGATCCTTCCACTTAGTGCCCCAAAAGGGACCTCAAACTCATACTTACAGGAATTGCTTTCCTTTTTTTTTTCCTTTTTAATAAAAAAGTACTAAACTTTGGATAAACTGTTCACATGTCAGCCACAGGAATGGCTTGTTAGACTGAAGAATCCACTCAGTGTTCCAAAAAAAGCCATTTTTCACTCATGTCTGATGCAAGATCAAAAGCTACAGATGATCCTTTTGTGAGGCTCTTTAGGAGCAGTAACAGCAGAAGCTCGGAGTCTCCTGTGACACTGTCCTTCATCAGCACTAGCTCCGCGATCAGAGGAAGTTATTAATATCGCTAAATTGGCTGTTATTCTTATTCTGGTTTTATTTTCTGAGTAGGCCCCGCGGTGTCCCTACCCCAGAGCTGTCACTCAGGAAGTTCACTGCCTGTGTGGTATTCACACTATTTATCTGTCTTTCTCACATTGCGTGTCACCATGACAGCCAGCAGAACGAGCCAGGAAGAGGCTATAAAAACATATGAGAAAATACTAGACAGAGGGCTTCTCCTGGCAGGAAAGAGGCTGTCCTGTTGCAGGTCAATAGCTCTGCACCCAGTGAAGGAGGCTTGCTGGAGGACAGCCTGGAGCAGAGCCTCGGCTGGCTTATACTCAGCTTCAGTGTAAGTCAGTTTTTACAGGTCTCCATCCCTGCAAAAATGTGGCATCTTGAGTTACATGAACCAAAGTTACCCAAAATTCCAGGGAAGAGTTCACTGGCTTATTGCCAAGCTTTTACTGACAGCTCTCTTTCTTAAATATCTGAAGCAAGTCCCTTAGCTCTGAGATATTTACATGGCGGTAAATAAGACTGACGGGGGGCTGAGGCCACCCTGGTAGAGAAAGACAGCTGCAGTCTTGATTAACTTTGTTTAAAACCTAAGTTTCTCTTTCCAACAGAAGAAAAACGTATCCACAACCTCTGAAAGATAAAAGCTCGATAGATCCATGATCTCACTATCATGGAAAGCAGTTTGTTCTGAGACATGTCAGTTCAGGTGTCTCCTCCCAGGGAGGATGAAGAGAAAGCCCTTCGGCTCTGGCTTCTCTGCCGAAGCTGCTCCGCAGTGGTGCTTGCTGCAGGACATGCAGGAGGTGGACGCTTCCCCAGCAGGCGGACAGAGCCCCTCTCCCTTTCACAAGGGTAGCAGAGAGGGGGCGAGTTGTTGGCCGCTGCTTACCGTGGTGATGGCTCAGCGGTCACTACCTGTTATCCCTCTCTTTCCAAAGGACGCCTGTAAGGGTCACACCAATCTTGCAGGCTGCTTTTCCCGTTACCAGCGGAGCTAGGCCACAGGGGTGGGAGGGGAGGAAATCCCCTCCTGATTTCTCTGCATGGAAACTCCTGTTGCCACTGCTGGAGGCAGAAGATGGGGAGAGCTGGCTGGGCTCCTCACCCCAGACAGCAGGGCACAGCTTACGCTCCTGCTCCACACGATGCTGTAGGGGAGCCCTAAGGGAAGGGCAGACACCTCTAACAGCTGCTCTAGTGCAGAGCTGGGCGATGCCTGTGGCCGGTCCCTCTGCCAGGCAGGGCAGGGACAGCAGCCTCCAGCTGCACTCCTCCAGGACACCAGCTCCACTAACTTTCCTCTCCCAAGGGTTCCTTTGGCAGGGGCAGAGGAGCACAATCTACCAAGAGGGCAGAGCCTGTGCCCCTGTGAAGTCCAGGCCAGGTCAGGGTGGCCCTAGCTCAATGCATCCCTCGGCGTAAGCGGGAATTGCATCTGGCCAGTGCACATGAGCACAGAACACACATTGTCTTGTTGCAAATTCCTCAAAAGGTCTGGCTGCCAGCCACGCCGGGTGGAACGGGCACTCATCACCAAGCCAGACAATCTATTCGCAGCTTCCCACTGTGCCTGCACAGGAGCTAACGACAAGAGGGAATGGAAAACTGGTCCAGAGAGGAGTGATCAAAACAGAAAAAGCTCTGAAACTTGTGCTCACAGAGATGGAACAAAAGGACACGGAAAAAATGAAAAGCTGCTTAGAAGGCATTCTAAAAAATAAGAAATACAAGTTGCAGACTCAAGGCCAGTCACGGAGCTGAAGGTATGTAAACACTGGCGAGCCCAGGGGAAAATGAATTAGCAGGAGAGGACTTGAAAGCGTTCCCGTTGCACACCAGCCTGCCTGCCCCAGGGGAGCGCTCAAGAAGCCATGAGACTACACCGTGCAGTCTCAAAGCACCACCATATCCAAGGTTACTCAAATAAACTTCCCTCTGCTCCACTCAGCATCAAAGCCTAACTTGCAAATCAGACCTAAGAGAAACACGATCAAGTGCTACATTTCAACGGCTGGGAGAATAGAGCCAGACACAATACACTTTCCTCTGGGGGAGGGAAAGCAGCCAAGAAGGATGAGCACAAGGCAGGAAGCCCCACTCACAAAGCCTAAGCGATGAGGAAGCAGCGGGATGCATTTCTAACAGCATTCGCTCCTGCAGGGGAAAGCCTTTTCTCCTGAGAACCCACTAACCATGCATCGCCGTTGCACAGGGTTCACCTCAGCCCCAGCGCTCTCGATTGAAAAACGAGCACCTAAGCCACCACCAAACCAGGATGAAAGCTTTGAGAGCGCCCTCATGCCTAGCAGCTCTTACAACTGGAGGAAACAGTTTCCTTTAGGATAGAAAAACGCAGCTCCCGTTTCTTCTTCTGTTTCTCCACCAAGTGACCCCTTCCTTCTGGGATTTATTTAAAGGGCTAATGTAAATGCCAGCTCAGCCAGGCCCCAATCCAAAGCTTGCTAAAGTCAGTGGAAAGTCTCCTGCTGGCTGCAGAGCAGCTTTGGACCACACAGCAGAACCGGTGGTATTGTCACAGAGGTGATGCTGCTGCAGATCCTTCAACATCCGAAGCACATCAGGGCTCTGCAGTGCCAGACTCTACACGGATGGGCTCTCCTTGCCCCGAATAACTAACAGGTTGTATGGAAACAGGGATGCAAAATACAGCTCGAGCCTTACCATGCTCCGTACCCTGCTCACTTTCTGCCTGTATTCGCAGCTGTTAATCTTGCTGTAATTGGGATTCAAGCTGTCCTTGCCACACCAGAGAAAAGCCAAACCCGAGACCTCTAGAACAGACAACGCTGTAAATTCAGATATGGCACCGTGTACCTACGCAGCGGGACCAAGAGGGGTGCCAGATGTCCTCAGTCTGGCCTTCTTGAGAGGTCCATCCAGGGCTTGTGCTTAATCAAGACTTGTAGACAGTGTGGACAGGAAGCAAGCACAGCCAGAGCTACTGTGTGAAGACTCAAAACCAGACCGAGTGTGGAAGAAGGCCACGTAAAAGATTAAGAAGAAACTCTCTCTGGAAAGATAGGGACAAAATCCCCCACTCCCTTGCTGGAAAGGCATTGCAAGTGACTAACGGGGCTCCCCAGGACATCTAAGCACTGCAGCATCAGACTGTAGCTGTTTTCTTAGTAAACCGGACAGTGAAAAACAGGCCAAGATGCTTTGGCTGTTGGTAACTGGCACAAAAACTCAGACTGCACTTGGGTCTCCGGTTTCCTTTCCTCAATAAGAGCCTCTTTCCTCTGAACTATGAAAAAAATTAGGAATGAATGTCTGGCTGCCACAGCCAACTCCGATTTGCTGGATTTAGCATTAAATGCTGAGTCTTGAGACGGCAGTTGGGATCCAGGAATGTTAAAAATCAGCAAACCCCTCCCCCTCTGCCACTCAGCAGCCTTCTAGCAAGAGAAATTGCAACAACGAATTGACAAAAGCAATGGAATACACAACCCCAGCTTCAGGCTCACGGGTTATCCTGTTAGCTGCTCTGAGGCAGAGATGAGAAAGAAGAAAAACCAGAGCGTACAGAGCACCAGGAAGGTTTGAGTCCAGCCCTGTGCAGCCAGCCAACGGCCAGCCATTTATGCAGCACAGCGTCCCCGACGAGGGGCAGCACTAACAACAGAGCTTGCGCCTGAGAAGTTGAAGAACACCAAAAACTGCAGCTCTCAATGAATCTGCCAATATACAGTGGTGAGAGCAGGACTCCCAGAAGCCAGCAGGGCTTTCTCCCCAGCATCACGGTTATGCAGCGCAGCAGCACGCACAGTCTGCCCCACCTGCAGCCATCCGCCTTTCTGCTTTAGTCCCCTGTGTCACTTCAGCTGTGGACGTAGGCCAGCTCTGATGTAGTCAGCTTTAGTCATCTAATAAGATAACCTACTTACCTGCAATACAAATGCCCGAGCCTGCAAACATGACCTTCGTTTTTCTGGAAGCCTTGACGCACATGAAGCTCAGCACTAGGTGATAAGACAGGGCACTTTGAACTCAGCCACACTCAGGCATTTCAGCCGCACTTGCTCGGCTCTTGCCTTCTGAGCCCACACGGCCTCCCAAGCCAGCCCAGTGTCAACCTGCATTCCTAGCTCCAGAATCCAGTTCTGCCCACTTCCTAGGACACAGCTTTGATTTCCCTGATCCAGGGGGTAAATCTGCCCCGCTCGACCTGCCAGGAGCACTGCCGGCGCAGTCCCTCTCAGAGATCTGTTTGGTCACCCGCTGTGGTGCTGGAGAGGGTCTATGCTCTCCACCAAAACACGCCTCAGATCTGAAGTCCAGGACGTTAGCACAGGGCTTCTCCAGGGTGTCAGCGGTCCCCATGCCGTTCATACACATAAAGATGCACAGCTGATTGTGAAGACAGACAGGTTTTGAATGAGGAAGCCTAACTGCAAGTATAACAGACACCTGGATTTCTATTCTGTACCAAAAGTACTCCCAAAGCAACAAGAATCACTGCCTGCTGTGACACTTCCCGTGTCAATGTCACTGGACCCAGTGTTTTCATGCTACTATGCTGCTAGCAAGGAGCCATCTTTGGGGGATTTTGTTTTGGATTTTTTCAGGGTTTTTTGAGCTTTTGGTTTGGTTTCTGGTGGGTCTTTTATTTGTTGTTTCCAGTGTCTAGCACCTACCATCCCTTCCATGGACAACACAAGCAGACATTGCAGAAACCCACAACTGTGTCAGGGCTCACCTGACAGAAATCTCTTTACGTAAAAGGTTTCTCTTCCCTTGATTCCCCCAGACTGCATTCCCCATCGCAGGCAGGGGAGGCTGAGGTTCCCTCACAGGAGCACGGCACAGAGTGTATCTTTGCCTTCGGCAGTCATCTCTGGGATCAGTCAAACAGAACCAGAACAACATTCATGTCTGAGCGATGAGAAAGCTCAAAACACCTGCTTGTCTGGAACAGCCAGCCATGAGGGACGAGGGCTCTGTCCCTCTGACTACACGAAAAGAGAAGCAGCAACTGGAAGCAGCGGGCTCCATTGCAGTTCTGGCCAGTGCTGGGGGAAAGGAAGCCAGGAAGAAAGGAACTCCCTTGTGATGAGTTGGTTCTGGCTCCGAGCATCAGCAGTGCGAGCTGGAACAAGGGAGACTCCCACGTAATGAATCTTCTCTGGCTGCCAATGGTGAGCAAAGGAGCTTGGAATGAGTGACCTCCCTGCGCAATGAGGTAACACCACCTCCTAAGGAGGAAGGGCAGGAGATGCCTTCTAGAATGAGCGAGAACCTGCCAGGAGGATATAATAAAACAAGGCATTTCCTTGCCAGAACAACAGAGCACAGAGGAGCTCTCGTTAAATCATTAAGGCGGGGCACACTGCCAAACGGCCCACAGCCCTTTCAGAAACCAGGCCCCACCTTGCAGGCCATCCCAGAAACATGCCTTCTCAGAGAGAGGTGGCTCCATCCCATTCCTTTCCACCCAGCCCTACCTGCGTATCTGTCAGGGCACACAGTACCTGCAGTGAAGATCTGCGCAGCTACTGCCAGGAAGGCGTCCGTCACCACCGTCTCCGAGTGCAGCGAGATGTTCAGTTGGCGGGCGATATTCCGGTAGACATTGGGGCGAATGTATTCCAGCTCATCCCCTGGAAACAAACCATCAGGAGTCAGCACATGGAACACCAAGTCCTGCTCTCACCGTGTAGGAATTTGCAGCTGGGGCCACCCCATGTATCCCTCCAGCCAAAGAGGCTTAAGCCCAGCTCCACCTTATTTTAAACAGGCAGCAGAGTGCTTTGGGTCATTTAGATGTAACCCCCTGCCATCTGCGCCCTGCTTTCCTCATGTCCCCTGTGCCCGGGACTTTAAAGGGAGTGGGGACTGGCAGTGGCCCTGTACCACTGGGGTGGCTGCAGAAATCCCCGATATAAATGATGTTCCCAGGCTGGCTGCCTGCCTTTCCTCCAACGCAAGAGACAGGCCTCAGATAAGCAAAGCCACCTCGTTTTTCTTCAGAGGTGAAAAGGAGGCACGTACATCCATGTAAGGTTTTGAGAGATCCACCCTTTCTCAGCACCCCGCCAGACTTGTACAGAAAAGCCTCAAGATGAGAGCGACTCAAGAATGCTGGAGGCTGATGAAAGCCAAGGATCCACCCGGAGCTGCAAACATTAATTGAGCAGACTATCAGCTCAGCTATTTACAGCGCTCACACAGGCGCCGAGCCACGAGCTGGAGTTCCTTCTCTCCTCCGAATGGTTACAGAAATGTTCATTTGCCTGGCTGACTCCTCAGCAACAAGGTTCCTGACACACACACACACAGACATGTGCTTTCACCTCCAGGGTGTTTGCTCCCCAGCTGGGAAATGGTTGGAGGTGTTAGGCTAACTTCAAGATCAAGACGGAAATAGCAAGGACAAGCAGAGAACCTCCTCCCACATGTTTGAGCCACGGAGCTTGGGCAACAGCAGTAAGGCTTTTCCTCGCTAGCAAAACAAACCGGTTTTGAGCAGCAGAATGAATAAAGCCCGGTTTCCAACGGATTTATCTCTCTGTAGGGGTTCACGGATATTTAACGAGGGTTGCACGGCATTACACAACGCAAACATTGCATGGGACGCAGGCCCGTCGTGCATGGGGAGTCCTATTTGGTTTAGATTTAGGAGGACACAGACGCCCTTGTCCTGCAGAAGGGTGCTCTGGAGCACCCAGGGGACGAGGGGAGCTGTCACAACCACTTTACACCCCACTGCAAGGCCCAGATGAATTGCCCCAGTCAGAGGGCAACGGATCCTCCTGAAAGTTTCATTATGGGGGAACTGAAAACGAAGACGCCCCAGTTAGGACCTTGTTATAGAGTCATTAGCTACTGATCCTTAATTCATTTAACTGGAACTCGGCACAGCACAGGCAAAGCCCAGCTCTACAGAGTGGCACAGATAAGCTCTCCAGGCCCTTTGTGCCTGTGGGATTGTCCCACACAATCTGACGGCAAGAGGAAACCCTGCCGACACATGGTCGGCCCTGATAAGAGGAAACCTTACCGGCACTACTCAACAGCTGGTTTCTCCTCACAGGGAGCACGCAGGCTTCCCTGAAAATGGGAGGAAACGGGGATAGCCCTGCCCGTGGTTAGCCAAGAGGAAGGCACCCGAGGCTGGGATCAGCACTTGGTAACCTGCCACTGTTACAGCTTTTACCCAGGAGTGCCTGGAGGCCCCAGATGAAACCAGGGCCCTTTGGGTTGGAGGCACACATGCCCTTGAAGTTGGCCCTGCCCTGCAGGGTGGAGAACAGTACGGGGGGGAAGAAAAGCAGTCCAGGCTCACAGAGACTCCCTGCCCCAGGGGTCCCAGGACCTCTCCAGCAGCACGTTGCACTGGTGGCAATGTTCAGTGTCCGCGTCCAGATGCCCAGCTGTGCGCTTTGTGTCATTTAGAGCAATTTCTGTGCTTCTCCTCCTTCCTCCAGCAACCACGGAGGAACAGGCAGGGCAGCAGTGACAGTTCCCACTTGCAGAAGCTCAGTGCAGAGGTGAAAGAGCACTTGTCTGGGACTTGGCCAGAGCAGAGACAAGTTCAGATAAACCAGACCTCTGACTGACGCATATGGCAGGTTGGTCTGGGGTGTCTCATTTGGCCATACCACTAGGTTTTACCACCTCTGACTCACTAATTGCACAGATTAGCTGCTAAGCCTCACTGAGCTGACGAGCTCTCATTCCCCAAAACTTTGCAACTGCACTGCCTGTACCCAGCGCCCCTGCTAGCCCACCAGTCCACTCATCCGACTCTTGGCATGTGCGGGAGGGCTAGGAAATACTCATCTTCAAAGGCTTCTCAGCACTATCATGGACTAAAAATGGGTCTGGATTGTTGCACTGCTTAGTAGGCAGCTAAGCACTACTGTTGCTGGCAGGGGGCTGGATACCACTTGGCCTCATACTGGTTTATAGCCACAAAGGGGGAAAGAAAGGGTCAGGCCACGTGGCAGGCGGCGTTGCTGAACAAACAGTTCAGAAACAAGTCTTCATCCTAACAAGGAGGACAGCTCACCCTTCTTGTTTCATGGGTACCACATGGCTCCCTCCAAACAGATTTGCTCAGAGAAGGCGCCAAGATCCTGGGACTATCAGCCAAATTGTTCCATCTGGACATGAATAAGTAACAGGAGAGTCATCCAGGAGACGCCTTCAGATCCAGTCTGCCACCTGCTTGCCCTTTAACATGCTCCTGGCCACCCACAGAAGATCTGGTTGAAAGCAAACAAATCTCAACCCCCAGCCCAGGCAGAGAAGAAATGGAGGAAAAAGAGGCAGTGAGATTGACAGAACAAAAAACCCCACCACCACCACCAAAAAACCCCACCCAAACCCACAACCAAAGACTAAACAACCACTGAAAACAAAAATGGAAGCCAACATAGGAGAGAAAAGAGGAAAAGAATGAATGAAAAAAAAAATCAGTTAAAAGAAACACAGCTATGCCCTAAAAAGAAATTTGGGATAATATCAAATAGAAGTAGAAAGAAAGGGGGGAAGGTGAGGAGATCAGTCTGGTCAGGCCCAGCTAAAGGGTACCTCACCAGACTTATTTGAATTTTGGTGTAATTAAATCAAATCCAAATGCTAGTGGTAGTTTCCAAGCCAGATGTGAACTAATATAGCAGCCTGTGGGCAAAGAGGGATGATGGAAGCAACTTCCAACAACGAGGGTGTCGAGATCCCAAAAGACAAACAGCTTGACTTGAGCACGCAGGAGGCTAAAACCTAAAGCAAAGGCCAGGTAACTGTCAGCATTTAGAGGGTTTTCCTGGTACAAGCACAACTCCAGAGCATGTCCTCACATAGCAGCCTCCAGGCATCCCCTCAAATCGCTCTCCCTGCAGCCCAGCAGCCATCTGGCCATGACAGCGGCTGGCTAGTTTGGGTACCAAATAGCAGGGCCAGGCAACATCAGCCAACTCCTCCTTGCTCCAAGTAAAAGCAAAAAATTTGTGTCTTGCTGAATGATTAAGGTAGGCAAAGGAACATTAATCACACTGTTATTGAAAAGTGGGTTTTGTAACATCTCCAAGCACATGGTCTAAGCGACTACCCCCAGATTAAACATCCTTGCAGCTGGGTGAGCAACTGATGCAGCTCGAGTCTAGAGGCACCAGCACTCTGCCAGATGCCAGCTAGGGTTGCATCACGGCGGCCAAGTCATCTGTGTGTCTGGAGAAAACACTGCAAGACCTGTTAAAAGCCAAGCTGGGAAAGACAACCGAAACTACTGTAAAAACACTTACACAGCTGGAGTCTTCTGCAGATAAAATAAGTTTGCTCTTGGGCTTTCTTGGACTGCATCATGCTTTTAAGTTGTTTTAAGTCCTCAGAAAAAAAGGAGCTCTGCAGAAACGCTGCGCTGAGCAGTGCTCCAAGGGACTGGGGAAAAGCAGGTAAAGGAGCTGTTTAGGGAAGATCACCAAAACCAAATCTAAATGCCCAAAACAGAGAAGAAAAACCTCTGTATGATCGTAGGAGAAGCCTCTTGGCACTCATCAGTTCCAGAAACCTTAGCCTGGTCTGGATCTCTCCGTACAGGTTTCCGTTCCCACCCAGACTTGCAGGGGCTTACCTAGTCGCAGCAGGATGGTGGACACCTCGGCCAGCTTACCGCCAGGCACCGGTGCGTTGTACTCAGGTTTGCTCCAGCTGACGCCCGCTCGAATTAGCCTCGAATTTATGTAGTCTCTGCAGAGAGCCTTGGCCTGGGACACAAGCTCCTTGTCAGTGGGAGACCTGTCAAAAACCTCCATCACCTCTGCAGCAAAGACTGAGGAACGGCGTAGCACTTCCATCCTTGGCTGCCGAACGCACGCCTCGGCAGACGCTTGCTGAAGGCTGACCCGATGCCTTAGGTGAGAATCTGCGGGAGCTGTGTAGTAACCCTCTGGTCTCTCCGTTTGTCACAGCTCCCAGCACCTATTCTCAAAAGGCCAGTTCTTCATTTTACCTGTTGAATAAAAGCATCTGTAAGTCCTCTAGCATCGCAAAGATGTAAATCAGAAGCCCAAGCATTACACCTTACAGTTACGCTAAAGCCAGTAGTATCATAGTTGCAAAACTTCTGTCCCAGTGCATCTTAGAGACGAGGGGCTGAGACTTCTGTCTTTTGGCCACTCCGACTTTCACTGGCAGCGTGACCCTCCCAAGGGCTGCAGTTCTGAACTAGCAAAGTGTTTCCTCTTTTCCAGTTCAGATTCCGCAGTCCCAGATTTACCCTTCGGAGAGACTGGATGGTCAGAGCGTGGAAACAATTCATAGAATCCGCAGACAATCTCAGCTTGTTTCAATTAAACTGGAAAAAAACCCAAAACCCGACTCCCAAATACCAGCTACAGTAACCTCAACCAGATGTCAATAGATATTCCAGCTCAGTAGGTCACGCATCTTTCTGAAGAAATGACATTATTGCAAGAACAGGGGGATGGGAGCCTTTGAAATGTCTCACTGGAGACAGTTTACCACATTCTCAGTTTAGGTTTTGGTTCTTCACTCTTTTTCTCTTCTTGCCCCCCCCACCTCCCACCCCCCACTTCTCAATAACCTTTAGCAATAGCAGAGAGAGCAAAACAGAAAAACAGATTTTCAAAAAAGTTTTCAGGTGTGAACAGCTAAAGAGCAAATGCAAAATTTCTTCGGAGACACCTGAGATTCATCTGTTGATCTGACTTTTTAATGCAGTGCTGCTTTTGAAGTCAGAGTCAGACCAAAGTCTTTATTCAGATGTTAGTAAATGTATTTTTCAGTCCCCAGTTTTAGACATACAATAACAATTTTCAAATTAAATAAAGCGGGTTATTTTTAGTTTTCCCAATGAAAAATATATTTACCTCTCACGCTGTACTTTTGTCCCCCTCAGTGATTTCTTTTTGGGTTTGGTTTCATGTTTCACTGGAAGATCTGCATCAGTGGACACCTGGTTTAGGACTGATAGGATACTGTCACACTTCTCTGGAGAGCACCAGCCAGTCCCTCCTTCCCCATCTCTGTCAGCCTCGCATCCCAGCTCCACTCCACCGGGATCCTCGGGGCTTGCTCTGCTGCTTTTAAGGGACCCAGGCGGCAGAGGAAAGCTTCTAGCTTTAGCCTTGTAAGGAAGATGAAATAACTAAGAGGTGGGGTTGGCTGTAAGCCAGAGCAACGCTTTCTCCTCCCCTCTCTTCTCTCTTAAGGAGGTTCTCTGTTGTTCTGCTGCCAGCACACAGGGGCTTTGTTCAAGGACTCGTCCTGGGGGTGAGGGTAGGAGCATCATTTCTGGACCAGGCTACCCCATGGAAGAGAAAGCGATGAACACAGTGCTGAAATAGGAATTGTTCCTGGTGAATCCCCACGGCAGCTTTTGCAGGGTTGGTGTTGGCCAGGCATTTTCAGGCAGTAGCCAGGTCGCCCAACTGCAGGATGGCATTCTGCAGCCGTGCTAGTCATGCCAGTTTGTCCCCAAACAATGGGGGCGATTAACAAACTGAGTTACAGCTTGAGGTTACAGGGTGCTCACATCCCCCCAAACCACAAGTAGTCTGGTTAACACTAAGTGATAGGACAAGGGGCAAGGGGTTCAAGCTGGAGCACAGGAGGTTCCGGGTTAACGTAAGGAAAAACTTTTTCACCGTGAGGGAGACAGAGCACTGGGACAGGCTGCCCAGAGAGGGGGTGGAGTCTCCTTCTCTGGAGACATTCAAACCCGACTGGACACGTTCCCGAGTGATGTGCTCTAGGTGGCCCTGCCTTGGCGGGGGGGGTTGGACTAGATGATCTTTCGAGGTCCCTTCCAACCTCTACGGTTCTGTGATTCTGTGGTTAAAAAAAAAAAATGAAGCGGTTTTGCTGATAGAAAAGTGTTTGCCCAGGATTTTGTGGGAGCACACCCGTTTCATCCCAGGGCGTCCGGAAAACTAACAGTTTAAGGAAAACATTTCAATTAGTTCCAAGATACTTAGAAATTAATTTCAACATCAACTTCTTGTTGCAACATTTTTGTATTGATGCCACAATGCTCAACTATTTTCCTCTGTGTGTGTGTGACATCATTTCAGCTCAATGGACCACATACAAATGTTGGCTTTTTGTGTTACGATTTGAAACAAAAGAAGTTTTAGAAATAGGGTTTTCCTGCAGACAATAAATTCCACCAGCCCAAACACAAATTCTCCCCAACAAATAGCAGTTTGTAGATTAATGACTTGGTACGTGGCACGTTCAAAATACAGCCTTTCCGAAAGGAGGTCTGAAGCAAGCGGTAACCGTTGTCATCTCTTGCTTGTCGCCTTTGAGAAAAGGCCAAGTACACCTCTCCAAGGGGTCGACCACAAAAAAAAACCCCAAGCAAAGCCTGCACTGCTGCAGGTCTCAACACTGAGGGATAAAAAGGAACAAATGAACTGCATGAAAAAGCCTTATTACATGATGTCTCAAATACTGGCCAGCATCCAACACACGACTCACGCTCAGGCTTAACGCAGAGCATGCGTTTCGGTCTGCCATTAACTGGATTGCTGGAGAGCGCTTCGCTGCGTTGGGAAGGGGCTGCGGTAAAGCCTGTTCTCCCTCCGGTGACAGATCCTCTTCCTGAGCTGGCTGTGCTGGGAAAGGAGCAGGGTTAAGGAGAGGTCTGTGGATGCAGCAGTAGCTGGCTGCGGACCCCTGCCTTAGCTGGCTATGATCGCTTCAACGTGGCGAGAGGGACTGTGCATCTCCAGCACCAAGAAGTATTTGCTGAAAGATTCTCTCAGAAATTTTTTATCTACTAGCCTTCCTCAAATGTAAATACAGACAGAGGCCCGTCCCACAGAGGCTGAATCGAAGATTGCAGAGAGCCTGTGCTACTGCCCATCCCTAACCCACCCCTTCTCTGCAGAGCACGCCTGATGGTCTCTTGGAAAATCATACTCTTGCCTTTGCAACTCTGACAGCTGAAAAATCATTAAAAATTATGTCTCAGCTTCCCGCAGCAGCTGACAGCTTCAAACAGTCCTATTTAAACTGTGCCTATTCAGTCGAGCCCTGAAACAAAGAGGACTGCTTAAATATCAGCATTGCTTAACTAATGATAACGCTCCCCAGAATTCTGGCAAATACGCAAGTGCCACAGTGCCTCCCAGCTCTCCGCAGATGCCAAACCCATCCCACGTGTCCCCTGACCGACTGTCACAGCAGGCAGCACCCCCTCAACTTCCACCCTGCGGCACAGACACAAGAACCAGAAACATGAAGGCTGCGTACAATAAACCGAACTTCGTATTAAAAAACCCCCGCAGAGCATGGTATTCTACCTGGATTATTTACACACTAAAAACACAGCTTCACACTGAGGGGTACCTCTGTAAGTAAAAACAGATAAAACCACAGCACACAGCGCCCAGCTGACCGCAAAGGAACGGGGTGCTACAATCCGAAGAGCTGCCAAGTATAATCTGAGCCCCTTTTTCCATAGTACGGGCTACAACATTTAGGGGCCAGATCTATACTGGAAAAACCCTTGTGGTATCAGGAAACGGTGCAGAAAGAGCTTGCATCTCCCAAAACCACTGTTCCCAGTGCAGCTATTACTGGCGTGACAAGGTTCTGGCCAGAACAACAGGCTCCACACCACAGCTCCTGCCTGTCTCCGATCTGGTGACCAAAAGAGCTCGGAGCATTCATTTAGGAAAACTAGAGTACCACAGAGATAATGACTACATTTTATAAGTATGTCAAGTGGAAGCAAACCCTGGAGAAACCACATCAGCGAGAAGGCAGCAATAGTCTAAATGTGGGCAGCTTATGCTCAGTATTCAATAGTTTAACCAGTAGAGAAATACATCTCTGGAAGGGCCTTTTAACAGTTGCAGTGGAAGTGAAATAGCAAGCTAATGGTGTGCACGCTAAGGTTATGAAAAGGTCTGCGTGATACCGTTTCCTGCGATAGCCTGAGAACAGCCCTGGGAGGTCATTTCCAGCGGTGTGTTCACACAGCCTGGCTCCTGTCAGAGGTACCGCTTCGTTCCACCCCACAGCGCCAATCCCAGCCGCTTCACGCAGCCTACGCCGCCTCCCAGCAGAAAGTACACGCTGTAACACACGGGTCTGATGTTCTAAATCACCTGCAGAGCAAGGGGTTAGAGAGGCAGAGGTGGTATCTATAAAGTAGGATTTTGCATTTTGCAGGGACTGCAAACCTAACCCAAACGTGCTTGGCTCGTGCTTAGACCCTGTTCAGTTTAGGGTTAAATGCAGCACCTCGCTCTGCTAACAGCTGCACCTCTGAAGGGCAGCAGAAAGGCTGATCAAAAGCTGCTTCGCTAAAAAGGATCCTTGAAGAAGGGCTGAAAAGCTGATAAAGAGGAACCATCCTGCCCCAGCAGGCGCCCAGGGCTGGGGCAGCGCCAGAGGGGCCTGAAGGCAACAAAAGTCAGCAATAACAGGGGGAAAAGGAAAGGGGGCTGGGGGAGCTGTGACCACCCCCCCAATTAGAGCCCCACGCAAGTTAACCCCCCCCCCCCACGCCCTCCAGGAACACGCGTGCCCATTTAAATATGCCTGACCAACAGCAGACGGTGCGGTCATCCGTAGCCGATCAGCGAACGTTTGGGCAGGTTTTTCTAACCCCGGCACAGGACAAACACGTTGTGGTTTCTCTGTGTGGGGTGCCAGCTCTGTGGAAGGACCAGCTGGCACCCAGCTCTGCGCAGACGTGAAATAAATCAAATACCTCTGCCCTGGGTGCGCATGGGCGCACCGCACAGCGGGTGAGCGATCCCGCCTTTGGGACGGCAGAGCGATGCCAGAGTCACACAGTTAATAGCCAGGGAGCCTGGGAACTCAGGCCCGCCAGCCCCCACCTGCGACAGGAGGTTTCCCTTCGGAGAGAAGGTGCTCTGGCAAAACACCGGCACTGTAACCAGTTCCACCGAACCACCCCTGAACCACCTCCTGCATTACCTCACCGAGTTTTAACGTACCGTCTTCCCACTGCCTCTTCCTGCCTGATTTTTGCAGCAATACTTCAATTCTGTGTTTGTGAAGTTTTCACTCAACCACCGCGATGGCCACGACGTCAGGCTTTAGGCTGCGAAGCCATACAGGAGGGGCAGGGAGGCTAATAGAAACACTTCTTTTTATATAGAAATATTTTGCCAGCTGCAACAGGAAAACAATACATGGAAGTAGCGGCTTAACGGGACCCAAGCAAAACACTGAGGCTTTTTGAACCTTTCTCAAACCTTTCATTTCTGAAGGGCCTGATTCAAAGCCTCCTGAAAGCCAAGCCGTTATTTGTGTTGCTCACAGACCGGGATCACCCTGGAGCACCTTTCCTGGAGCAGGATTTTGCAGTGCCAAGTTTCACGTGCCAGAGCCAAGAGCCAGTGAACTTACCTTCCGCAGCCTTTAGACTGCTCTCCGTCACGAGGATACGGGTCTAGGACTGAAACGCATTGAGTTTAGCAACCAAGCCACTGCTCCGGTTTCTGGCACAGATTATCATCAATATCCAAATGGTTTCTACTCTTAACCCACTGCCACACTCACTACCACTGCTTGTAGATGCAACTTCCTTCTTATACGTATGTTTTGACAAAGGCAGAGCAAATATACGGCACACTCCAGAGCTGATGTACAAACATACTGAAGGGGAAACTGTAGCACAAATTTAATGTTAGCAAGTAGTGCCATGAGTTGAACCATAAAACATCTCTCCATAAAACATCATCATTCCTGAGTCTTAGTCTGGAAATGTTGCCTGAGAAGAGTTTTATCAAACATTGCTACTCAGGTATCAAGCCAACAGCTGCCCACTGTAAAACAGCAGTTTCTAGCTAAATCGAAGACTTTGATGAGGCTGCGTCATCATCTTAAGAACCTAACTGAGTAGATATAACTGTTTTTGTTGCTTCCCATCCTCTAATTTACTTCAAAATGACACCTTTTACTGAAGAGATCATCTCATAAGTCAAGAAGGTGTCAGACACACAGAAGAAAGAAGTTTTGAGTCGTTCAACAGCTATAGCTTTGTTTTGAGACACATATAATATTTACATACCGTACCACCAAAATAGAAAAGGTCTAAAACCTCTAATGAGGTCACTATCCCCCAGAGAGCAAAAGGGACTCTTCCCTTTCAAGCTTTAAGCCACAAAGGCAGAAGATGAACCTTTGTCTCATTTTAGCAACTGATCACCCACAAGGTTTGGGAATCAGTTCACACTTCCGAACAGGTTACGCGCACGTGCACAGGTAAAGACAGGCAGGTGCCTCTGCCTGCAACAAGCCTGAAATCTCCCCAGCCTGAAGTGGGTGCCGGCACTTCTGCACTGGCTCAGCAGCACTTATGAGCTCCGACACATTTATCTGCTGCTTCAAGACACGTGCTGGGGCACAGAAACGTCCTACACAGGCAAATGGATTGCTGGATCTGATAACCACAAGGTAGGAGCCGTTACCCTTCCACACATCCTCATGCCCTACACATGTTCCAAGGGATTTAGACTCAAATTTTGCATATCCAGAACGTAGCCCTACTTTTAATTAAACCCTTACTGACTGTCGGAACGGCTCTTCAGGCTATTCAGTCTTAGCCCCCACTGCTGGGCAGGGCAGCCACTACACTTTAAAAAAAAAAAATCACAGAATCACAAGGGTCGGAAGGGACCTCGAAAGATCATCTAGTCCAACC
>VWZZ01001960.1:80954-92197 GCA_013399095.1 Psophia crepitans
GTCCACCAGGACCCCCAGGTCCCTTTCCCCTACACTTCTCTCCAGCAGCTCAGTCCCCAACCTGTACTGGCAGATGGGATTCTCATCTGGATGCAAATCTGGATGCAATAAATCTTCCATCTAAAGCGTATCTGCAGACAGAGTTGTATTAGTACAACCAAGGTGAAGGAAACAATTCCAGCTTTGCCATCAAGACAAATGTCCATGAAACTATAGTTCTAGTATTTTTTCTGCATATGAAAATGCAGCTGTGGTGATCTGAAGCTTCCTAGTCCACTGTAGAAGACAGAGAGATGCTGACAGGAGGTAATCAACAGATCCTCCTGCAGGAGCAACCATTGCTCAGCGTGTCTGGGTTTCCCAGCACTTTTAAGATGACAGCTTTCATGAATTCCGACGGAAAAGACTTTAACTAAAAGAGAATAAAAGAAAAGAGATGGCAACTTTTTGTTACCTGACATTGAGGTGTCCAAATCAGGCACGCACAATGGCCAGGACAAAAGCAGTTCCTTCCTTCTTGCTGAAACATGAGCTTGATCAGGTAGGTGTCCAAAGCAGGGTTAACTTAGATTTATTGACTTTGACTTCCAACACCTCCCTTATTTTGATGGGAAACCTCTGGACCAGAGTGTTTACGTGACTCTGAAAGGCAGCGGGGCGCAGTAGCTGCTCTGAGTGTTTGGGAGGAGGTGATACACATGTGCAGAGAAAAAGGAAAACCCCACCGTCATTGTTAGTGGTCCCTTCCTGGGCTCCACAGCACATCCTGGTTATTTTTCTGGGCTCTCAGGACAAGTCTTGGACCACCAGTTTAGCAAGGGCCAGGAAGCTCTTTGTGCTGTGCTTCTTGCCCAGCTTGCAGCTCTCCTCCAGTGTTATCAGACCCAGGGCACTGGCACAGCAACAGCAACCACCTAGCCAGACGTTACAAGCAGTCACCAAAGATGCTCAGGGTGGACCCGCTTCAGTCAAAGTGATTCAAGTCAATTTTAATCATATGTAAGAATCAGCACACAGGAAATCTTGAGGTCACTGATTTTAATCTGGGTCTATATTTGTTTCTAAGAGAGGGTGAGTCTCAGACGTGCAGGAATTAAGACCTGTTTATTTGCAAGTGAATACCGCTCAATGCTATGTTTTTTTTTCTCAGCTATAAAGGAAGAAAGTGATGTGTATTTAAGTAATTCTACAGCTGACACAAATAAGAAATCTGAATGCATCCAGAGTGTTTTCTACTTAGTAGGCTATTTTTACTTCACGTTGCTAGTGTATGCCCCCTTGAACATTTGTACAAGTGCGATTAAAAAATAAAAGAAAGAAAATAATGCCTTTATATGCTAAATTAAATGAGGAAACATGACATTGAAAAGGTTTTTAGAATGCAGAAAAGCACCTGAGACAAAAAAAAACCCCACACCACCTCTTTTTATTCAGCTACTGAACTGAGTCAACTGTTGAAATGAATAAGCAGCTTGAGACCCATAACCGTTTCTGGCAGTGAAGGCAAAACTTCAGAGAAGCTGCAATCTCAGAGAAGTCTTTCTTATTGAGCTAGTTCAGTTTGTAGTTTGGGTATGAGGAGCCAGAGAGGTAAGGAAAAAAAAAGTTTTTAAAAAATCTACTACACGTGGGGCAAGATGAATTACCTTTCACAAAGAGCTGAAGAACAACCTCAACATTTTGCAAGAGACTCGCACCTCACTCTCCTGTGCTTTACATCACTTCAGAATTTCAACAGATGCTCACAGCCCTCCTATTTTTGTTTTACAGCAAAGACGGACTTTGTCCTTAAATTGGACTTGATGATCTTGAGGATCTTTTCCAAACTAAATGATTCTATGAAATTTTTACTTACCTACATGAATTAAGTGAAAACTTGCACTAGACGTTCCCTTTAACATGCCAGAAGTTTCAGCTGAGGAAGGTGTGCATGAACTGGCACCAGGAGCGCAGTATCCCACGGGTGTAAGGGGAGAAACACCAGCAGTACTCCAGCCAGCTTAAATCTGAAACCCCTCAGCAGCAAGGAGAACGTTAATCGGTGAAACTAGAATCAGGAAAAGTGTTGAGAAGAAACACATAAAACAAGGGTTCTGGGGAAGAGACGCATCTCATTCAAGTGACTAGTTTTCCCAAAGGCGGGATCGCTCACCCGCTGTGCGGTGCGCCCATACGCACCCAGGGCAGAGGTATTTGATTTATTTCATGTCTGCGCAGAGCTGGGTGCCAGCTGGTCCTTCCACAGAGCTGGCACCCCACACAGAGAAACCACAACGTGTTTGTCCTGTGCCGGGGTTAGAAAAACCTGCCCAAACGTTCGCTGATCGGCTACGGATGACCGCACCGTCTGCTGTTGGTCAGGCATATTTAAATGGGCACGCGTGTTCCTGGAGGGCGTGGGGGGGGGTTAACTTGTGTGGTGCTTTAATTGGGTGGGTGGTCACAGCTCCCCCAGCCCCCTTTCCCCCTGTTATTGCTGACTTTTGTTGCCTTCAGGCCCCTCTGGCACTGCCCCAGCCCTGGGCGCCTGCTGGGGCAGGATGGTTCCTCTTTATCAGCTTTTCAGCCCTTCTTCAAGGATCCTTTTTAGCGAAGCAGCTTTTGATCAGCCTTTCTGCTGCCCTTCAGAGGTGCAGCTGTTAGCAGAGCGAGGTGCTGCATTTAACCCTAAACGGAACAGGGTCTAAGCACGAGCCAAGCACGTTTGGGTTAGGTTTGCAGTCCCTGCAAAATGCAAAATCCTACTTTATAGACATCATTTTCAGCTGAAGTGAGTAGTTACTTTGGTTAGAGGTTGTAAGGGAGGGAGTCAGGGTTGTTCAGCTGGTTTTCGCTGGGATGGAGTTAACTTTCTTCCTAGTAGCGAGTACAGTGCTGTGTTTTGGATTTGGGATGAGAATGGTGTTGATACCACACTGATATTTTGGTTGTTGCTAAGCAATGTTTACCAAGTCAAGGACTTTCCAGCTTCTCATGCTGCCCTGCCTGGGAGGAGCCCAAGAACCAGGGAGGGGGCACGGCTGGGATACTGGCTGCCCAAAGGGATATTCCATACCATATGGCATCCTGCTCAGAATATAAACTTGGGGGAATCTGGCTGGGGGTGTAATTGCTGCTTGGGGACGGGCATCGGTCAACAGGTGGTGAGCAACTGCATCATGTATCACTTATTTGGTCTATCCTTTTTTTCCATTATTATTTTATCTTCCTTTGCTGTTCTATTAAACTGTCTTTATGTCAACCCACGAGTTTTACCTTTTTTTTTCCTGATCCTCCTCCCCATCCCACTTGGGGGTGTGTTTGTGAGCGAGCAGCCACGTGGGGCTTAGCTGCTGGCTTGGGTTAAACCACGACTGTGGCAAAGACAGTGAAAAATACCACATACGCTATCAGATCACACAGTTAAGAACAGCTGCACTCGAGAGCAGCAAGCAAGGCGAGAAGCCCTCCCAGGTAGCGAGCCTTCCACTACAGCCAAGACACCAGGAGCAGTTAAGCACATCTCCTCTCACGGCCCTCCATGAGGAAGACAAGCAGCCACTGTGCTGTCTTGTATGCTTCCTGCCGAGCCTTCGCTGTTTAAGGGACAAAGGTGCCCCTCCAGCAGGAGTCACAAAGTACGACAGACGTACAGCATGAGTCATTTAACAGACAGAGCTTCTTGATTTAAAAGAAGTAGATGATGCTCATCATGTGTTATCAGAGCAAAATCAGCTTCACACAGACCTGCACAGGCTCTACGCCCTATTTGCACACTCCCAAAGTGTATTTTCACTCACAGTCTGATTTCTCATTCCCTGGTAACCACAGACCAGTTTCTCTGTGTTAAAGCAGCACAGAATTTCTTGCTGCCACAAACATACATACCACATTTTGTTAGAGAAATATAATCTTTGGGATTTAAGGAGAACTTCAGTTCTAGAAGCAGCCAAGAGATCAGGCCACTGCAGTGTGGGACTGATTAACTCATTTACATAAATTATCACTGAGCCTTGCAGAAACTCGTGTGATAGAGCTGTGAATGGTAGCTTTGGTCCAGACAGCAGAGGCCAAGGAGGTGTTCATTAATAACCAGAAGTCTGATGGTAGCACTAAGCCCCTTGTCAGAACAAGGCATAAAAGAGCAGGTAGCTTTGCACCTTCTTGTTTTACAAGAGGACAGAACAAGCTTTTCGGAATCCTAAATCAAACAACTATTCACTCAGTTAGGTAACGGCATCTTCCTGTTGGCAAATGTCTCTGGACAAATAGGAGCAAAGAGGGGTCCTTCCTTAACAAAGCATGTTTTGTTGGTTTTCCCTTCCACAAGGCATCTCGGATGCACAGCATGGGAGTTCTTTACTCTGAAGTACATACATCCTATTAGTGGGTTTATTTAGTGTTATGTTTTAGTTTAATGGCATAAAAAAGCATGTACTGATAAAAAAAAAAATCTCCATCAGTGAGGGAGTAACAGCTATCAAGTCACCTGGGGAGAGAAAGAAGGGGGTTATCTCCATCAGACCGTGCATACTGCACTCACACCCAGGGACGAGCACTACAACGGGTTTACTTCACCAGAGAAACTGTGGTTCTCAACACACAAATGAAACCATGGGTTTCCTTTCCAAGGAGTTCTGCATAGTGCCATCTCTGCCTCCTCATTTCCTGGGTGGATAACTGCAAGTGGATTCAACCACATGTAGCAGCTCCGCTTTAAAAGCGGGTGGGTAACTGAAGCGTAACGTCACGCTGCCAATTCCAGCGAAACACTTTGCACTCTGTTTCAAGGAGCATTTACGCTAATTTCCAGAGATACCCCATGGTCCCAGACAGGACTCTCTTGAAGTGTTCAGTGAGTGCCAGGTTCCACCCACCCTTCTGCATACCGCTTCCAGGGTAGTTAGAGACTTGCGGGAAAGAAAAAGTCTCTCCAGGAACGATGTGAGCCACATCCATTCCTGCCTCAGCAGAGAGCACAGAGCTCTGTCAGAGCCCAGCGTTCAGCTTCACCATCTTAAAGGGTCTTCTACCACTAGACAGGAACATGGCTTGGAAGAACAAGTACTCCACGCTCTTGGCTTGCAAGAACCCTAGTTTAATTTAGGTATTAGCCACTGCGGGAAGCAAAGGGACGCTGAGCCAACAGGAGAGTCAGCTACACACGTCACTCTTGCTTATCCCACTTTGCCAGCAGAATTGGGAGATAAAGGCTCTTTTCTTTGCTGACCGCTCAAGAGAGCCTTAAGAGCCACTGTATCAGCAGAAAGCAAGCTCCATGCAGTCAACATTGCAAGATTTGGAGTGATACAGTCTGAAAGCAGGAACAAGAGTACTTATGCTTTAACAGTCTGCTGCAGTCGCTGTACTCGCAGAGATCTCAAGAAGAGCTATCATCAAAGCAAGTGGGTTTCTGATCTAGTATGGATCCCTCTTTGAATTCCCCCTCGTATTCCTACCGGGAGCAAGGTTTAAGGTCCAGAACAGTACATTACTGCCAAAACAAAGCAATCACTTTATGCTTATCAGTAACTGTGATGCACCCAGGTAGATCAGAACTAATTGTCCCTATGCCTCCCACCCAGGGGAAGAGCAATTTAGATTTAGAGCACTCTCTGCTACTACTTTGCTTTGCTAAATTCATGCAGGATACCTTCTGTTGCAATTCAAGAACTTCACTAAAAAGAAAGGGGAGTGGGGAGAACATCTCCATTTAAAACCGTCAATGTGGCTTGCAAGTTCAAGCAGACTGTTTTGGCACGAGCTTGAGAAAGATCTGGTATACAGAAGCACGGTGGCCAAGTCCAGACGCAAATTATAAACCAAGGCAAAGAGGAAGACTGCTGGTGAAGTCCAGCTCTTGCTTCTCTTGTATAAATGCGTTCTTCCCTAGGGCTTGAAAGCTCCACTGTGCGCTGGGCAAAAGCACATACCTTGGGAAGGTGATGAATTCAAAAGGATCTTCTTGTCAGGAAGATAACTTTCCTTCTACGCTTGTAGTGTTACTCCTTAACTGTGTGATGCAGTAATAGTGCTTTTCCACATCACAGATTCCCAGAAATACAACACAGAAAAACACTTCAGCTTCTCCGCCTGCTAATGGAGCTAGAAATAGCTGCTCTCCAAACAAGCACTGCAGCACTGAGAGAGTTATTCTGCTGTGCTTTTTACAGTAAAGTTTTAACCCATCTGTCCTGCTAAGTAGCTCAACCTTGGAGGAGAGCACTTAACACCTAGCGCACCCTCTAAGGCTAATCGCTGTGCTCCACAGCTCTGTTTACTCCAGGAAAGTACTACCGCCTTTCAGGGCTCTCCAGGCTCACCGTGCCTAAGCTGCTGCTGCAAATAACGCCCCAAGATGAGTCCACGGAGCGCTACAGAAAAAGCTGAAGCGCCAAACCTGATGTCATCCAGCCACCAGGTAACCCAGCCACTCACCAGCTGTTTCCACCTGTATGCGTTGTCACCCTCCGTGACACACGCCTTGCTCTCCGCTGTTTTACCCTCACTGTGCTATTATCCAGCGCAGAGCAGACATGAGAAACTGAGCCAGACTCGGCCTGGGCCACGCAGCGGGAAACCTCGTAGTCCAGGGCTGCAATGAGCTGTTGCCACCTGGTGGCACCAACAAAGAGCAAACCAGGTTTGCCTCTAAAACCACTTGCCAGCCCCTGGAGCCATAAAAACTCTTGGGGTCCCTCAGGTGATGGCGCTGGAAGAGCTCTCCAGACCCACTGCACGCGTGGGAGGGGGAGGACAGGGTGGAGAGCCCTGAGCTGCCAGCCCCAGGACTTGGGACAGCACCACGTCCTCATCTCGGTCGCAGAGTAGGTGCCACGCACCCGGGGACCGGAGGACACCTCACAGCAGGCCATACCCTATGGCTCTGCTCAGCCCTCTGGGGGATGCCATGCGGCCTTTCCGACAGCAGTGTAGCAACAAGTTTCTCAAGAGGTACAGAAAAACATAAATCCGGGTGTTTTGAGTAATTCATACAGAAAAACCCGAACCAACCACAAACAGACGTTTTCTTGGGAGAGTTTCATAAGCCAGAGCAGGTAAAATGTAGAGCAATAGCTCCTGACGGCCTTTCTTTATGGTTTGTTTTGGCCATAAATAGTTGCAGCCTGCAGATGCTGCCTACACCAGCATTCTTTATCAGCTGCCTGGGCTCCAGGCTGACCCTCCTTAAGGTGTCTTATCACATTTTTTTAATCCCCTCCCCTTTCTGTCTGACCCAAGGAGGCATGCAACAGGTTGGGACACAGTAATAAACTGCAGCACTTGTACCTTCAAGTAGGGAAGCAGCTCTGAGATGTCTCACCGAGGAGTTTCTTGTTCTCGGAACCTCTCAGGCAGGGCAGCGAACAGCAAGAGAGCAGGGTAGGACCCCTCGGGATTCAATTCTAGCAAAAAGAAAAAGCTGTGTAACTTCAGGGGAATATTTACGAACACAACAGTCAAAGTTTCTGGTAACAAATATTCACACTTTTCTCTGCACTTCACCAAAACATAGCCTGGTGTATCAGCTTATTGGACAAAAGTTGTAAATGCCTCCATCAAGATCTCTCAGCTACGAGGTAATTACACAGGTTATCTCAAGCAGTGTTTTTGCCACCAGAATACAAGTTTTCTGGAATAATTGCTTTTTTAGAGAGAGACTGTTAAGCAATTTTGAGGCCCTTATCCCCGACAAAGGCTCCTGGTCTGTGGGCAGGAACGGAGCAGGCTCCACGGTCAGCCAAAGCTTGACCCAGGAATGGGCACTGCGACACCACTGACTTTTAAGCAGCTTTCAGAACCGAGGTGGGGCTTGGGGGCATTGTTGAGCAGAGGACTTGTTTAAATACTGCTTCGTCACCAGATATTAACCTAGTTTTTCTTTATTCTGGATGTTTATCCCTCTGCTCTTTTTTAACAGAAAGAGCTAGAAAAGAGAGAAGAAAAAAACTAACTAAACCAGCTTATCCCCTTTAAAATAGTATTTTTTTTAAAGTTATTTCTTCTCTATTGTGAGGAAAAAAAACCCCAAGAAGATACACAGATGTGTTTGGTTTTTACCCTTATTTCCCCACAGCATCCAGGCTTAGACAACCATGCAGCACACAGAGCAAATACACATTTACCCGTGTCTGTATCTGACTTTCTTCCTCACAGTTTGCCCCAAAGCACAAAGTTCCTACAGCTTTGTGAAGCGACAGGTAAGAACTTACTGAAGGAAACAGCCAACCAGCAGTGTCAGAACTGGCACAGAAGGAGGAGATGGCAGCAAGGGCTCTGCTCTGAGAGCCACTTACCTGCTTCGGGCCCAAAGCAGTCCTCTGTACTCCCAACAGACCCAGGAGGAGCTGCCTGCTTATGGACAGCCAGAAGGAGAGCACACAGCCCTGCCCAAGGCTGCCTTTCCCACAGCCCTGCTTCAGGCCAGGTGAAAGCTTTAACCCTAAACACCAAATGACAGACATTTTGTAGGCCTGGGCACTCCAGCATGTCATTAACTCTCTGCTGCTTTCCTCTAGCCAACATATTTCCTGGTTTGTGCTTACTTAGCTACTTTATTTTTAAACTTCTGGGTGCTGAGGCAACAGATTTTTATATATACACAATTTGTAGTGTGATTGTTGTGTAATCACAATTGCTAATGCTAAAAAAAACTTTAAAAAAAAGAGGTAGACTGCTAGGAATACAGCACAGACTGAAAATCAGAAGCAAGGAAGAAGACACTTCTATTTTCCTCCAGTTGATATATTCTGGGAATAAGGTGGAGGTGACAACAGCCACCGAGAAGCCAGGGACACCTGCTTCTCCAGGGTTAGCAATTTGGTTTTGAACTCTTTTGAGCACATCAGTAACCCTCTCTCCTCACAAAGTCACAGAAATAACTGCCTTACAACAGAGCAGCCATCTGTACTGCCAGCTACGGACCTGCACATGGTTTCTTTGAGGTGGTGACCAGGCCACAATTCCCACACCACCTCTCCAGTTCCCACACAACCTCTCCCACCCATCCGTGGGCAGGTTGCTCAAGGTGAGGCAGACAGCCCACAGGTCCCAAACAGGGGGACACCAGCCTACTTTCGAGTCCCCCCTCAGCCTCCTGTACTTCTGGGGCAGCTCCAAAACAGCTGGCCAGCTTTTGCAGTCTCTTTTGAGATGGGCCTGCAATGCTAATCCCCCATGCTGATCACCCTTCTTAAAGACTTACCATAAATTGAGCTGACAAAACAAGTTAATTGCTGCTCCTCCCTGCAGTCATTAGCAGCTCCAGACTATTATCCCCACACTGTACCACCCTCAGGGCTATGGGTGAGGCTAGTGAGACAGCTTTCTGGTGTATGTTCAGACTTAGCACATGAATTAACAGAAATATCTTTTTTTTTTTTTCTTTTCACCCTTTTACCCTCTTGCCTGATGCCAAGAATGAAACTACGTGGCAAAATTCATGACTCTCCACGACACGAGGCGGAGAGCCGAGCTGTGAGGATGAAACGATTCTTACCTGGTGTACACAGGGACTCGCAGCTTCCCAGGCTGTGGGGTGCACCTCTCGGCCCCTACTGCAGCAGAACTCAGCTCTCCTTCCTTTCCCACTTCACCAGGAAGCTCCGATTCCTCTGTGCGCTCCTGGATCTCCTAGGTCAAGGTGTTGTGCTGGAATAGGGATGTTTATGAGACAAGGTGATCATATTTTGTGAGGCTAGAAGACTGGTGCTGCAAATATAAACTCAAAACTCAATCAATCCAGGCAACCGCCAGGTAAGACCTTTGCTGAAAAGCTTCCAGCCAAGATACAGAATCCCAGAATCTTCCATTGGTTGGGGTTGGAAGGGCCCTCTGGAGATCCCCTAGCCCAACCCCCCCCCAGAGCAGGGGCACCCCCAGCAGGGTGCACAGGATCACGTCCAGGGGGGGCTGGGATCTCTCCAGAGAAGGAGACCCCACACCCTCTCTGGGCAGCCTGGCCCAGGGCTCCGGCACCCGCAGAGGGAAGAAGTTTTTCCTCATGTTCAGATGGAACTTCCCATGTCCTAGTTTGTGCCCAGTGCCCCCTGGCCTGTCCACTGAGAAGAGTCTGGCCCCTTCCTCCAGGCACCCACCCTGGAGATACTGATCAGTGTTGATCAGATCCCCTCTCAGGCTGCTCTTCTCCAGGCTGAACAGCCCCAGCTCTCTCAGCCTTTCCTCCAGCCCCCTCATCATCCTCACATCCCTCAGCTGGACTCTCCCCAGTAGTTCCCAGTCTGTCTTGAACTGGGGAGCCCAGCACTGGGTACAGAACTGCAGCTGTGGCCTCAGCAGGGCAGAGCAGAGAGGGAGGAGAAGCTTCCTTGACCTGCTGGCCACGCTCTTCTCGATGCCCCCCAGGACAACCATTGGCCTTCTTGGCCATGAGGGCACGCGGCTGGGCATGGAGAGCTTGTCCATCGGGAAGTTGAGCATCAGCCCGTCCACTGAAATACACAGATATTCTCGCATTACAGGGGTGTTTGATACCAGCCCTCTCTTCAACCGATGCTTTCACTCAGGCACCTCACAGCACTGGCTGACCTGACCAGGGCCCAGGGAAGCAGAGGGGTGCGAGGGTGGCCCAGCCCCATCCACCTGCACAGCCACACCTCACGAGGTTGTTCCTTTGGCTGCAGCCCTTCACGACAGCAGCACAAATTCATCGTCCGAAGAACCAGCTCACGAAAAAAGCTTTGTGCGCAGGGAGCCGTGGCCGAGCTTGGCGAAAACTCGTGTCTGTTTTGTTAACTGCAGGGAAGAAATTTCACATCCAGTTGTAGAGCTGCCTGGCTATGGAGGCTGTGAGAATTAATTTTTTTCCCTTTGAAAAGGGAAAACAAACCTGGGGAAGGGGCTGGAGCACCAGTCTGGGGGGGTGGCTGAGGGACCTGGGGGGTCAGTCTGGAGAAGAGGAGGCTGAGGGCAGAGCTGGTCGCTCTCTGCAGCTCCCTGACAGGAGGGGTGGGCAGGGGGGGTTGGTCTCTGCTCCCCAGCACCAAGGGATGGGACAAGAGGGAACAGCCTCACACTGCTCCCGGGCAGGGTCAGGTTGGAGCCTGGGGAAAATCCCTTCCCCTGGGGAAGGGCACCTCGTACAAAGGAACTATTTGTATTTGACCAGAAGTTTAGCAGCCCCGTTCTGGTCCCGTTTCTGGGGAGCCCTTCGGGCTCCCACATACCCAGCAATTACCCGAGTTAAAACCTCTGGCTATTTCTTCTCCTAAGGCCACAAACCGATTACCACGGTAGCCGAAACA
>VWZZ01001960.1:93019-114557 GCA_013399095.1 Psophia crepitans
GAGGGCCCTGAGGGGACGGGGCAGGGCCGAGGGGTCGTGCTGGGGCGGAGGGGAGCCCTGTGGAGGGGGTTGCTGAGGAGCAGCGGAGCTGGGGGGGCAAAACTGAGGGAGTGCCCAGGGGTGGCGCAGGGTTGGGGTGCTCTGAGGAGGAAGAGGTGCCCTGGGGAGCTGAGCTTTGCACTGGGGAGAGTGGGAGCAGAGGGGTACCCTTGGTGAGAGGGTTACTGGGGAGCAGCCGGAGGAGAGGGGTGTCGGAGGGTAACGCCGTGCTGGGGAAGGTGCTGCAGGGGCAGCTGCAGCTCTGGGGAGCACGCTGAGGGGAGCGGGGGGAAAGGGTGCCTGAGGCTCTGCCAGTGCGTGTCACTAAGTGAGGTTCCCTGGTCCATCGGGAAGGCATGTCTGGAAAGAATCGAGAAATGGGGTTTGCGAGGAGGGGCTGGCGTGCTCTGAGTGGCCTGGTGGGTTCAAGGATAACTGCAAATTGAAGAGGAAAAAGATGAAGGTAGCGCTGTTGGGAACCAGCCAGGCTCCGAGAACCTCCAGTTAGAGCTGTTGTGTTCTTCCCTGTCACAGCTGACCAGTGCATGAGAAAGCATCGCCTTCCCGCTGTGCTGCAACGTCCCAGCCCACCCTGAGTTTGCAAAAGCGGATGTCTGACCATCTTGTAGGCATGGCTCACTTGAGAGAATTTGCCAGCCAGGTAAGTGGCGATTAAAAATTTGTTGTAAACTCTCGTACCAAGAGCAAACATAACGCCCCCAGAAAATCACTTTTGGCCACTCCTTATCTCTCTTGCACGCGTTTCAGCTTGCTCCTGTTTGCCGCTTGATTTGTGTCTTACTCCGTGGTGCTGTTGGACTGGCAGTGTTAGGTTGCCAGCCATATAGAAATGGAATTCTGCGTCCGGCGCGGTGCCTTTCTCTGAGGTTAACTTCGCTCTTTGTAAGGAGACAGGAATCGTTGGTGCTCTGAGTACTTTTGGGAGGGGAAGTCTAGAAATGGGAACAGAAAAGCTGCGTGTGCAGGCTGTGCCAGACACACCTTACTAAAGTGTTCCTAACCTTAATGCGTAAGAGGTGCCGATATTTCATACCATGTCACTGTTCTGAGAGAGATAACAGCCTCCGTGGATGTGGCTAAATCCTGTTGTTGTCATGACATTTTCCACATAAGAGGAATGTGGAAGGATGATGTCATGACTTGGGACTAAAAGCTGAACCACATTAATACTATTGGCTTAAATCTTCTTTCTTCTGAATTTGGTTGTGGGGTGTGTTCGATGATGGGCAGATGTCAGTGCTGAATGCAGGTCTTGTTAAACCATGTTTTGTGAGAATTTTTGGCGTTTTTCTGTTCTGCTGTTAGATGTAGAATTATAATACTAAAAGCTTTTGTGGTTTGAGATGATGTTTTCTCCACGCCTCTTCTGATTTAAAATTGATTTGCAAAGCACCTTAGTTTGCATGCTGTCTTTCACATAAACTGTTTCCCCAAAGTGTGTATGAAATTAAATGCAAATGCAGTGCCTGAGTGAGTCACAGTACTGGGGGAGAAATGAAAGGACTGGGAAGGGATACTGTCTGGTTTGGGCCGAGAACTGAGCTCTGTAGCTACACGGGAGGTTGCTCTGGAGCTTTTTGTACACAACATTCACTAATGAAGCTTATCGGAGTTCCAGTGGTCTCATCCGTGAGTGTGTTATGCAAATGTAAGACATTCTCAGATTCTGTCATTCCATGACTCTGTCTGGTCCTGGAATAGGAGAGCGGTTTGTCTTGTCTGTTCCTTGAGTCTCTTCAGGAATCCTTGGTGGGACCTCAGAATCTGTGCAACTGAGGCTCGCTGGAAGGGCAGTAGGAATTGGCCTGTGGGAGGTACTGTGAAAATTGAGAGACTGAGACTAGGATTGGGATGTCGGAGGCTTGACTTGACTTTGATTCCCAGTTCTGTTGCTGATGTGCAGGATTACCTTAGGCAAATCCCCAAGCTGCTTTACCTCTGTGCCTCTATTTCCCTGCCCCAGGCAGCTGGCTGTCTCTCTTTTCTTGGCTGTCCTCTGCTACGTACATGCAGCTCAGTAGGCCTCTGGTCTTTGTTGGGAGCTCTATCTGCTGGATGATGTATTTACCTTACAGTGTTTAAAGCTCTAATCTGAGCTGTGGTTTTAGTTTTGTTGTTCCTTACATGACCTTGAAGAAGCTGTTCAAGTTTTCTGGCTAAGTAATGCTTCTCTCCCTTGAAGCAAAAGAGTACTATCTGTGAATAAGTTGGGAGTCTAAGACAAATTTGCGTGTTTAAAAACTTCCCTCTTGTCTATACTCCAGAAGTTCAAAACTGTCTCAGGCTTAGCAGTGGAAAAGAGCTGTGCACAAATTTCATACAGACAGGGAAGCTTTCCAGTGTTTCCAGACACAAAGCTGGTTTCCCCGAAGAGAACGTAGCACCTGCTGCAGATGTCTCTGTTGGTGGCCCAGAGGTTAGTGCGTAGCGTGCAATGTGGGTGAATGCTGGGTGGGGACTTGGGGAGGAGAGGTGGCAATGAAGGAAAGGTGGTCAGTAGCTGAGGTTCATTAAAACCAGCTTCCTCCTTCCACTCCATTTGGCAGAGGAAAATTATGTTTGTTTGGCTGGTTGGAAAGTGCTCTAGTCAGAAGTAACGCTAAAAGCTGCTGTAGTTCTATATAAACCCTTGGAGGCTGCCAAGCTCCAGTCAGCTTCAGCTCTTCAAGTATCGTGGCCTTGACAGTCTTTTTCTGTAACAGACTTGTCCCCTACAGAACAGTGATTCCGTTCCTGACCCGCCCCCAGCCAAGGAAAGACCACTTCCCCAAGGGTTTAAGCACCTCTCAGTGTTTCGCGCAGCAGATGCAGGCGTGACTCTTGCTCACAGTGCTGAATATGACTCTTTTGAAAGTGAGATCCAGCCGGACACAGCCCAGAGAGAAGACCTTGAGCTGGTTCAAAGGGTATTTGCTTCTGTTCCCAATAAGCAGCTTATCTTTCCAGGTAGTAGCTTTGAAATGAGGGTAGCTATTTAACCTTCTTCTCTAGTCTTCTCTCAAAGGTTGTGGAGATCGTGTCTCTGCAGCTGGAGGTGCCAGAGCTGCCAAACCCATTCTTTCCCCATGAAGCAGCTGGTGTTACTGCCAGGCTTGTCTCCTAACACACTGCAGTTCCTAGTTCCCGATGTCTGCAGTGAGTCGTTCTGTTTTAAAACACGCCATCATCGGCCGTGATGGCAAACACCCCCACGCCTGTCATGACAGGGCATCCTCCTTTCCTGTGCTGTGAGATTAGACCCTGGAGGGCAGACCTGGAGCATGTTACTGGTAGAGTGTCCTCATCCCTCATACTTGTTCCCTCCCCTTCCTGCGCGTAGAACCATGATACTGCTTTGCGTGCTCTGCCCCCAAAGCCTGTTCATGCCTGACTGAGCCGTCTCTAGTATCTGGCTGCTCTCGGTGGGGAGAAACAGCACGAGGCTTCCTGCTCCAGAATGGCTGTGTAATTGACATTCAGTCAAGCAAAACGGTGCGACGAGGTGACCACCCTTGAATGGCTTTACGCGCTGTAGTAGGACAAGGAGCAGCAGGTGGTCAGCTAGCTCTTCAGGCTCCGGCCAGGAGCTCCATTTTGCAGCCCTGATGGGTTGTGTGAATGTGGAAGAAAACTGAAAGATCCCAAGCTGGTGAGCAGTTGTAAAGTTGATGGGTGCTAGCAAGCTCCTTTGAGTTATCTGTGCTCATTTGTGCAGGTGTAGAGCATTTCATCTGGATTCTGTTACTTTCTACTAATGAAGTTTTTCAGATGTGTTTGCAGCTCCAGGGTGATTCTCTGACAACAAGACTGGCACTGAGATCAATTCACATTTAGAAAAGGACAGATCCTCCTGTCACAGCCCTCACTGCAGCGCTCTGCAGGCACAAATTTATTGGGGTGGGAGAGAGTCAGGCTACCCAGGATGCGTTCTTCTCCTTCCCTGCCCGCCGGGCTTGAGCCCCTTGAGTGCTGCAGCATGCCGCTCATCTGACAGAGCGGTGTGCTTGCGTAGCTCCCTGTTCCTGGCATAACTGCATTTGTCCTGCTGTCTGGTGAGTGCTGAGGCATCAGGTGTGTGCCCATTGATCTGAACGTCTGCTCACCGGCAGCGAGGTACCACGTGGCAGCTCAAACGGGAACTGTTTTAATGGGCAAGACCTTCTGAGCAGGTGTCCTGCAGACTAGCGTAATTTTATCTGCCTTAGTTTGTCATGGGAATTCAGGATCGCTTCCCCAAAAATACCACCTGGCAGTGTGTTCTGTGGTGCCCGCGCTGGTAGTTCACAAGGTGTTCCACCACGCAGGCATGGCTGCTTGAATCAGGCCTGGTTCCTCCTCCTTTGTCTTTACGGGAAGTGAAGAAATTGGTTAGCAGGCTGGTCTGCCGCAGGCGTCCAGGAGACAGGAACAGTGGCTGGAACAACTCCCTACCCCTTTGCCCCGTACTTGCTTGCCAGGCTCTGGCTGTTGCTGGGTATGACTTGTGTGATTTTGGCAACTCTGTGGAGGGATGCACGCCCTCAGGCCCTCCATAGAATCGTGCTCTTGTCACCCGAGAGCTCTGAAGCATTTTCAGATCAATTTTGAAGTGACAGATACCGGGAAGGTAAATCCAGCACCTACAAAAAGTTCCTGTTCCAGCCTAACATGGTGAGCCCGTCTCTTCTGCCCAACAGAGCTGTATCATTTTCCTGAGTCCCTGGGCAAAGTTTCCACAGGCTTGTCAGGAAAGTTTGTCTCCTTCACCACCCCTACGTGAACTGCTTTGCCCCACAGAAAACGGGATAATTCAGAGTGGTAGGGGTTGGAAGGGACCTCTGGAGATCATTAGTCCAACCCCCGAGCCAACATCGAAGTACAGAAGCTTGTTTTTGAAGCTCTCCATGATTACAGAGCCCAGTACGTAAAATGGTGGTTGTCTCAAGAGCTGCCTGCTGGTGTTCTTCGGTTTGATGTCCTGCTCTTGAAGAATCAGTCCTCGTTCTTTGATGTGCAGTATCTTATACCTTGCCATTTCTTCTCTCATGGAAAAAGTACTTACGTGGGAGGGGAGGAAGGTTTTCTTGTGGGATTCATGTGGATGTTGTTTCCTTTGCCAGCTGAGCCCGGTGCTTCTAGGAGATGACCCTCTTTCTCTCCCTTCTCCCTGATGTGCGGAGTGGCTGACGTGGTGAGCAGCGTTTTTAGGGTGCAGTCGGTGACTGTGCAGGGTGACGTCTGGGCCACCTTGCTGTAAGTTGGTCAAGAGGTGGAAACTACTCCTGGCCTCCTGTGAGCCTGGACCAGCCAGACTGTTCTCCCTGCGCTGCAGGTGTCATTCTCCTGTTGTCTCCTGGCATTTCTCAAGCTCAAATCGTCTTGTTTTCCCCTGCCTCCCTCTCTCCAGTCCCTGCTAGGTATCTCCACTTCTTTTCATCTCTGCATATCCTCTCCAGTCTGTTTCCAGTGCATTTGTTCAAAGTACAGCCTGTTTGGGTGTTGCCATGGATGCACAGGGATATTTGGTTATCCTTCTGTATCTTGGACTGGAATGCATGTGGAAATCCTGTTGAGTGAGCTGCCTCTAAAGCTCGCTCTGGGCTTGGCTTACTCCATATAGCACTGGGCACAGAAGGCAAACAACCTGTAAGGACTGGCTGGCTTAATCATTAAGCAGCACCTCGGGCTGCTCAGTGATGGCCTGCTGCTAGAACGTGGTGTGAGATGGAAAATGCAGCTGCCCTGTTCTCAGATACGATCTCTGCCAGCTCAAGGCCCTTGCAAGGGAGTGGTCCCTCCGGGTGACGTGTTAGAGGTGAGACTGAGAAGTTCTGGGTGTGGACACCTCACTGTAATGGCTTGGCTGCTTCCTGTAGGTCAGGGCAGATTTTTCCAGATATTTAAAAAAAAAAAACCCCAAAACCCCAAACCAACTAGACTTACACTTGAAAAATGGCAAAAAGCCTAATCACAGAGAGTCTTTTAGCAGCGTGAAGCAGAGCATGACCTCCTGGTCTGCAGCTGGACACAATGAAATAGCATCTGAAAATGATTCTGATTTCTTCCCTTCCTCATCCATACTCATCCTCATAAGGAATTAACTTTGACGCTGCTGTCAAAGAGTCAGTATTTCTCCAGTGATCGTGTTAGTAGCTTCCCGGTCGATGTGCTTATCTAATGAGGGAAATGCTGTTTGCTTTTGCATCCGGGCGTGCCAGCCAGAGGAGAGGCTGTTCCAGAAAAGCAGGTCTGCAGGTGGAGCATCCGCTCGGCTCTCCTGTTCCCTCCGGGGTAGGCAAGTGCCTGGCCTCCTCGCTGCTGACCGGCCGAAGGACGTGAGGCTCCCTGGGCAAACATTTGAAGAGAGCTGCGCTGGGCGCTGCCTGGAAATCAGGCCGCAGCGGAGAGGACAGCTAATGTGGACTGGTATTTGTATTGCCGGAGTATTTCACCCTCCAGACAAGCAGGGAAGGGTGCAAATCTTTTAAATCGTTCCGATCTTTGAACGCAGGAAGGCAGGTTAGGGAAGCATCTTTGTGAACTTCCTATGGGCTCTTGCCTGTGCCCATTTTTTCATCCGGGTCTTCGAAAGAAGGCTGGTTCTGGTCCACCTTGCCTGTCTTTTTATTCAAGAGCGAAGAAGCGCTTGCTCAGGGAGCTGCTTTGCACCGTGTAGTGCCTGCAGTTGAGCATTCTCCTTCTGGGCTTCTCTTCCCTTCCTCCCCTTTACACCGAAGGAGTGTAAAAGGCTTCTTTGGTTCTTTCTGGCTATGTTCTGCGTTAAGTTTCTCAGCATGTGGAGACCTTTTTCCTGTGTGAGTTTCGGGTGAATTAAACAGCACAGCGGATGCAGAGGTAGGGAGATGAGCTGCATGGGTGGGTGCACGTGGCGCTCTGCAAGCTGCTGTGGGACTTAATGGCCTTTCCCCATCTCTGCTTTCTGGTTTAGCACTCCAGGGTGGATCCTGAGGAGCTGTTCACCAAGCTGGAGCGGATCGGCAAAGGATCCTTTGGTGAAGTGTATAAAGGGATCGACAACCGCACCAAGGAAGTGGTTGCTATTAAGATCATTGATCTGGAGGAGGCTGAGGATGAAATCGAGGACATTCAGCAGGAGATTACGGTGCTCAGCCAGTGTGATAGTCCCTACATCACCCGGTACTATGGCTCCTACTTGAAGGTAGGACAAAGCCACGGCAATCCTTTCAGCAGCAGTTTGGGAATGGGGTGGACTTGTCTGTGGGTGCTGCTGCTGGCGGTGGCATACAGCACTGCAGGGTGCCCAGTCTGGGTGTCAGCGTGGCAGCAGGAACAGCAGCGGCTCTGCTCGCTGTGTTTACGTGGTCTTGATCAGAACCTGGGCTTTAAGAGGTTTGCAAAGCCCATGGACATGAGGTGCCTGGTACAGTGTGGTCCCAAGAGCAGGGCACCTCACTGGAGGGAAAACTCTCTGTTGAAGAGGCTGACCTCTCCCAGGTTTGACCATTCTTGTAAGGACGTTTCTGGATTACTTTTCCAAAATACCACAGTTTTAGGGTAGTGCCGCTGGGGCCTTTATGCCTCTGGAAAGAAGAGGGGTTTGAAATGGTGCTTTGTGATCTTGTGGTCATCATTTCATCAGAAATGATGAAAAGAACAGGAACCAAGTCTTTGGGGGAGTGCTGATACTGCTTCCCTTGAGAACAGGTTTAGGAATCCCCAGTGGAAGCTGCTAGTAGTGGTGTCCAGAAGTGGCCTCCGCGTGACGACTGCTGGAGATGTATGTGAGGCTGGGTCTGTAGCAGATGGTTCCTGAGCTCTTTGGATCCTGGTTATTCCTTACATGTTTTTCAAAGGCCATAATGCATTTTCACAGCCTTCTACTTAAAACACCAAACTGTAGGTTCATGGATCTCCTGCTTATCTCCTACCAGGACCCTGCGAACCTCAGTCTGGAAATCTCTTCTCTGAGGAGTACAAGAGTGTCTTGCTGATCGTACCCTTCAAGCTGGCAGTCCTGTTAATGAGATCAAAGGCTGCAAAGCTGCCCTGTCATTGTCAAGGAGATGTGCTAGATCTGTTGGAGTGATGTTAAATGGCTCCAGCCTGAAAATACGCTTCTCTCTGCGGGCTGTGTAGCCTGGTGCCTGCAGGGGCACTAAGCTGGCTCAGACAGAACCGCAGACCGAGAGAAGGAAACATACTGGGGGCAGGTCCCCTGCTCTAACGCTGTGTCAGCCTCTGAGAGCTGTCGTGTGCAGCATCTCTTGGATTACGTGCAGTCCTAATTGCGCGTCTTGCTGCCTCTGGGGGGGTGGGGTGTCACTTTTCTGCCTGTTTTTAATACCATCTTTGCTCTTGATTTGTGCACTTGCTTGCAGGGCACTAAGCTGTGGATAATCATGGAGTACCTGGGAGGAGGGTCAGCCCTGGATTTGGTAAGTGTGTGGTAAGCTCTGGACCATGGAAAACATTGGCTGGAGCCTTGGTTTGCAAAACACCCGTAAGCCAGACGCTCCCTTGCCGCGTACCGTCTTTTTGACAGCCCTGCGCCTGAAGGGCAGGCGGTGCAGGACAGACGTGCTGGTTATGCGTACCCCAGGACAGAGGAAATGTTTGCACGGAGCTCAGCTGTCAAAGCGCTGTTCTCCAGCGTGCTCCACCGCCTTACAGTGGGAAGAGCCTGCGAACTGGAATGCGACAGCAGCCAGTTGTTTTGGAGCAGTGCAAATCCATGCTTCGCCTAGTAAAGAGTTCGTGGTGGTGCTCAGCACCTGCGTGGCATCGAGCTCAGCAGGGACCGGGCCTGTGATCAGGGTTCCCAGGTGTTGGGTGATACAAATGACACCAAACAGGCTACAGATTTGAAGGGAATACAAATGCAGAATA
The DNA here is from genome assembly GCA_013399095.1 of Psophia crepitans. Classification (NCBI taxonomy): domain Eukaryota; kingdom Metazoa; phylum Chordata; class Aves; order Gruiformes; family Psophiidae; genus Psophia; species Psophia crepitans. The sequence goes on from VWZZ01001960.1 coordinate 101,906, forward strand.
GACACATGAGCAGAGTTCTGCTGTGCTGTATTCTGTCACAGGATTTTGCTTGTCTCCTGAGGACAACACCACCTGCTTTTCCAGAGCGTTGCCTAGGTCGTGCAGGAAACTGCTGAGCCTGCACTGACTTGGAGGAAGGGTGTAGTGGGGTCTGTCAGCAGCAGAAGTCACCTTTGTGTCCGAACCTCAGTTATTGCAGGGCTTGTTTAGAGGAGGACTGATGGAAAGGAGAAGAGCTTTGATACAATACTCCACAGCCAGAAGGTAGAAGTTGTTTCCAGGCTGTTGCGGTGGCTGAAATTCAGTTCTTGCATGCTAGCAGAGAGACTTGAACAAGAGAAACTGTTAAGGTGCTCCGTTCACCAATGTATTTCCAGGCCAAAGCCAGAGATGAGCATCCTGCTGTTTGTCTGGGAAGCCTTTAATAGACTAACAGAAAATCCCCCAAGGATTTTCCATTTAACGTTGCCGGGTGCAGAGTCCAGCATTCTGCTTGCAGAACGTGCACCAGGCGTGCAGTCGGTGCTTCCTGCCCAATATGGCCTGCTTGGCCAAGGCTTCCGAGTAACAGACTGAGAGGCTGGAAAATCCGAGGCATCAGTCACCCTCCTTTAAGTCCTCTCTCTGCCCTTTATCAGCTGAAGCCAGGACCCCTGGAGGAGACTTACATAGCTACTATCCTGAGAGAAATCCTGAAGGGTTTGGATTATCTGCACTCTGAGAGGAAGATCCACAGGGACATCAAAGGTAAGAGTGGAGAAGCCGGCTCCCTTTCTAAGGGATGTTACTAACATAAGATTCAGAAGTATTATACAGCAATAATCTGAGAGGTTTCAAAGACTGTTTCATAGTGCTGCTTTTCCTGTTGGGTTGCTTGTTTCTGAAGAATGAAAAATGATGTTTCATGTCTTTAGGGTTTAGAGTAACAGTGAGGATCTGGAGTGTCGGGAAGATGGAGCCAGGCTCTTCTCGGCCTCACTAAGCGATAGGACAAGGGGCAACGGGTGCAAATTAGAGCACAGGAGGTTCCGGGTTAATGGAAGGAAAAACTTTTTCACTGTGAGGGTGACAGAGCACTGGAACAGGCTGCCCAGAGAGGTTGTGGAGTCTCCTTCTCTGGAGACATTCAAACCCCGTCTGGACACGTTCCTGAGTGATGTGCTCTGGGTGGTCCTGCCCTGGCAGGGGGGGTTGGACTAGATGATCTTTCGAGGTCCCTTCCAACCTCTACGATTCTGTGATTCTGTGATTCTTCTCTGGCATTTGCAGTTTGGACAGGTGGGGGGCTAAAGCAAAGGAGTCAGGGAAAGGCACGCTCAGATTTTAGCCAGCTCTCAGTTATGTCTGGACATTTGCTTTACTGCTGGATCCCAAGGTGTGTGTGTGCTGCTTGTCGTGGCTATAACTCGCTGTGAAGGTGAGCTGTCCTCGCGCTGGGTTCGCAGCGTGAAAATCAGGGCAGCTTGTGTCAGCTTCTCCTGTTACTGATTTTTATAGTCATTGGCCGTGTGTAGTGTAGAGACCTGGCGCCTGCCTCCCAGAGAGCAGGCTCTCACCGAGCACAGAGCATCAAAGGACAGCGGGAGGCCGTGACCGGTGTTGGATGCTCACTGCTCTGACCCTCTGCAGGAGGGGATATGAACAAGCAGAGCAAAGAAACCTCACGCAGGGAGATAAGTAGGAAAGATTCCGTTGTGTATGTGAGACTACACGTTTGTAGCGCTGCAGGCTGTGCAGGACTGCTGGCTGCTGGCAGAGTGGGGAAATGCTGGAGGTAGGTCTCTCTTGGAATGAAAAGTTCTTTAAAAAAAAAACAAAAAAAAAACCACAACCCAAAACCAAAAACCCAAACAAACCATCCCAAAACCTGAACAATGCTGCTGTCTTAAACTGGGTGAGAGGGAAACGGTACAAGAAAAGGACATGTGAGCTCTTTAGAAGGATCTGCTGTGTAACCTGTGCTGAATGCTGCTCTGGAAAAAAAAATAAAATTGAGACTGCTTGAGGTGTGGCTCTTATTTCTGTGGCCAGGAATCACATCTAGTTGATTGTGTGGCCCTTCACGTCTGCTCCGTGCTACTACCCTAGAAATACTCCCCCTCTGATCCAGCCAAGTGTACGAACTTGTTCCGTGTTACCCAGCAGAGAGGTCAGGGCATGAGAATGAGTCTGGGGCTGGAAATCCGAGCTGAGGGTTTTCGCTGGGGACAGGAGGATGTCACGGGAGGTCCGTTCTCAGCATTCAGTTCTGTGTGGGCTGGAGAGGATTTAGAAACCAGGGGACTTACTGCTTATCTGTGCAAACAGCTGCCAACGTGCTGCTTTCGGAACAAGGAGATGTGAAACTGGCTGACTTTGGGGTGGCTGGACAGTTGACGGACACACAAATCAAGAGAAACACCTTTGTCGGGACTCCATTCTGGATGGCCCCAGAAGTCATCAAACAGTCTGCTTATGATTTCAAGGTGAGCTGGGAGCAGGAAGAGGGTTGCTACTTGGTGCTACTAGATCTGAGATCGTGCTGGGGTTGATCGAGGGATTGGAAGTGCTGCTCGTTGGAGGAAGGATACTTGTTATGGTTCCTGTTACAGTTCACGGTCTGTTGGAGAAGCTTGTCCATTAGATGTGAAACGCCGTATCTGGTTTTATGTGATCAGCCCTTCAGCTGTGCTGAAGTTGCATGCTTCTGTGTTGCAGAATTGCTCCTTGAAGTTCTTCTTCTTTCAGGCAGACATCTGGTCCCTTGGAATTACAGCCATCGAACTAGCAAAGGGAGAGCCTCCAAATTCTGACTTGCATCCTATGAGGGTTCTCTTCCTGATCCCCAAAAATAACCCTCCGACACTGGAGGGTCACCACAGCAAGCCCTTCAAGGAGTTTGTGGAAGCCTGCCTCAATAAGGATCCTCGATTTGTGAGTATTGCTGGCCGCTTGTGAATTTGGGTAGCCAAAGATTCCTTTAGCAGGAAGACCTTTTGGTGCAAGGCTCCTGGAGAGAAAGGAGTACTGAGCTTGCAGCATGGACGGGCAAGCCTGGCGCGAATTGAAGGTGCGCTTGCACGTTTAGCGTACGGAGATGGTTAGACGTAGCATGCTTTCCTTATTCGCTCCAGAGGCCAACGGCAAAAGAGTTGCTAAAGCACAAGTTCATCACACGCTACACCAAGAAAACCTCATTCCTAATGGAGCTGATAGATCGATTCAAGCGCTGGAAGTCGGAGGGCCACGGAGAGGATTCCAGTTCTGGCGATTCTGATATGTACGTACGCGTTCTGCGTGGAGGGCTGCCCCTGCCAGACCCTGCGTGCCCCGCGGGGCCGACTGCAAACAGCTCAGGTCCTTGTCCCCGCCTGGGCTGGAGATCTTGGGGCAGCTCGGGGAGACCTGTGAGCTGCTGTCTGTGGGAGCAGGAGGCTGCTGCCTGAGGGAACAGCCTGTGACCTCCCGCCCCTGGGTCTGGGAGATTGGCTTGCAACGTCTAAGCCCGGCCCTCAAATTGTGAGCTTGAAATTGCCCTAAATTTCACTAGAACTTGAAACTGTCTTTGAGCTGGCTGGTTGCAGTGAGTTGGAAACATGATGTGGTGCTTAGCTCACATCTCTGCGGTGCTGTACGTGGGCTGTAGAGACTGAAGTGGTGTCTCTTTAGGATTTTTTCTGGGATAAGGAGATGCCTGGAGCCCTGTGGTGGTATGACAGGTGGGGGCAGAGCTTGTGACTCTGGTTAAGCAGGGGTGAAACACGCGGTGTACAGAGCCGAGGCTTTGTGGTGACCTCCCCGTTTTCATTTCCAGCGATGGAGACACAGAGGATGGAGACCAGGGTCCAATCTGGACATTCCCACCAACTATTCGCCCCAACTCCCTGAGCAAGCTGCACAAAGGAATGGCTCTCCACGGTTCCCAGAAGGTCTGTCTGTTCTCCCAGAAGTGGACTGAACTAACGCAAGCGTTTGAGGGTTATGGGGAAGTTACCAGTCACTCCTGTCTAAAATTGACTTAAACCTGGTTTCGAGGGCTAGTGCCCCAGACTTGCCTCGTGCACATTGTCAGGGCACTGCAACCTGTGGCTTTCCTGAGAGCTGGTGAGGGGGCTGCCATCAACGTGCTGCGAATTTACCAAAGGTTCAGTAGTTTGTGCACCCCGGGAGCCTTTGCCTGTGCTTCTAACTTCTTTTCGTGTTGTTTTCTAGCCCTCCGAGCCCATCAAGAGGCAGCCACGGTCACAGTGTCTCTCCACGCTTGTTCACCCGGTTTTTGGGGAGGTGAGTAGAAACTTCTCGGTGTCTGTGGTTGGAGATGAAGAGATACCTGACACGGATAAGTAAATGGGAGGGATTTGGAGAGGGGAGGTGGGGTGAGGTACCTAGCAGGGTTAAGGGCCCGTGAAGCATTTGTGCCTCTGTTCAGAGGTCTATACCGTACGGTAGGCGAGCGAGTGTGTCCCTGGAGCGTGCTCTGCAATACTCTTGTGTTCCTACAAGGCCAGCATTACGGTGTCGTCTTCTGGTGAGGATAAGGTAGAGGAGTCCCTGTTTCTTACCCGCATCTTAGGCTTGCTAATGCCTCTGGGCTCTGATGTCCCTGGGTTCATGGCTCAAGTGCGGCTCCTGCTTGGGCAGGCAGGAGCCTGCTTGCTGCGCACGTTCCCAGCCCTCGTGCTGTGTGTGCTGTCAGCGGCAGTCACCGAGGGGGAAGAATGTGGGTGGATTAGAGCAGGAGCTGGCTTTGCCAATGACTGCGCCATCTTGATTTGCACGCGCCCGCTATCGCTAGCACTCCGAGGCCGAGGAGTCACCGGCCATACGCCTGTGGAAGGTAGACAGAGAACATGGGTTTGGAAAATCCCCATTTCCTTGTCTTGCATTCTGGGTGGGGACGTGCAGTTGAATTAAAAGCTGCCGTTAATTATGGGACAGTGTCTGTCTCAGTGCAAGCTGAATTGTCTTTCCAGCTGGGTGGAAAAGAGCGTGATAGTCCTAAGGGGGCTTCTGGCTCCGGGCTTCAGTTGCTGTTTCCAGCAGGAGTGTAGGAAAGGAGGTTCTGCTTCGGAAGACGTCGCTTACACAGACACTGTGTTTCCTGGGGTGCTGGTTGCCCAGACTGCCCTGCCGGCTCTGCTGATCCCACTTAGCGAAATCAGGTGCAGGGAAGGTTCTAGGCAGTCTCTGAAATAACCTGGCTTCTGCGTGCTGTGGCAGGGGGCTGGGAGAAAACTTTTCTCCAAGCAGGAAATCTGCTTCACTGCTGGTTGTGCACGTTGTTCTTTTCAGTTCTAGTTTCCTACCAACAGCAGACTTTCTCCATTTACCTCTGTATTAGATCTGCTCTTGCCATAAAAGGGCTGAAGCTGGGCTTTGTGACTTGAAATCTTTCCGAGATGCTGTTCCTAATCTTTTATATGCCTCTCCTGCACGTGTATTATTGGATGTTCATACGGAAAATGACCCACGGTGGGTCACTAACACGGATGTGGGCAGCTGCAACTCTGGAAGCCCACGGGCCCTTTCTGGGGCAGGGGAGAGGTGAGGTCTTGGGGCCTGGAGGGCCGAGCAGTGAATGAAAGCCAACCTGTAAGGCTTTGTGCAGTTCAGCTCTCCGTCCCCTGCTAGCCGTCGGAAAGCAGTGGGGAGTCACGGGATGACGCAGACCGCTCACGCCACAGCCTGCTGGGCAAGCTACAGGTCAGCAGCTTGAGGATAAACTGGCAACTCGCCTGCAGGACAGACGCCGTGCCTCGCGTTGCTCTGAGGCAGGCAGCCTCTGACCCAGGGAGACATCAAGTCCTTGGCTTTAGCATCACAACTATTTTTGGCCTAAGAAACCTCTGTCCTTGATCTGTAATTGAGTTGCCCTCCGTGCCCTCTGCCACTTCTGAACGAGCAGAGGCGTGGGCGAGTTGCTCCCGCAGCTGAGGCTTTGTGGGCTGAGGAGTTACCCCCCGAAGAGGCAGCAGCTCTCGCTGGCTTGGAACTGTTTGTTGCCAGCGGAGTTGGAGCACAGGGACGGCTCCAGCTGGGGATTAGCGTTCACATTGTCCTGCTTTCTGGACCGTGGCAAAAAGGTGAGCTCCAACAGGGGGAAAGGCTGAGCCTAGAATTGTAGGCAAAGAACTGTGAGGCTTACGTAAAGCCCTTTTAATCAGTGCAGCCTAACGGAGCTTAATTGAACTGGACAGTGGTTAGCCAGCAGACATTGCTGGTTCAACAAAAGGGTTGGATTTTTGTTCAGCTCGGCACATAATGACGCGCAGGAGGGAAGGGGCTGCTGCATGAGCTGCGTGTGTGAAGGAGGTGGGGAAGTGCTGCAGAGCTAGGACTGGGTTTTCCAATGACAGGCCCCTTCGGGCTCGGCATCAGCGACCTGGCAGGAGCTCCTTAATGCCAGCGGCTCCGCTATTTCAGATTAACCACCACGACCCCGTGCAGGTAGACTCGCGGCTGGTGAGGTCTGGTTGGAGTGTTCTGTTTCTGCCGACGGCTTCTCAGGGCTGTTGATCCATTTCCCGTATCATTTAGTTTGTTTAAGGGTACATCGGGGCCTCTTTGTTAAGGACTTCAATTGCTGTTCGTACCCAGAGGGAAGTCTGAACTCCAGGCGTTGGGCTTCCATCTCCTGACCTACAAAAAGAGCCTTTCTTTATTTTTTTTGAAGAATACGGGTGCCCTGCTGCGCCTTTGTGGAGTCACGCTAGAACGGAAAGGGACGTAATGTCCGTACCGCACCGCTTGACCAGGGCTTTCTGCAGGTGCTAGGGAACTAACGCACAGTTTCTGGGGTTGCAGCTTAAAGATAAGCACAAGCAGACTGGCGGCAACGTGGGAGCTATGGAGGAGCTGGAGAACGCCTTCAGCTTGGCTGAGGAGTCCTGCCCAGGCATCTCGGACAAACTGATAGCACACATGGTGGAGCGGGTACAAAGGTGAGCGTCGGCCGGAGCGCGAGCTGGGGTGGGGCTGGCAGCGAACAGAGCCGCCGTCACGCTCCACCACCCTGGTAAAGGTTGGCACCGAGCAGTCAAGACACCCAAAAAGTGAACGTGACCTCATAGTCCCTACGTCACATCTTTAAACTGCTTTTCATTTAATGGAAGCACTTCTTCCTGCCTCACTGTCCTTTCTCACGCTGGACAGGTTTCTGCAGCGTAGATCGGTGTTGCAGGGTACAGAAAGATGCTGCTATTCCCCTTCAGCTTGCACACACATATATATAAAATATATGTATATAACATCCTGCTGGTCCCGTGGCCCCGGTAGCAAGGACTCCAGGGAGCAGGAGACTTTTCCCCCGAGTGGATTCCGTATTAAACCAGTGGAGGAGGAGAGGCTGGTAGAATTCAGTTCTTCGCTGCTCAGCAGGTGCTGCATCAAACTTGCCTCCGCTGCTGGCCCCGAGCTCAGCCACGTCTGCGTGGTGCAGGCAACGATGTCAGACCCTGATCGGAGGTTTACCAGGCTTCCTTTCGGAGCAGGCTGTCCTAACTCTCGTCCTTTCCTCACCAACCGAGAAACTAAACCTGTGGCTTCTCCCTGGTTAGAAGGCTGGACGTGAAGTATTTTGTTATACGTGTGGCCCGGAGAGCCACTGTGTGCCCTGGTTGCTCGTGTAAATACAGCCCAAGCTTTGCAGTCCTTACACTGTTGAACTTGGGCGTTCTAAGCACTGGTTTCTGATGGGTCCAAGCTGGCGCAGGTTGTGCCTTGCAGCTCAAGTATCCGTTGGGTGCTGTCAAGCAAAGAGCCTTAGATATTAAGGACTGACCCTGCTGGCCCTCTTCTAAGTCCTTCAAGCTTTCAAGCAAAACGATGTCTGTTTTGATCCCTCATCTCATAATCGCTGACAGCCAGGAAGAGAACACTCTTCCCTCTTCTGGCTGAGCCACAGAGGTCACCAGAAGTGTCCAGGTGCTGCCTGCAAAGACTTCGGCCTCTAGCCGAGCAGGAGGCACTTGCAGATGTGCCTTGGGTGGCCGCAGGGCGACTGGTTCCGTATCACTCGCTGCTCTTGGCCTGGAAACGGCGCTGTGGGACGGCGCGTGAGCACAGGATGCAGGTTTGCTCGGAGGTTTCCAAAACCTCAGAGACCCTGGTTGGTTTCTTAGTGTCAAACACTCATGCTCAAAATTTCTCGTCAGCCTAAAATTGAATCTTAAAAGCCTGAAAAAAGTGCTGCTTTGGCTTTTTGTTAAATTGCTGGGGTTTTTTTTCTTTCAAGACTTCATTACCTAGAAACCTGGCCCTGGGAGTGGGGACAAATGCAGCCGGACGTCCCGGTGAGGGCTGAAAAGGGCTGTAGTGACCGGTTCTGTTCTCCTTCCTCACAGGTTTTCACACAGTCGGAACCACCTGACCTCTGCCCGCTGACACCCACCTGCCCTGCCGCCGTTCTGAGGGGGAAGGACTTTTTCCAGCTTCATAAGAACTCCATCTCTAATCCAGACCATCTGCTGTTGGATGTAACGTCGTGTTACGGACTCCAGGACATTTCAGAGCCTTCATATTACACGTGTTTCCATGATAACCCAGGGTGGGGTTGGCAATGCAAGTACAATTTAGACCTTTTGCAGAACCCAAGATGGGTGGTCTAATTGTTTTTACAATGTAATCAATGCAGTTTTTAATTGTTTTCCTATGGATGTGTCCATTTTGGCTTGGTTTGATTCACAGCTTGTTACTGGTAAACGCCTGGCTGCTGGAAAAGGAGGAGATTCTCTTCCGTTGAGATCCGTTTCAAGGGCGATTCTGATGGGTTCAGCCTCCTGCCCTGCCTGAAGAAGTGTTTGCGAGCGGTCACGTGTGAGCGCAGGCACGGTTGGAAGCTCTCGGGGAAAGTTAGAGCAGCTCTCCGAGTGTTCTGGAGGATGGCTTCAACCCCTTCACGCACTAGTAACGAACAGCTTTCAAGTACAGCAGCAGCTGAGCTGCTCCCGCTGTTCCCCAGCTCGTTGTTTCCCAGGAGGGTGGCTTTGCTGACTGTATTTTTGTGGCTCTGGGACATCAGTTCGGATTAGGCTTCGGTTCGTCTCACTGGGGCAACAGCAGACCTGCCGCGGGCCCCCCGGGGACGGGAAGGGAGCGCGGTTACCTTCGTCTTGAGGGCTGGTGGAGCTCCTTTCCTCGCTGCTTTCTGCAATGGAAGCAACGAGATGGGCAGGTTTGGCAGCCCTGCTCTTGGAGCAGACACCTACTGTGTGTGCCCAAACGTTGCAGGAGGATTTTAAAAAAAAGGGAGGGGGATGCAACAGCCAGAGGTGCTGACAGGGCTTCGGTTCCACAGGCGGATCGACAGGTGGCAGTTCTTGAGGCAAGGACCGTGTCCTCTCCAGCGGGGTGTGACCTGGCTGGCAGCGACAGTGTCCCTGTGTTGTGGCCGGGGGCTGGCAGGAGCCGCTCTCCGCCCCATCCCTTCCTATCAGCTTTCTCTTTCTGGCTCTTCTTCCAGTCTGGGAGCTGAACTCGCTGAAGGCAGGGCTCTGCTCCAAGCCACTCGCTGTGGTGGCGTTCAGGCGTCTGCTGCCACATTGCCGGCTTAAGATACGGCAGCGGAGCTACCCCCAACTAACTTTGCTTTCTGTATCCTACTAGTTTATAAAGCAAATCTTTAATTCAGGTAAATGCACGGATCTTAAACCTGTACTTTCAAGGTCTAGGAAGAATAGATGTAGGGAAATAACTGGTGGTAGCTGGTTGCTTAGAGATCTGTGCTCTAACTGTAAAGAAATTCCCATTAAGTCAGCAAGACCTCAGCTCTCCAGAGCTTTCTGTCGGGGCGTTTGCGTGTGAATGATGCGGCTCACCCCAAAGCCGCTGAGAACAAAAGCTGAGGCTGGCTCAGCAGGTTTGGTGTTTTGGTTTTGTTTTTTTTTAAAGCTAGGCCACTTCGTTAGCAACAAAGCTGATTTTTGGTACTTGGATTCAGACCTGCAGAGGGTTAGTGCTGCGCTAAGAGCAGCTCCAAGGGCCCGGCCCTCCCCTCCTCCCGCTCTTCGCTTCGGCTCGCGCCTGTCCCTCGCTGCCAGGCGGATGCAGGCTCAGCGAACACTATGAACTTGTCCAGGCGAGATGAGGTGCTGCTGTCTGACCTTGCTGGAGCTGCTGCTGCGGCGGCGTGGTGGCTCTGTGGCGACAGAAGAGCTGAACAAACCCTTTTTCTGTTTAATTTTTCCCCTCAGGAGAAGGAGTTAAGGCACAGACAGGGCCCGTGGGGGGAGGCAGAGGCTGCAGCCCAGCGGAGGCGGCTGAAGGGCTCCTGCTGCTTTTAAAGTTGCTGTTCATGACAGTAGCAAATTGTGTCGATAAAGGTACCTTGTGTTTCTACTCACGTGCACTGCAGTGTCATGAGTAACCTTTTTAGAGGAAACAATCCCCACAAACTGTCCAGTATTCAAAGCAACAAAGGGGTTTAGTTTTTAAAACACATTGAAAGGGATCTGCCACTTTCAATAAAGTAACGAAACGAAGGAGGTTGGTGTCACTGTGTGTTACTGGGGAAAAGGATTTGTTCAAGCTGCCCTGTCTTCGCCCTCCCTGGGCTCTTCCTGCCCTGTGTAGCTCTAACAGTGACCTGGGAGACCATGGGCAGGGACACCCCCCACCAGCCCAGGCTGCCCAAAGCCCCATCCAGCCTGGCCTTGGGCACTGCCAGGGAGCCAGGGGCAGCCACAGCTTCTCGGGGCACCCTGTGCCAGGGCCTCAGCACCCTCCCTGGGAAGGATTGCTGCCTCCCAGCTCAGCTCCAGCTCCCCTCCTGCAGCTTCAGGCCCTTCCCCTTGGCCTGGCCCCCCCTGCCCTGCAACCAGCCCCTCTCCAGCTTTCCTGCAGCCCCTGCAGGCCCTGGGAGGGGCTCCAAGGGCTCCCCGCAGCCTTCTCTGCTCCAGGCTGGACAAGCCCAGCTCCCTCAGCCTGTCCCCAGAGCAGAGGGGCTCCAGCCCTCGCAGCATCTCCGGGGCCTTCTCTGGACTCACTCCAGCAGCTCCGTGTCCTTCCTGTCCTGGGGCCCCCCGAGCTGGAGGCAGCACTGCAGGGGGGACTCAGCAGAGCGGGGCAGAGGGGCAGAATCCCCTCCCTGGCCCTGCTGGTCCCACTGCTGGGGATGCAGCCCAGGACACAGGGGGCTTTCTGGGCTGCCAGCGCACACTGCCGCCTCACACTGAGCTTCTCATCCCCCAGCACCCCCAGCCCTTCTCAGGGCTGCTCCCCATCCGTTCCCCGCCCAGCCTGGAGTTGCAGACTTTGCCTTTATCCGTGTGTACCTTCAGGTGGTGTGTCTGTCCCTTCCTCCCACCCTGGAGCTGCTCCCCCGGCCTGCTGGCACTCACAGGCTCCCCGAAGGCAGCTCCGTATCCTCCTCCGCCCCGTTCTGACTCTGCACTCGCTCTGTGCTGTGGCCGGAGCGGAGCTGATGCTGGGTGAGCCGAGAACCGCAGTCCTGGGGAAAGAACCGAGTGACCTGAACACTAAAAAAGCATTTCAAATCCTGGCACCGCAAAGCCCCGCCGCAGCGGGGGAGCGCGGCTGAAGGCTGGGGTTGAGTGCCGAACCCCCGGCTGCTGGCAGAGACCCCGCTGCTTCTCTCTGCACCTTGCTCCAGCAGAGCTTCCCCGCAGGAGCCCAGCAAAGGGCGGCGACTGCGTGGCAGAGTTCTCCAGGAAGAGGAAAACACTCCTGCGAGCGACCGCAGTACGTGACTGTGACAAAGGAGCAGCCAGTATCGCCCAGGAAAACCACCGAATGCAAAGACCCCTGCATCAGCGGTGGGAAACCTCTCGGGCACGAGGCAGAGCACCGCTTCTGCGTGGATCCCGTCCGCCTTCCCAGCGCGTGGCCACGGATGGGGACGGTGGGCTCGGGAATAACAGGCCGAGAGAGTTTCAGACCAAGATGCTATTTACTTTCAACAGTCACATTCAGCTGCGTTATAACAGATCTAATCAATCCACATGTATACACCTACAACAGTTAATTAAAACAAAAGAGAAGACACTAATAAATTAAGTACATTTGACTTGCACGGGACAACGGTCATCGGGACAGCGGCAGCGCAGGCTGGGTCTGCAGTCGCTCGTCTTCGCCAGGATGCCGACGCCAAGCGAGCGGTCTGGAACTCCCCGCCAGAACCCTCCCCGCAGTCCTCAGCCCGCACCGTGTCAGACCGCGACCGGCCACAGCCTTGGCGAACGCACGCACTGGCCTCTGTGCTTCCCACCCTCCCAGGGATCCTCCGTCCTCACAACACCCACCACTTGCCTTTGGCTCTCACTGCACTGGTCCTTCTTCTCGTACACAAACTCCTGTCTATCTAACGCAAAAGCGGAGTCGCAGAGCCCGCAGAGCCACGTCCGACAGCGTTCCGTGGCACTGCGCTTATTTCGGTCCGTCTGCGGAGGCAACCGAAGGTGACAGCTTTACAAAAACAGAACAAACTGCAGACAGTTCAGATTTAATGCAGAGATTTAATAGAGTCCGCAGACACTAATGCTCCATCTGGAATCCAGTGACTTTTACACCTTCATGAGAAACGGAAGATGGATCCCACCCCAAATTTAAAGGTAAGAATAGGGATTTTCAGAAGTCTGTGCGTGACACAAGCACAAGCAACCGTGACTTTCAGAGAAGCTCGTTCTTAAATGCCTCAGAAACATCCCCCACGTACGGG
>VWZZ01001960.1:114575-169832 GCA_013399095.1 Psophia crepitans
CTCTGGAGCTGCGCTATGAGAACAGCGACTGACCCTCTCAGCACGCGCCATAGCAGAGTTCGGAGGAGAAACTGCGCCCGACCTGTACCGACCCACAACACACCGAAACCTCCGCAGCTTGGCAGAGGTTCAGTCTGAATAATTCCCCTGTAAAGTCGCTGACACGGCAGTTTGCAAAGAGCAGAACGGTTCTACGAGAGCTGCAGGTTCGGTTCAAGACGAACGGTGTTTCAGCTGATACACCTGCGGAGCCCCCGCCAGCCCCACCGCGCCAGCAGGCTGACGTTCGCAGCAAGGCAGCGGTTGTGCAGCCAGCCAGGCCGAGCGTCAGGGGACGGGAGCTTCTGGGGGCCAGCAAGCCCTGCGCCAGCAGCCAATGGCACCGCTGCCCGCTGCTGTTCTGCTCCCGTGTGTGCTGACCATCCAGTCGGAACGTAAAAACAAGGTGGCATTTGCCCCGCAGGGCAGGCAAGGGTGTTACTGTACAGGTACAACCGGAACAACAAACCTTCCGCGACGTGCGCACGCCGGAGCTCTGTGGTTGTTAGGTTCTCTCTAAGTAGATTCAGCTGGAACAGACTTGACCTTCCTCCGCACCGGTGGGAACCGATGTGATCCCCGTCTGCAACTCCCTCGCTCCCACGTTCCACACCAGGTGGAAACGAGCCTCCTGGTTCTTTGCTTTATCAACTCCAGAGACTCCCGTTTCCAGCTGCCTCTTTTGGTGATGTTCACAGCAGAGACCCAGCTCTGCCCCGCTTCAGTCGGTGTGACTGTCCTTCTCATCCTTCGGGAGCAGCAGGCTCGACCTGGCCGGAGAGCTGGTGGCTCTCTTGATCACCTCCATCCACCTGGCAAGAAAAGGACATGAGAAGCGCTCAGCCCCTCGCTCGCAGAAGCACAGTCTTGTCCTTTGGTTCTAAGGTCTACTCTGCTCACCAAACCTCACAGAACATCCCTTTTCCACCTTTCTTTCATAGTTCTTTTAGGAAACTGATTCTTCAAACGAATAGCTGGAGATGTGGCAAACACACCGCGGAGCGGGGCTGCCTGTCCAAGTAACGGCTCTGCAGCGCTTTGAGCTCCAGCGCGCTCTTAGGAGAGCACACCGCATTCTCCTGCGGTACGGGAACCGCTCACCAAGGAGGGCAGGCTGCCTTAGTCAATGGATTGCTTTTCTCACAATAAATCACGTGAAAGCCATGCTCACATGGAAGAAAGCAAAGCAACCGTGGAAAAAAGCAAGTCAAACGTCCCTTGTGAATGAGACATTTTTTCTTTTAAATCACTACACGAGAGCAGCGGATTAAAGAGCACAACGCTGCTCACCCAGGCAGCCAACCTGTACGTTGCACACGAGTGTGTGACACCCTCCCAAGGAAGGGGGAAGGATGTGACACCACACTCCCAACCACGCCTGCCCCGCAGGGCAGGACGCAGCGCAAGGGTTTTCAGCAGCCGACCCAACGAAGCTCTGTACGCGACGCATTTGAAACACGGATGACTTCAGGCCAGGCGTGGAAGCCCCTGCCAGCGGCCCGGCTACACGCCACGACAGAGAAAGCTGCAAAGCGAAAAGCAGCACTGCATTGCTGCTCTCAGCCTTGTGCTGGGACTCCTGTTGACAGAGATAGAGGGAGGGGGAAATACTCTTACCAGAACTCTGATTAACCTAGAAATCAGAGTGCCGAGGCCTCGCGGGGCTGAGCTTCACGCAGCCCTTCCACCCATGCTGCTCCCCAGCTCTGAGGAAGCCCCAGAGCCCCGAGATGAAGCAGAGTCTACAGCTCTGGGGGTAACCACCAGCTCTGCCCCGCGAGCAGGACGGTTCTGGCAGAGCTGAGATCACCAGCGTCATCAGTAGAAGGAGGAAGGGAACTTTATTACTGAGAATGTGCCATGAGGTCACTTGGACGAGGAGGCAGTCAGGAGCAAAGCGAGGGCTCTGGATGATCAACCCGTGAGTGAACGGCACATTATATACCAAGACAGACAGAGAAAACAAAAATTTACCTCTCAAAGGTGTACTTGCTCTCAGCCCTGAAGAAATACACATGGGACTTGAACTGCAGCTTGAAGACGTAATCCTTCTGAATGCCGTCTGCCTCTACGGGGGAGCTGACCGCGTAGCCGAGCAGCGGGAGGCTGGCCAAGGGATAATCGTCCTGGAACAGCCCGACGGCCCAGCCCTTAGCGCAAGGCATGCCCTGGCACACCGTCCAGCCCGACGCCCGCGCGCCCTTTTGCACTCTACAGGTGAGGTCTTTGTGGTTTTGGTGGGGAGAGAACGGGAGGAGCAGCAGCCTTTATCTTTGGTGAGGCTTCCGAGAGAGCTTACAATGAAACCTCCCCTCAACTCCTTTCAGTGTTTTTACAGTTACTTCTGTTCCCCTGCCCATCCCCTGCTCTCTCTGGAACTCCCCAAGCGCAGATCTGACCCAAAAGTTAAAATATCCCTCCCAAAAGAAACGTGCCCTCAAGGCAAGAAGCCTGAATAAACTAAACGCAGTGTGTTGGGTTAGTAAGATGGAAGGGCGCAGGCTGCACTGCCCCACAGCTCGCTACCAAGCAGGGCTGCACAGGATGAAAAATTCCTGATCCCGTTTAACTGTGCTGAAGCCCAGCAGGGAGAGAAACAGACAGAGACTGAGCAAAGGCTGCTGATTCCCTCGCCTCCGTTAGTCACCGCACGAGGAGACGCTTCCCCCCTCGCCCGCAGAAGGTCAGTACCGTGAGCAGAGCTGGAAACCCTGAGTAAATTCTGCAAGCAGGGCCCGCGGCCTTACGGAGAGCGGCTCTGCTAGGAACCACCTCCTCTGCCACTGGTTACTGTCCCTCAGACAGCAGAGCACCGCGCTGTGGCAGAAGGCCAAGCACCCCGAACGCGGTCCCCTCACCTCACCTGGTGCGTTTTGTAGAAGAACAAGCAGAAGTTGGTGAAGACGACCCACAGTTTCTGCCAGCCGTTGCTGTTCTTGAACTTCCTCAGCAAGTACCCAGAGAGCTGGTTCTAGCACAGAACGAAAAAACAACTGCTGTGAGACCACAGGTCGCTGTCCTCCAGACAAGGACAAAGCTGTCGCTGATAAAAGGCTCGAGGCCGCCTGCTACAACCGCGCCTGAGCTCGCTGCCCTGTTGTAAAAGGCCTCCCAGGTATCCCACGTGGTGGCTGAGTGACTTCCTATCTTCAGTTCACTAATTCTATCTTCTTACAAGCAACTTAGTGATTTCTCTCCACTCAGTTCCCCTCTACGTTTAAGCCCTGCCGTATCTCAGCGCAGCGTCAGGAGGGTGCTGGACCGACTTGTCCCTCCAGCAGCCGCTCTCCTCTGCGGTCTATGATCAGGGCAACGGCGACAGCCCCGAGGGCGCCCATCCCTTTAGCCACCCTTTTCTATCTGCAGAACACACGGTGTGAGAAGGAAAACGAAGCAGAAGAGGAAACGGGGAGGGGGGTGCCGGAGTCACGGAGAAGCTCCGTGTGGCAGCTGTGCAAAGCCAAGCGCGGCGTGGCAAGCGGGGAAGTCGAACATTGCCACCTTGGAGGCAGCGAGCGCTTGCGCAGCGGGGTACGGAAACCTACGGCAGGGAATGACAGCAAATGGATTTTGCAGTTAAAGATAGGATACGCAGCAGGATTAGGTAGAGAACCATTTTGGGAAGCACGAACAGGAGGAAATCCCGTATCGACGAGGCCAAGTTGCAGGTTACAACTCTGCCGCTGGCTGGGGCATCCTCACACCAGCACCAGCGGGCTCACGGAGCAATTGCGCAGCGAGCGGCGGTACGTTTTCTTTGGCATCCCACGGCTCCTCCCCACCAGCGCAGAATCTGAGAGGCATTTTTACCTGGATCATGCACAGGTAATCAGCCAGGGATAGGCTCTGGTTCCGGTACCAACAAACATGGGTGATTGTGTTGGGCCGTTGGGTCTGGCCCAGCAAATAGCGAGGAGGAAGCTCTGGAGAAACAGCAAGAGAGCAGAAAACTGAGCAGAGAAAAGCGGGAGAGAAAGAGAAAACCAGAACATTAGGATAAGTGAAGTGATGCAAGGACGGCATCTGTTAAAGGAAAATGGATTGTGAAAAAACATGATGGTATTAGAACATGGAACAGATGAAAGCCAGAGGGAGCTGTAAGAACTCACACGCTTAATCCCAGAGCCTGTAGCAGCGAGGTCTCATTATCCGGGTACGGAAGAGTGAGATGGTGCCTTTCGCAAGGGCACTGGCAGGGAAAGGAAGGCTTGTCCCCTCCGACAGAAAACACTTTGCCAACTAAAGCACCCGACTTCTGGACCCTAAGCCAAGGTAACATCTACAGAACCCCCTTTACTGGCCCGACTGATACACTCCCTGCATCGCCAAAACCCAGGAGCTTCAGTGCCCAACCTCAGTGCTCCCATCACACAAACAGTGCCTTAACCGCAGCGAGGGAGGAGGGTACAAAGCCACAGCTCCCTGCCCTGTCGCTGTTTGTCTAGTTCATAGAATCACAGAATTGTTAAGGTTGGAAGAGACCTCAAGGATCATCCAAGTCCAACCATCCCCCCACCACCTCCTCTTTGTCGTCAAGGTATTTAGGGTCCTTCCCACTTCTGGAAGGCTTCCAAGCATGCCAGCCTAGGAAGGGGTCCTACCCAACTGACCTTGCCAAACTGCTGCCTGAACTGACCCGGCAGTGCCAGGGTACGCGGCACTCTGCGTAAGGAGCGCTGAACAGACATCTGCCACCAAATCTGCAGGATTCGGTACCGAAACGTGCCACCAGCGCCATGCCAAGCGCCCAGTGGCAAGACCCAAGGTCACGGCAGCTCAGCAGGCACACGATAAATCTCTGTTCAGCACAACATGACACTGCTGTAAAGTGGCGCTTCCTAACACTCGCTGCTCACCCCTGCCAGCGAGGGAAGGGCAGAGGAGTCCTATTTCCATGGAATTTAAAGCACTTCTTAATCCTAAGTGCAGAACAGCAGCTAACCAGACCTCAGTATAGCAGAGTCACTCTCTGCAGGAAAATACCACAGACAGGCAGCTTATCCTGCCGCAAGGCTGATGAAACCCAAAGGAACAAGTCAGTCCCACGGTATTATGGAATCATAGAACCTTTCAGGTTGGCAAAGCCCTCTGAGATCATGGGGTCCAACCGCCAACCAATGGCTCCTGCCCCCTGTCCCGCAGTGCCACGGCCACACGCTGGTTGAACCCCCCAGGAACGGGGACTCCCCCCTCCCTGGGCAGCCTGTCCCCAGCCCTGACCACTCTGTCGGGGAAGGGATTTTCCCCAAGCCCCACCCTGACCCTCCCTGGAGCAATGTGAGGCCGTTCCCTCTTGTCCCATCCCTTGGGGCTGGGGAGCAGAGACCAACCCCCCCTGCCCACCCCTCCTGTCAGGGAGCTGCAGAGAGCCATCAGCTCTGCCCTCAGCCTCCTCTTCTCCAGACTGACCCCCCCAGGTCCCTCAGCCGCCCCCATCAGACTGGTGCTCCAGCCCCTTCCCCACCTCCTGCCCTTCTCTGGACACGCTCCAGCCCCTCCATGTCCTTCTGGTGCTGAGGGGCTCAGAACCGACCCCAGCCCTCGAGGTGCGGCCTCACCGGAGCTGAGAACAGGGGGGCGATCACGTCCCTACTCCTGCTGGCCACCCCACCCCTGATACAAGCAAATATATCCTGGGTTTCCTTGAAACTTTCCCTCCTTCAGTGCCTTTGCCGAAGCAAAGCCCTGCTGCAAGGGGAGCGGGGCGTGTGTATGCGGACACGCAGACATGCACGGAGGGACAAGCATGCAGCGGCCTTTCACCGGCCCGTGCTCTCCCAGGCATGCAGAGACACTGTGAAGGCAGAACGGGAGATGGAGCGGAGGACGAGCGGTGGCTGAGCGAGCCGGGAGGGACAGAGTGAGATGTGAGAGCTGCGCCCTGCGGGTACCTCGACGGCCACACTGTGGTCAGTCATGGAGACGCTCGTGTTGCGGTACCAGCACACGTGCATGGTTGTGTTGGCACGGTGGTGGCTCTGCCTGTCCAAGGAGCTACGAGAAGAGTGTATGTCATCTTCGGACTCCTGTTCTAGAGAGACCTCATCAGAGGATCCTGGGGGGAGGAGAATTCGGCAGCAGTTTAAGAAGAGTGTGCAGCACAAAGCACAAGAGAAGCAGGGATACCTGAGAAAAAAACAGTTTTCTCTTGCAATGGTCCAGTTTTAAAATACGTGAACTTGAGTTGGTTACACGGCTCCTAAAGGCCACTCGGAGCAGATCGTTTTGGCTTTCATTACACAGCTCTGCTTGGGGCAGCTGACTCAACACTGCGTAACCAAAATCCCCACACCTCGTCTTCAGTCGATTCTTAGCGAGGAACAGGAAGAAGTGCTCCAGGGAGGGATACTACATGTTTCAGCACATCCGTAACACCACCAGAGACAGGCACAAGAATGCTGGGCTATAAAAGAACTTGCTGGTCAACAAAGACACCAAATTTCTGGACAGAAAGATACACTACATGGTTAAATTGAGAAAAATCTATGTAAGAGTGGAACAACACCTTATAAAACTAACAGTTCTGCAACTGGAGCGTCTCTGCTGCATTTAAAGCTACCAGGAACATCAGTCTAGGAAAACAAGCAACGCTTCTTTTGATTCAAAGAAAAAAGCACATTTCACCCTCCATTACCACATGAATTATAAAAAACAACTCCATTTATGTCATCAAATTCACGATAGGAAAAATGAAAAGGACAGGAGTACTGATGCTTTCCCAGAAGGCAGGAAACACCACTTACTGTTGGAGCGGTTGCATATGGAGTTTTCCAGAAGCATGTCCGATTTCTCAGTAGATTTCTTGGCCATTTCGATTGCCACGTTCAGGTCTTCCATCCACTTCGCCATCTCCAGGCGGGTACTGCAAGACAAACGGTGCGAATGGAGACCAGCCCAGGCCGGAGCCGTGACAGCGGGAGCTTTCCAGGCGGGAAGCTGACCTCATACAGCCTTCACATCTACTTTCAAGCCTTGAAACAAGACTAAAATAACCATTAAAAACCTGGACTTTACAGCAAAGAGAATGAGCGGCCAGCCAGAGGGCCACGTAATAATCCCCTCTGGAGGTATCAGACTCGGAAGAGGAATTACGTGGTCCAGGTCATCGCTGTTCTTCACATAGAGAGCTTCACAGCTGATGGGCTATTTCAAACATGAAATCATGTTTTCACTCCAAGAAGCCTTTTGGAGATGGGTGACATGACCATAGTGGAAATGATTTATTTTTTTTGGAAGGATAAAAGGCAACCTGAAATTCACATCTTTTAAAGGGGGTAGAGGATTTACTGTACAGAGCGCAGGACGATGAGGACTTCTTCCACCCCACATAGTTTCCACTATGGGTCATGCGGCTCACAGCGCGATTACAGGGTAAGAGCTTTGCAGCTCGTATACGTGTGGCTATATCCGCCGGTATGCAACAGCGCGGGGAGTTCCTTCAGACATGGCCATGGCGTTTCTTTTTTACCTCTGGCTACATTCCTGCGTGCACAGCTGCTGCCTGCAGTGCTATATACAGTTACACCTTCTCGTGTTTGCTCGGGAGGGTCTGTGGGACTTTTTTTGGTAACCATCTCTCTTTTTTCTGGAATTTTTTTGATTTGGACTGAAAATCCCACGCATGGTCTAAGCCCAGCAGCAATATTTTTTTTTTTGACAGGTAAGGAGAGGTAACCTAAGAAAAACAACCACCTTTGAGCTATTTCTAAGTTATGACAAGGTAAAAATTATATTTATTTTTCCAAATCTAAGAAATTTTTCAAGTACTTTTTGATTCGCAGCTGCTGAGAAACGGTTGATCTTAAAAATAATTTATGTTTTCAGGTGTTAGGCCAGAACTAAAAAAAAAAAGTTTGCTTGCTGAAAAGTCTGCATATCAAAAGTACTGGCTGCTGTGACACTACATACCTGATTCATAAATGTTCAGTCACGGTTATTTTTCAGGGACATGTCAGCAAGCAGTAAAAAACCCGATGAATTTAAACCCCTATAAATTTAAGGTTGAAATTTAGTGCTCCCTTCCTGCGTTCTTAGCACACCCAACTCCAGCTGCCTTTTAGGGGACCTGCGGAGGGGCAAAACTAAGCTCCTAAAGCTGATCCTGAGAGAACAGGCGTCGCAGAGGATAGGTGCAGCAGACATCCCAAGGGCACTTCAGATGTAAATAAAGACACCGAACTTGCTGCAGAGAGCCAATTCACAGGGAAACAGGATCATTTTTTTCTCCAAGTCAGGCTTTAACTTTTCCTCTCCCTTCCCAGCTTCTGCCACGAGATCCACGCAGGAACTCTCCCCTCCTTACAGCCATCTGCATGTGCTGGATTTGAATTCTTTTTGGGTCTCTCAAATATTTGTATGTTTAGATTTTTTGTCTCCTGCTTTATAGCAGCTGTTTAAAGGACGGCACTGGCAACTGGGCTAAGGAGAAACCACCACAGAGGCAATGTTATTGCTGCTGCTGGGTGCTCAGGAACACACCGTTCCATGAGATAAAATACTCCTTCCCAAAACGCAGCACTGATACAGGAGCTGTGAAGCGTCCCGCGTTTGTTTTGAAGTCGTGCTTTCCAGAGGACACACCGAATGCCCCCCTGGCTCTGCACCGCACAATCCAAGAGCAGCCCTGTGGAGAAGGTAGCTGTCAAACCTACAGGCCCCCGAGGAACACGAACGTTACCTTGCTGCCACCACGATGGTTTTTTGTGCCGAATAGATGGTGAAGCAGTGTGGGACGGCCCATTCGTTCTCACTCTCCTCCACCTGTGGAAAAAGAAAAGGCTTGTCTTGTCACTACTGGGTGACTGACAATCACCGCAACCGGCCTTGGCTGGCTGGGAACTGGTGTCACAATATGATTACAACCCGGTTGGGATAAGTGCAAAACAGCTACTCTTGTCTGAATACCACCTACTTCAATCTAATTTGGCTCTATACAATAATCTATCTCGTGTGTTTCTACTGCCGCATCTCTAGCGGCACAGCACCACAGGCAACAGGGCAAGAAAAGGAGGGGTCTGAGCAGGATTCAGCTTATCACTTACCGGTGGGTCAAGCACTATCAGCTGCAAATCAAACACAGAAAGAACAGGCCCATTAGAATAGGGGGGTGCAGAGGCAGGAGGACTCATTAAATGCCTAGGTGCGTGCACAGGGCAAAAACACCAGGACAAATCCATATTTCCAGATCAGCCCCTCACAGCAGCGTGAAAACAATTGGTCAAAAGGGTGCATCCAGCTGTCTTCTAACGCGACGGAAGGAACAAGCTTATCACTGCAGACAAATCTTTGACATGCGAAGGTCCGGTCCATGGCCAGCAGCTCTCACTGGCCTGGGAGCAGCTTGTGGCTTTGGTCCTCCTGCCCTGAAGGAACTGCCTCAGCCTGCCTTAAGGCAATGTCATTTCCTTAACACAGAACCCCAGACTGGTTGGGGTTAGAAGGGCCCTCTGGAGATCACCCAGCCCAACCCCCTGCCAGAGCAGGGGCACCCCCAGCAGGGTGCACAGGATCACGTCCAGGCGGGGTTGGGATCTCTCCAGAGAAGGAGACCCCACACCCTCTCTGGGCAGCCTGGCCCAGGGCTCCGGCACCCACTGAGAAGAGTCTGGCCCCTTCCTCCAGGCACCCACCCTGGAGATATTGATCAGTGTTGATCAGATCCCCTCTCAGGCTGCTCTTCTCCAGGCTGAACAGCCCCAGCTCTCTCAGCCTTTCCTCAGGCAAGAGATGCTCCAGCCCCCTCAACATCCTCACAGCCCTCCGCTGGACTCTCCCCAGTACTTCCCAGTCTGTCTTGAACTGGGGAGTCCAGAACTCCAGCTGTGGTCTCACCAGGGCAGAGCAGAGAAGGAGGAGAACCTCCCTTGACCTGCTGGCCATGCTCTTCTTGATGCCCCCCAGGACACCATTGGTCTTCTTGGCCCCAAGGGTGCACTGCTGGGCATGGAGAGCTTGTCGCCTACCAGGACTGCCAGGTCCTTCTTCACAGCGCTGCTTTCCAGCAGGTCACCCCTCACCTGTACTGGTGCTGGGGTGGTTCTTCCCGGGGTGCAGGACCCTACCCTTGCCCTTGTTGAAGTTCATTGGGTTCCTCTCTGCCCAGCTCTCCAGCCTGTCCAGCTCTCCCTGAATGGCAGCGCAGCCTTCAGGCGTGTCGGCCGCTGCTCCCAGCTCGGTGTCATCAGCAAATCTGCTGAGGGAACACTCTGCCCCCTGCCCAGGTCACTGATGAATATGTTGAAGAAGACCGGACCCAGCACTGACCCTTGGGGCACACCACTCGCTCCAGGCCTCCAACTGGACTCTGCGCCGCTGATCCCAACCCTCTGGGCGCTGCCCTTCAGCCAGTTCTCTGCCCACCTCACTGTCCACTCACCCAACCCACGCTGCCTCAGCTTGCTGCCGTGGAGGTTATGAGAGGAAGTGTTGAAAGCCTTGCTGAAGTCAGGGTAGACAACACCCACTGCTCTCCCTTCATCCACCCAGCTGCTCGTGCCATCAGACAAGGCTATCGGGTTGGTCAGGCATGATTTCCCATGCTTGCGATGCAACTTGAAAGCACTTACCAACATGCCATGCAGAGGAAGATGTCCATGAATTTTGAACTGATTTGTCCCTGTAACCCCTTTGCTTGTGTACAGCAACATATCTGAGAACTGAAAAAGGCAGGGAGACTACAATCAACATTCTGAAGACAGCAGGTAGGACAAACTATTTTTTGACATCTTGTTTAAAATCTGTTCCTCAAAGGCCACTGCAGATGGCCACTTGGAGGCTGTCTATAAACACCATTTCTGAGTTTATGTGGCCTACTTTCCTTAAAACCGCTCTTTTGTTTACTTACAAGAGATGCAATTAACTTAGAAGTCTGCTCCAACTACGTGCCCTTAAGGAACAAAGCTGCACAGACAGCTTTGTCACGGTCACGCCCCGTCTAAAAACCCCTCAGAGTGAGTTTTCAGGTACAACTGCTGATTTTCACCACATGCACGTGAAAACACACTTTCACGATAACTTTGTCTTGAAGGCTTTGGGTTTATGAAAACCAGAAGCAACACCCACCAGAAAGAACATCCGCTGCTGTAAACCTTTCTTGGTGAGCTTGTACAAGCAGCCTTCCCGGATAAACTCCTGCAGTGGGAAAGAGAAAGTTAGGCAAGGCTTGATCTTTCCCAGACACAGTGAATTTGAGTGGTTCTTTTTTTCCAGCCCAGAGTACACAGACGTTGATTGGTGCCCAGAAACGATCGCTAACAGATTTGTTGAACGTCAGATGACACTTTTTCTTCCGCTTTGTAACATGAATCAGTTCCTTGCTGCAGCCACCATTTAAATCAAGGAAGCAAGAGAAGGAAAAGGAGCAGAGTTCCTGTTGGACACCAGCAGTTCACCTGTCACACTTACATCCCACTGCAGCGATTGCCATAGCATCCCAAAAGTACATGCGATGCTCCTGCACTTACGCTCAGTACATCTATTTGAAAACAAAGAAACAAAAAACCAAGCAGGAAACTAAACAAGCTCCTAGAAAAACAGAGCCACCGATACCGGTGTTGCTCTCACCATTGCTACGTTCTCCACGCAGTCTCTGTCCACAGAGACTGCAGACAGACATACATAAGCAGACCCAGTAGCGGATTTCCTGTCGAGTACACGACACCGTTTCCCACTCAAACACAGAGCACCGTACCCCAGCGCACCCAGTATCCGCTGTACTGGAAACATGAAACTGTAGCCAGAATCTAAGCAGAAGCATTTTTCATCTGTTCCCTAGGACATCCCCAAGATCTCTGTGGGGCCTGCTATGAAGGCAGTTACAGAAAGCCTTTACCATTGTTCCATAAAACAGAGAGGCAGCGACGACAAATCCATGGTTGAAAGGTGCTTCCTTGGCAGTAACCGATAGAGGCTCTAAAAGCCAAGCAAAGGTACTTACCCTCCCGGGTGCCGTCAGATTATCTATACCGATCAAGTCGTGCTGCAGCTCCGTCAGCTTCTGGAAATTCTCCAGGCGGATGAGACTGTGCTGCAGCTGAGCCGTCATTTCTGTGACTTCCTTCAGGGCATCTGTAAGGAAAACGGTCCCGAGGGGCTCAGAACAGAGAAGACTAATCCAGGCCACCAATTTTATCCCTGGAATATTGAATCCAAAATTTAAGGTGAAATTTAGAATAGAACAGAATAGTTCGGTTGGAAGGGATCTACCTAGTCCAACTGTGAACTTCTTAAAGCACATTTTACAGCTCCCGATGGAGACCAGCAAGCAACTTCTTAGCACTTACTGCGCTTCTGGAGATTATTGTGTATCTCAGGTTTTGTGCATACAAACAGTATTTACCACGTAGCCAAAAGTAGATTAAAAAAAAAAATAAAAATCAAAGCCAACTATTTCTGCCAAAGATTACTTTATGAATGAAGGGAATGTACTATGCAAGCTTTTCACACTGCAAACCAATTATCTTTTTGTCATATTTTTACTTATAAATGACAAAGAGTTCCTAAAAAAGCCCTATTTTTTTACCCTGCTAAAAAAGGGGACCAAAAAAGGGCTAATTTTCCAACTTTGGTTGAAACAGTAAGATCCATCAAGATTACCAGCAGAAAAACACTTTCTGCAATGCCAGAAAAAGTATTTATGCAAAGAGAACAGTCTACATCCAAGTTCTCTTTTGCATTTTCCAGACTAGGAGCTAAGGCAACTCTCAATCTGTTGCAGAAAGCTTCAGAGCCCTGCACCAGAGCACGGTAAGAGAGCAGTGAAACCTAGTACCAAACACCCGAAAGAACAACAAAGTTAATTTTAAAATGTAAGCTGAACACTTTTTCTTTAATTAAGCTGCCCTCTGCCAGTTTTCTGCTGTTCTACTTGGTATATTCTGGGTTGTTTTTTCCCAGGATATTTAACTGACAGTATTCACTAAGCAGTTTGTGCTTTCAGCAACCTAAATCAAAGTTCCTGCGTATTTCGCAGAGCTGCACGCAAGAGTCAGAGACGTCCTGAATGGAGAAAAAGCGTTTACGTTCAGTGTGTAGATGCACAGCCTGTCTCCCCCAGGGTACGGGCAACAGTTTGTGTGTACACGGGACTGGGCTTCTGCCTAGCACGGACACAGCTCAGCGCTCACTCACTCCGGCAGTCGGCAAAGTCCCGGTGCTCTGCTGTGTAGTGCTTGCAAAGCCTCCCCAGGATCAGCTTGTAGTGCATCAGTCTCTGGATCGGCTTGAGCAGAAAGGTGTTGAGGGGCAGGTAGCAAACCTTCTGCAGCTCAAACTCCTTATACACCGTTTCCAGCTTCTTCAGGCGTTTAGTTGCTTTCTCCAGTTCTGTCAGGACCTCGTCGTGTTTCTGCAGATAACTGGTAAACTCCTGTTGAATCGTACAGAAAAATTACTCGGATCAAAGGAAAACAGTCTTTAATAGATTTCACAGTGAGTAGGACAAAAACATTCACTCCCTGCTCCGCTTCTGTCTCTGGCCACGGTTATCTGATCCAAGACTGCGTGTATCGGCAGAAATATTGACAAAACCAGCATTAACAACATTGTATGCTCCAACGGGTTAATTTAAAAGAAAAAAAAAAAGTATTAAAGTTGTTTGCTTGGTCATGCTCTGCTCACTAATTACCGCAGCCATGGCTCCGCATGCCCCTGATGAGCACAGCTGGCAGCACCACCCGTTAGTACTTTGCCATTCTAAGACAATTCATGTTGATTACTGACTTTTTTTCAAGTTAGGATGGGCAGAAGTGGGCTGAAAGAGTTGTCTCATCTAGATTTATCTATTAAAGAACCTGGTGGCACCTCCCAGTCGAGGTCTGTGTGGCACTACCCCAATGCCGGCCGGGAATGTCAGATACTGGGCGAGCCGACAGTTGGAGCACAGTCCCACACTGCCACACTTCCATTTGAGCCACTGGTTTTTGTGGGATAATTACTCCACTTCTACAGCACAGGTGTAACTCTTCCATGAAGGCACTCTACTCCAAATAAAGGGGGCTGCACTTCAGAAGAAACTACCCTGCCATTAAAAGAATACTTGTATTTTGGAATTGAACAGCCTTATGAAACAGCGTCTCCATAGGGGAGAGTTCGAGTTGCGCAAATGTAGGAGAGACTCGTTAAATAATTTCTGTCTTCTGCTGCATAACCACTAAACAAACAACCTTTTCTCAAGGTAAATGTGGGTGGTTAAATGAGCAACAGAGCTATAAAGCCTTGCTGTATTTCATTATGTTTTCCTTTTAATTTATCAACAATAATTGTTTGCAAGTCACTTCAAGTTTAGTGGAAATACTAAACCCTGAACTCTCATTCTTGACAAAAGGGGAAAAAAAAAATGACCCAACAATCCTGAGATTCCATTATTCTAATCCTTTATCTACCTTTAGAGTATGCATATTCCTGAGCATGACATCTCCAATGCGCTGATAATCTCCTTTCACATGAGCATTGGTTTTTCCTTCCCTGAAACACACATCAGAAGATGAAATGAGAAGGTGCAGTACATGGGAGATCAAGAAATCTCAATTTCCTCCCTCTCCCTTCCCCTGTACTTCAGGGGCATAATCTTTAACACTTCCTGAGGATCTGGGTACGTTAAGGCCCATTCTGGGGAAGTGAAGTGCTACTAACATTAAGGCCTCCTCTACCCGTTTTTTGCCACTCCACATTCCCATCTCACTGTTCAGCTTGAAAACTTGGTACAGTAAACATGGAAGCTGCATAAAATAAACATAAAGCCATGCTTAGAAAACAGAGAAAGGGACAGAAATTAATTTGTGTGAAAGTCTGTTTCAGAATTTAACCTCTCAGGCTTCCGAATAAATGTCATAACACGATCCCACACGAATTTATGGATTTATTTTTGTTTGCACGTTGTTTACATTAACCCCTTCTTTTTGAACAGTAATTAGATTCTCATATATTACATCTCAGCTCAGGAGAAAGTAATACAAAGGTTAAAAGACTAAAGACACGCTCTTTGAAATAACGCGTGCCGCAACTTCAACCTTAATCGCCAAAAAGTGTTTCCTAGGTCTTCACCTGGAGATTCATTAACCGGAAGGTGCTGAAAAACACACACGTTATCTTTTTTGAGCTTGCGTTCCTTCTCTTTTCTAAGGCTAGAGACAACACCGGGTTATATCAACGGTGGGACTCGGTGATCTTAAGGGTCTTTTCCAAGCTAAATGATTCTGTGATTACAAAAGCCTTGCTCTGGTGCACAGTCCATACGGCTGCAGGATATGATGTACAAAGCAGTGCTTGAAAAAACGGCCTTTGCAAAATGTATGTCGCCTTTTTTTTTTTTTAAACTATAACTTATTAAAATACTTTTCCCTTAATTCTATTTAAGCAGAAATAGCAGTTCAAATCTAGATTAAGTACGGTTCTGATGGAAAAGGTCCCGCCGCTCGCTGCCCGTGCGCCGCGCTATTAACGCTTACCAGAGGGACAGCCTTTGCTCAATCTCTTTCAGAAAGCCTCGATGAAACTCATAAATTGGGTCTATGTTAGAGAAGAGCAATGTCATCAGGCCCTCAGGCATAGCGTTCTCCTTGATGACTGCGCTGCGAAACCACTGCCAGAAAGATCACAAATGATGGTAAGCGTTTCTATTTAAGAAATTAACGCTAGAAATACAAATTTCTGCTCCTGCGGTGATGGGGGAAGAGAAAGCGTGTGCACAGGGAAACAGCAGGAAGGAAGGAGAAATATGTAGGGAAGACGTAATATGGGAAAGATGAAAAGATGTCATTTCTTTCCTTGCCAAACACGAGGTTTATTACTGGTTCTGGGCACAAGCGTGTTTCTTAATGCAATGATGAGATGGTTGGTAACGGCTCTAAATTACAGTCAATTACCGCGTGGCTGCCACAGGTGACGTTACACCCCTGCTTTCGCTTCGACGCAGACACAACTGCTCTTTCATACAACGCGGAGCCCTGTGCAAGACATTCAGTGGCTGGAGACATCTTGTTGCATGTCACATACGGCACTTTTTTAGCGCTTTCGGTTCCCTGCTTTCTGGCAGGGGCAGGAATATTACCAGATGTTCCCCCATCTTTTAGGAGAAGTGCTGGGAAGCCTGTAGGAGGAATTCGAGTGAGATGGAGCTCACTGAGCTCGCAGAGAATACCTCAGCTGAAGATGGGTGGCAGTAAGGGACTCAAACTTCTCATTGATGAAATTTATGGAAAACAATAGCTTATAGAAACACAACAGTCACAGTGTGGAAGCCTGGAGTAAAGGAACAGAAAGCTCTTAAAGAGTTGGAAACTCTAGCTGTCCTCCAAACGAGGACTCAGAGAAGTGAAAGAACTCTGGGTGAAAGAGAAGAAAGAAAAAGCAGCAACAAAAAAAAGACAAAACTCCTCAAACCCCTAGGGCTGCTTAATACCCTTTGCAATTTTCATCTGCTCTCACGATGTGAAAGCACACAGAGAAAACCTTCCCAAGGAATACCGCAGAGACAACGGCCAGATTCTAAGCAGAGCTGACAGCAGTGACTATCACTGAAGCTGAACACAAAAACATTTTTAGGCTGCCCTGGTTCACAATTTTCAGAGCAAAAGTTGGCCTAAGACATCAAAATGAGATGTGATGTAGCTGTTGGAGCCAAGGACAGAAGTCCAGAAAGGGTATCTGCTCTCCCACACGAAGGCCTACAGAACAAGGAAGGTGACAGCTACATGGCTCGTGATCTGTGCTTTATTGTAGGACTACCTGGAGGAAATCCCAAGTTTTTCCAAATTAACAATTACAAATCTGTTAAGAAAAGGAAAAGCATTCAAGAAATTTAAAACTCCTTACCACTGTAATAACTTCCAGGTCCTTTAAATAGGTCCGTTCTGTAGCGAGAATCTCCTTTGCTATGAAGTACGCCTTGTCCGTCGGATAGCGCTGAAAGAATACATCAACAGGCATTAAATATAAACGCTCTATTTATCGCCGAGCACAACCTTACACACATTTTCCCTTGCTCTGTGCAAGCAAATTGATTACTAACAGGGCATCTCTATTCAGTACGCTATTCTCAAATACTGACTCTACCACAAAACGCTAAATAATCTAATAAAGATTACCAAAAAATAACGTCATGAACTTCCATTTCAAAATCAAGGGAGCACGCTACAAAAATACAGAAACGCTTATTCCAGATTTCCTAGGTTTTAAACACTTCTTGAATCAAATATAGTACAGCAGATCTGCAACACAGTCCTTTTCCAAACCTATTCTATTTCTGCTCATAGCTTTTACCCAAATCCTTTGAAGAGCATAATAATCAGTTAAGAAAACACAAAAATCAAACTACATCAGTTGTGGGCTGCACGGCTGCTTCAGGGCTGCTATTTAAAGAAAAGAGAAGACAGAATGGCCATGGAAGCACAGAGGAACGAAACGGGGAAGAGAGATGTTCTGCAGCTGCAAGCAACCACAACAGAGTTAGCCTGAAAACATACATCAGTGCAAATCACAGAAGTAATATTATTAATCACATTTCACACTAAGATGCTGCTCTGTCTCCTTAGCTCGCTATGTCGTGCCGCAGTTCAGTGCCAAATCCTCTCCTGGTGAAAATAAATGACAGTGAACCCATCCGAGTTGCATGGAAATCTGTCCCTTTCTGTCTTTGTCCCCCTTGAGGGTAAGACAGCTTTGAAAATTATTTCTCCCTTTTCCTTGCACATACCGAGTTAACAAAAAATTCTCTTTTGAGAGACACTTTGAGATGCCCTCAGCACCACCAGCACAGCTACTCAGTGCTTCCACATGCTCCATCTCAATCTTGCTCATGGAGGAGATGCTCCTGGTTGCACAGTAATATAACCACCGAGCCCATCTTGGCCACACAGAATCCCTGGAAGTGTGTATCCCCACATGATTGATTTTGAGAAACCGCCTAGCCCCTTTTCAGGCTATTTTGTGTGACAATTTAAGCTGGTGGAAGGTCCTGGATCCTTCTCAAGCACCCAAGAGTCAACAAGCTTGGCTGCTGGCTCGCTCTGCAAGCAGGAAAGGCAAGGGGAGCCAAGCAGCTTGCAGAAAAACGGTCACAGAAGTCTGCTCTTAGGTGGACTTCTCTATCTTACCAGAAGCAGCGCAGTGTTCCATGGCGTGCAGTTTGTCAGACACTACATAGCAAGCCCCTGCAAAGGCAAAGGCTAGTGATTTGTTATCCGCATCTCAAGAGTGGTCAAAGAATGTGCTCGTCAATGCACGTGTACACACACACTCGTTTATTTCTCCTGAGTGCATCTAAATGCTTGGAGTCATTGCTGGAGAAAGAGGAGCTGGCTGGGCTAGAAGATCTCATGAGGTCCCTTCCAACCTCAGTGACTCTGTGGCTGCAGACTGTTACTGCTAGCAACCACTGTGGAAGCCTGATAACATGGTGCACTGCGGATAAAAAGGAAAATCTGAATCACACGCTGACATCCGGCCATCTCTGTCATTTTGAAAAGCTGTGGAGGCCCACGAAGCCCCTCCTGGCCAAGGCACACAATCAGATGTTGGTGTGAAGCAGTACGTCCGCTTTGCCACACAGACCAGAGGAGGCTTGCTGCACAGAGTATATAAAACTCCCGAGAAGCTCCTGGGAGACCTTGGTCAGAATATGGGGACTGCCACCACTTGCTTCACCTTTCAGAAAGGCTCTGCAGCGTTCCAGTGTGTAAGAGGATACGGACACAGGTTACGCACTGGGGCCGAGGCGCCTTGCTCGGTGCTGCTGAAGCACAGACCGAGGAGCTGAAGCTCATGTCTCAAGACCTGAAGGTGAAGTGGCCACCAGAACAAGAACGTTACCTGAGAGAACATTACCTAAGCAAGCAAGGGTGAATCCTGAGTCATACTTAGGGGGGTGGACGGGGGGTGGGGAAGCCCCACATCGTAAAAACCATCTGTCTCAACTTCGCAGCTTTCCGTGGTGACGTTGGGGAGTTCACAGCTAAGGCAACCAGTGCTCACCAGTGGAGAGAAAGGAAAGCTAGTCTAAGGGTCAGTACCTAGACATAAGCACATCTTGTAGTCCCAAAGTTGTTCCTGCTTTGAGACTTGTGGACACACAACAGTCAGAGGGATTTTTGCCTCCCTTTTTTCAGAAAGCAAGCCTCCAGCGTCCGCAAAGCCAGGGCATTGTCCACCTCTCACCAGACAGAAGAGTCAGCCATGGAGAGGGCAGCTCCAACGATACCATCAGCATTGCTGACAAAGCCAGTGACTGACTGGATGTAAGAGGATGCATGGTGATACCTGCTGCTGAATCCCAGAACACCAGACTGGTTGGGGTTGGAAGGGCCCTCTGGGAATCACCCAGCCCAACCCCCCCCAGAGCAGGGGCACCCCCAGCAGGGTGCACAGGATCACGTCCAGGGGGGCTGGGATCTCTCCAGAGAAGGAGACCCCACACCCTCTCTGGGCAGCCTGGTCCAGGGCTCCGGCACCCGCAGAGGGAAGAAGTTTTACCTCACGTAATTGTGATAGTATTCAGCACACACAAGGCCAGGTTCAACATCACTCTGTGACACAATTTTTCATTGCCGAACAAGCCCAAAGGCAACCAGTTTCCAGAATCGACGTCCACCTCCCCCAGCACCCTGGCAAGAACCACCTTGAACAACTCACCTGCTCTGGAGTGTCCTTTCAATAGTCTCAGCACAGAGAGGGGGGGGTTTACATTCTGATAGAACAGTTACAGCCCAAAAGGCACCCAGCGCACTGCTACTGTTTTACATCAAATACACGTCAACTGTTTTCCCCAAAGAGCTCATCTCAAGAACCACAGAATCATGGAATGGTTTGGGTGAGAAGGGACCTCAAAGCCCTGTCCTAACCCACCCGCCATGGGCAGGGACTCCCCCCACCAGCCCAGGCTGCCCAAAGCCCCATCCAGCCTGGCCTTGGGCACTGCCAGGGANCTCCAGCTTTCCTGCAGCCCCTGCAGGCACTGGGAAGGGCTCCAAGGGCTCCCCGCAGCCTTCTCTGCTCCAGGCTCGACAAGCCTGCACTGGTGCAGACCAGTCACCAGCACTGGTGACTGACCACCCTCTCAGAGAAGAACCTTTTCCTAATGTCGAATTTGAACTCATTTCCATTCTGGGGTATAAAAGGGAGATTTTGAGCAGAGCTCCCTGCTGCGCTGGGGCCCTCGGCAGTGGTTCCTGCTCATACAGCGGGAGGTGGTCCCAGGAGCAGACACCAAGACCACCCTACGCCAAGAGGGCAGTGGGGACTCCTGTCACACCAGCAAGACAAACAGAGCCAACCACAGCTTCAGCACTGCAGTTTTCAACACTAACCACCAAACAGCTCTGTTCTACCACAAAATCTGAGGCAATCAGTGACCAGAAAGCACAGCTCCTCACCTGAAACCATCACTTTTCTCATTACTAAATTCCCAGTCACATTGTCATCTTACCTTACGTTTCATTTCGTCATCCTCTTCTATTCTGGCACCACCAGCATCACTAAGGACAGGGCTCAAAAGAGGAGACGAACCCTGGCCGGCTGCGTTCAAGTTCACCTGAAATGCTGGGTTCAAGCCCAGGGGACTCTTCAGCACGAGGGAAGAGAGCTGAGGATGCTCCACTGGGAGGCCTGGGTGGGAAGAGAACAAGAGATGGAGTAAAAAGGAGAGAAAACGGTTTCGAAGTGAGCACATCCAAGACGATTACCCACTGTTACTATAAACCGTAACTGCAGTCTCACACTACTGAAAAAAAAAAGGAGAAACCCCCCCAAAAACAAACAAGGTGTATACATCCAGAGTTAAGTGCGTATCTCAAAGCAAACAGAGCGTTCCCACAACCCAGCTGTTACGTGGCGGCGCAGGAAGGACAGACGCCCTTACAGCTGCATTTACGGGACAGGATAAATTGTTTAGTGCCCAGGAAAAAGTGCTCAGATCCTCCCGGATTTTCTCAAGTAGCAGCAGGGTTCATAACACAGGATTGTACCGCAATAACAAAAATACAGCTTTAATTTTTTCCTTTTTAAAATAAGAATTACTTTTCACCCCAGGGAAAAGCTAGGCCAAACCATTCCACTACTCTCCACTCCAGAAGAAGATCTAGAAGATAGAGTTTGTTAAAAATACATTCAGAAATCAGGGAATCTCCAAAATTGTACCACCAGGAGAGGAAAACAGATTGCTATACGAGAAGGGACCACGCAAGAAATTTAATTCCTGGCTACTGTAAGTACATGAATAGAATAATACACTGATCTCAAAGGAAAACGATTTTGCAACACTGAGTAACAACTGGACGGACACGATCCTCTGGCACAGCAAAACCTGAGTGAAGCAGGAGTAACACGCACCGCTTGGCTTGAAATTATTAATAGTAAATTTTTTTTAATTTTTTTTTTTTTACACTATTGTTTCATTTGTGGACTCTAGAGATTTCGGACACTTAAGGCACCAGTATAGTGAATTTAAGCCTACGAGCAGTAGCTGCTCTCCTCTCCTGTGCAGACACCCCTTGGGGGTTCACAGGGAAAACAACTGCTCAAGCAGCTTTTTGGGACCAAACGAAGGCAACAGACACTCCAATTACTCACACTACACCCTCAAATTCCCTACCTAACCTCACTTATTTATTTTTTTCTGATCTCCCCTATGATAAACAGACAAGCTTCATCAGATCAGGCGACTGAACAGGTAACCAGGCATACACAGCTTTCACCACGCAGCTCAAACGCTCGGCCACGCTCGCAACCCTCCCTGGCATGATTTGTTGTGCGTTGCAAGCAGAAAGCCAGGGCTAAATCACCTGGCCGAAGGCAAACAGAAAAATCGACAGCGAAGTCAAAAATGCCAACTCATCTGTTCCCAGATTAATTAAAAATAATTCCAAAAGGCTTGAAAAAAAAAAAACAAAAAACCCACAACAAAAAAACCGCCCAAAACCCAAACCAGCCTGTGTGGCTGGCCGGTATCTCTCGACAGACACAGGGCACGCGTGCCGGAGGAGCAGGAGTGCGGAGCTTTCGGACTCAGGACTGGCAGGAGCGGCTCCTGCTCTCCGGCTCAGGAAGCGAAAGCACGCAAGGCGCCCGGCAGCGGGACAATGGCGAGGGAGCCCGAGCGCCTGTTTTCACATTGACAAACGCAGGAAGCTAAACAGTGCTGCGCTCGGTCACCTGGAAGAGATTCAGATCGTCGAGGCTGCGGAGTTAACTATTAATACGCTAGTCAAGCACTGTCATTCTGGAGCAGAGCAGAGTTTCGTTTCTGCCCGAGCACTTTCTTCATTCCCACTGCTTTTAGTATTAGCACAGGAAAGCAACAACGTCTGCAACTTGTTTCACCTATCAGGGGACAGGAGTTGACTGGAAACGTGCTTTTATATGTCAGGAATGCTGAAACAACAGCTGAAAAACAAATAAGCTACAGGCTTACAGGGGTGAGGAGCTTCTTTAAATCCTTGGAACTTAACGCAGTGTAGTGACACAGTATTTGTAACTTGAATTGCTTCTGGACAGACCAAATGTTCAGAGGCAAGGGGAGCAAAAGGGATATAAACTCCACTGCCTGCCTATGCCGATCGAGTTGTTCTGGTTTTTACCACCTCCAAGGGACGCTGGCCATTAAATGCATTCCAAACACTTGGTCGTTTCTATCTGACAGCAAGAACCGTGTTGCCCGAAGCCGGAGTGATTTATGAAAACGAGAGGGAGGTTCAGCTCCTCCAGAAGCCCAAAACAAGCAGCACCCACGATGCCGAAGCGCAGGGCTTCCCCTCGCCCCCAGCCTGCGAGGGGGTTAACCTACGGATGCAAAAGCCGGTCCTTCTTTGGGGGCAGCAGCACCCTTCCCCTGCAGCCCCACCACCGCAGGACACCCTGTCGCCTGCTGGTGCTTCCCTGGGATGAAGGCTGTTACAGCTGCAACTTGTAACAGGCTGTCAACTTAAAGGGCAAACTGCAAGGGGACTTTCCGAGGTTAAAGTGACTTCTGAAATTTGCCTTTTCTAGGAAGGACTATAAAACGTCACGGAGCAGCTCGGGTTAGCTTTTTGCTAACCTTTGTTTAAATGTTTGATATAAACTCGGTGTCTTGGCAGATGATGTTACAAGCGCGTACTAAATTCTCATTCTTGTAATCCAACAGTATTTCTCCACCAGAGCAGCAAGGGGGGAGCTCCCAGTCAAGCAGGGAAGATGTACAGTGATCCTCTGTTCTCCTGGGGAAGGATGGTAAAGGAAGAATCCATGCAACAGCTGGAGCAAGAGTTACTGCTTCCCACAGCTCTTCAGCGCAGAAAACTCCTGGCACTTCCTCCGACATCAAACCCTGGCGCACTGAGGTCTTCCCCGCGCCGCAGGCGGCAGCATCCTCCAGGTACATTAAAAGGGACTATTCTGGGCGAGGGACGTTTCCATGTTTCAGCATTCTGCATGACCTGAGAACGTGTTCCCTGCATGACAGTCGTGACACAAAGAGCCCAAATCGGGAAGCCTCGCTGGACGCGGGGGTCAGGGTTTCCGGGTATTCAGCGGTGTAAACCAGACCCTCACGCATACGACTGCATTCTGGACAGGACAAGCTTCTGCTTCCCCATCACACACAAAGGCACTTAATGCAACATCAAAAAAAGGGAAAGTTCAGTGTAATATTCCACACGCCCAACGATCCTGAGGAATACCAATACTTCTTAGTTAATTACACTATGTAGCTATAACCAGGTGTCCGTAAGCAAACAAAGCCACAGTTTCATAAACAGACCAGCACGCGTATAATTGGGAAAAAATAATGAAACAATCGAGTGTAACAGGAAAACCTTGCAGAAGCCCCGCGGTTTGCATGAGCACAGCTACGGCCTTCAGCAAGGAAGCTGGCTGATCCCTCACAGCTGCCGTACAGAATGTGGTCAGGCTGGCTCAGTATGGTTTGTGCTGCCTTCTCTTTGGCCCAGCTAGACAAATGCGATAGCCTCTATCTAAGATATAAAACTATGACCTAACGCAAAGGCTTGTCCACTCCACTTTTTACTGAGAGCATCTTCAGTGTATACAGATGTGAAGGTTTGAAAAAGAAGTTATCTTTAGAATATTATACAAAACCGGTCATGAGAAGTTCATTCTGGGATTACAGAACAACCTTGAAGCCAGCTGCTGTAACCATGACCTTACCTGGTATTTTCTTCAAGAGGACACGAATCCCATCCCTCTCACTGACATTATTACAGTTAACATGCAATTATTTTCCTTTTTTTCCCCCCTCAATATACCTGTTTCATGTCCAATACCTACAATCCATTCTTATTCGCTTTGCTAACAGAAATACAGCAGAGATCTTCTCTAACTGTCAGGCATTCCACAGGGAACACACTTCTTTACCCCATGCAAGCTCCAGAGATGTGGGTAGTAAAGGAAAGCTTTGGAAAACTGTCACCCAGCACCAATCAGCAACGCCAGAGAAAGCAAAGGAGAAAGCAGGCTTTAAGTCTGACTTGTAATGTGCTACATTAGCACAGTGTGGGTTTGGACCCACACTGGGGACAGCAGCAGGCGACATGCAAGAGAGAAAACCACCTTCCCCAACCAGACTTCCAGAGTAAAAAGAAACCGATACATGAAAAATTGCAACTATTTTCTGCAAAAAGAAAAAAAAAAATTGAGTAAGAGGAGAACCACCCGCTTGATTACTTTCTTAACTGTAACACTGACTTCATCATCTGAACCATCAGGAGCCTCTAAGCTCCTGATGCCTGAAATTAGTCGCGTGATGCCTTTAATAAAAACTGCTAGAAGATGTCCATACATACATACACATACACACAAAGACTTTTTTTTTTTGTTCTAAACCACGATAATTGAAGCATACTTTTCCAATAGTTAAGGGAGAGGATATTTCATGTTTTTGAACTCCCACAAAAGGAAATGGGGGGGGGGAGACAAAAACAAAACAATCTTAAAATTGAATATCTGAGTTTTAATTGCAGCTTTAATTTTAAAAGTGGCTTTAGAAAACTGGCATGCTAAAGCCCAGCAGCTCATTTTTCTGTGTGCCATCAGAAGCATGTCCGCCAACACTCAGAAAAAGCTTTTTACCTTTCCCCCACCGTCCCCTGTACACCTTTAGAAGAACAAAGCAAAATTCTGTTTCTTTGGGGAAAATTCTGTCTACGGGAAACATTCAGCTCCAGCAACAAAAGGGAGGTGGCCCAGGTCCAAGGTGGAACCTGGACTGAAAAAAAAGAAAAAAACCCAAAAAAATGAATGAAGGAAAAAAAAAAAATCACTGCACCCACGGTGATGCTAACGAAGAAAATAATTTTCAGACCTGAAATATCAAATCTAGGCCCTGTCATAGCTTACGTTAGCAAGATCACCAGGTATTTGTTGTTTCAGAAACCGAGGAGCTCACAGCTCTGTGGCCTTTCCTGCCGGATTAATCCAGTTTTAGATGGTAAAAGCTCCCACAAGGGGACCAGGCCAGTTTATTACAATATGGGTTTTGCTAATTACATTAATATGGACTAGCTTTTACTAAAAGTTTAAGTAGCAGCAGACTTCATTTGGTTTACACTGAGATAACAAGCTGGATAATAAGATGATAAGATAGTAAGATAAGCTTTTGGCATCACTTCACAGTTATTTTTCAGAGGATATTTCCATTCTCCAAGCTAAATTCAATCTCTACACATCAAGCCAGATTTGAGTGCAAAGCCTGACAAAAATAAAATGCAAGTACTGGTTCTATGAGCTTTAGGCTCGAATGCTTAAAACAACTCAAAGGCAGACACTGAAGCATCCCAGTAACAAAGAGCTTTTAGGACATCCAGTAATGCTATGTGAGGTTCAAACGTGAGCAATCTGACCTCCTTATCAGAAGGGAGAGCCCAGTTTATTTTCCCATTTGATTCCCTTTAAAGATGTAACTTTATTATTATTATTAATACTTCAAACAGGTAAGATTCTTTTAACACCAAAGCCCTGCAGCAGCTGACCAGAGGATGGTGGGAACCCGCTCAGAGCCCCATCCTGCCCAACGCCCGGCTGAACCCATCGCATGCACAGAGGAAATTGTTATTTCTGGAGTGGAAGCGTTCTGCCAGCTAATGCACTACAACTGAAATTCTGGAACTTCCCACATCCTCCTCATTTCAAAATATCACAACTAACTTATTTTTCCCCTGCAAATCTTCCCTTAAAAATAATGAGGCCAAGTTGGGAGACCGAGAATCCTGGGGGGGAAAAAAAAAATTATCTACAAGACTTTAACCTCAAAGATCACGTTAAACATTGGAGCATGGTTACAGCACCTGGCACGTGCCCCGGTGAAACCGTATGTACCTGAGAAGTTACACCCACGGGTGACACCACGGCAGAGTCCTAACGTTGGGCCCGGTTTTAGGGTTATGCCCAGGATCTGAAACGACCGCCCTTCCTTTGTCACATGCCCCCGCCCCCCAGCAAAGGCTGCGCTGTTTGCAGGCAAGAAACAATGTGGATCTGTTGTTACAGGCTGCGAGGTACAAACTTTCACACCGTCCCAGTTAAACCGGTATCTCTCCATGCTGCGTGGCCGGCTCGGATCTGCCCGCGCTCACACACGAACCTCTATGTGCAGCATCGCTGAAAGGAACGGTTAGAGATTCAACCTAAACCGCTTCTTTATGTCAGGTACCTGTTTTCCTTAAGGCTATGTAAAATTGGTTTAACTTTGCAACAAAACCAACCAAAGCAAAGTTAATCAAATTCCACCCCTGTAATAAAACGCTATAACGTGCCATGTTCTAAAACCTCCTGATGCTCAGAAGGAAGTCAGAGCCACTTCTCCCCAGTAACTCCTCCTTGCTGAAAACCAAAGTATTTTGGAGTGGGTGTTTTCACCATTCTATAACTCAGTGAATGTAATATGGAGAATAATTTTTTTAACAATGTCAATTCAAACAAGCTGAGAAACCTGCTGAGTTCACCTATACAAGTGCTACTGATTTTTTTTAAGCAAATGTTTCTGGGATTGAGGAAAAGAGGATTTACCCACACATTGATCAGACTCCTGAAGGAGAACTTTCACTCCAGAAAACATGCATTGCCTCCAAACTCTACGTTTGCAATAAAGGACAGGCTTCCAGTAAAAATAAACGTACAGGAAGGGGGGGTGGGGGACAACGACGACACATACCCAGTTTAAAAGAAAACGTCTCCACGACAAACATAATTCGAATAATGAAACCTGGATTTTTAGTCCCATTTGTATCCCAAGGGGAAGGTGTGCACCAAACAGTAATTTGAAAACCCCACACCAGCATTTAGTCCGGCTGTGCTCTACTGTCAAAGGGGCGCAGGAGGAAAACTGCCTTGGCTAAGAGAATAAATATTTATTCTATTTCAAACACAAGGGTAATGAAAAATAAAGCTAAAAAGCCCATGTTGTCATTTATATCCAAGTTTTCCTTATTTTATTGCATAAACAATTAAAATTATGAATTAGTACAAATCTGTAGGTTCATAACCGGCAATCTGAACAGACACAAAGATATTAAAAATCCCAACATGTAATTCAAGAAAACATTTACCGTATGAAAGACAAAAGTTCAAGAGATCCATTAAGAAATTCCAGCCCTCTGTTTTGTTACCACAACCCTTTCCTGACACGAGTAGCACCTATTTACCCGGGGAGTCACTCTAACCAAGGCACGGGGTCCCCGCAGGGCTCGATAAACAGGCATTTCGTGTCTCTCACCCACCCGCGGGGCTGTGGCAAGCTGCGCTCTCGGCTGCCACCCATGCAGCAGCAGAGTATCGTGGCTTTGGAAAACGTATAGCAACACCTTCCCCGCAAAGCAGGCTCAGTTAACCACGTTCCAGACCTTGAAACCTGAAAAGCTACAGCTCACCCGGTGGAGTAATCCTACGCTAGCCCGCGAGAGCAGGGAATAAAATGAGTGGATTTCGTGGCGGATGTTTGCAACCGTGAAGTCTCCCCAGAGCCACGCAGGGAGTGTATACGTATACCCATACACATACACCCAGCGTTGGTGACAAGTGCGATGTAAGAACTACTGAAAACTACAGGCAATCACAGCTAAAGGACTACAATGAAAATTGTATTGGATACTCACTCATTCAATCAATACCGGATAATTAAGGCTTAGAGCTTTTTTGCAAAATGACAATAATGGGAATGACTTACCGACAGGTTTGCACCAAAAATCGTAACATTATAATGACTTTTATTAGTGTCTCTATGAAATCTTGCCCTTATCAAGATGTGCAACTAGACAAAGACTACCACCACCAAAAAAAACCCCAACAAACCCCAAACAGAAAAAACACCACCAAGCCAAAACAAAGTCACCAACCAAAACCAACCAACCAAAAATCCCTTAAAATCACCTACGCCCACAATACAGATAGACACAGGAAACAGGAGATCAATACTTGGTATTATCCAGCAGCTCTGAAATTCACTGGAAATTAAAGCGAAAGTTGAGAGCAGACCAATATATTGCCCTACTCTGTCCTATGATAAAATACGCTAAGTCCTGGGAAATGTACAGCAGGTATTGCTTGAATAATGAACGAGTACTTGAAAATTACAAAGTCTACACACAATAGATAACTCAGGCTGGTACAGTTTATCAATGTTTAATCAGGCGGTGGATAGGTCAGAGCATATTCTCTGACCTGTGATTTGTGCAAATTAAAAGAGTTCCACTAACTGCATACACAGATCAAAAATGTTCTGATGTAGTACTAAAGGAAAGCACATGTGCTGAAGCGTAGAACGGTTGTAAGTACACACATACAGGACTACAGGTGCAGATTAAAGACACAAATTTCGTAGTGTCTTTTAGTCACGTTGCAACGCGCAGGAGTACCGCAAGCGAGCTAAACTCACCAGCCTAACTCGTTTTGAAAAGCCGCTAATATTGACGTACTTTCTATGGCTGCGTCTATTCGCTAAAATAGGAAAACAGAGAAGTGGAAGGATGGAGAAGAGCCCCCCCTCCCCGTTTCACTGAGGAGAGGAGCAATGGCTCCGGTACTCTCCCTTCACCGCGCTACTGCTGCAACAGCTGGTGGATGCGCAGCCTGGAGCAGAACAGACCTGGAACCCCCAGTGGTTCCCCGTACTGGAAAAACACAGCACTAAAAAAAACATCGACTAGAAATGTAAGTACCTATGTATGACCCCCCGCCTCCCACAGAGGGGGGCAGAAAGCACATGCGAAAGAGCGTACCTGCAGAAGTGATGTTGTTGGGGGTGGGAGAGGACAACCGCCCACTTGCCGTGGCCAAGCGAAGGCTGGCACCTAGGCTTTCACCTGCTCCTACCGCACCTCCTCACACGCCGCCTTCTCAAGGTGAGCACACACGGGATGCTCAGTAAAGGTCTGCTGATTTTTCCCACCTAATGCCCCCCCTTTTTCATGTCATGCGATCCCCGCAGCAGCTTTCGCTGCCTGAGTGTCTGCAAGGGTCCCGGCTCTCTTGGTTAGGTGGCTGGCACCAATTCACAGCTGCCAGCATCCTACTCACCTTCTTGAAAAGAAAACTCATGTGTTCAGGGAAAAAAAATCCCAGAAATCAGTACCAGGAACTAAGTTTTAGTAGTATCAACACTGTAAAAAGAAAACAAACCGCACAGAGTAACACTGAAAGCTTAGCAACATCGCTGGTACTCGGGACATAACCACGCTGCACCGAAGTTCACCAATTTCCTTCTGCTACCCAACCAAAGACAAATGGTATAGACAGAGAACAGAAACCCCCTCCTTCTCTCACCTTCTCCTGCCACCTCAGGAGACAGCTAGGGGAGAAGAGGATGCCTGGCACAGCTCTAACGCACTAAAGTAACTCACAATTGGCACTTGACTTCACCGTGAAGCACTGAGCCGTCCCACTCCCTTGAAGGCAGGCTGGTTTGCTCTCCATCTCTACTGGAAAGTGAAGCTGAACTTACTGCTCTGGAGGAAGTGATGAAGAACCTTTTCTCACAGCTCTCTTGCTATAATAAAAACTCTACTTTGGAGCAAATTTTTCCTCCTTCTTTGTGCCAGTCTGAGAAACCATGAACAAAATAACAGAGCTAAGCATGAAAAAAAACAGAGCTAAGCATGCAAATCCATCCTCAGAAGCCATACAGCTCTGAGAATCAGAAAAGCCCCGAACAAAACCAGGACAGCTATGTGCTATCAATTACCAACAGCAAAGATGTAACCTGCAAGCGGCAGGGGCACAGGCAGCAGCACTGACCTCTCGCACAACCTGCGAGTACACCACAGTGTGCAATCCCAGCAAGGGATAACGGGCGTGTAGGTGCCAACCGACATCGTCTTTGCACAAGCATCCCAAATCCAGGTACACAGAGGAGTCGGATGATGTGAAGGTCAGTGTTCCTGGCGACACCCGTAACTAAAACCTTCATCAGAACAGCTCTGTACTGGAGTCGCAGCTCCCACCACCCCGTCCTCACCTGTGGCTCCACACATCTTGCTCTAAGCTAAAGGACCGAGATCCTAGTCACTCCCATCCCTTCAGGAAACAAAAGGGGCACTACATTAAGACTCTTACTACTTTTTTTTTTCTTTTTAAAATCCCTGAGATTTATAATTGCCAATAAAAGGTCCGCATTGTTGCAAAATACAAGAGGAAAAACACTGAAGACGTCTTACCAAACTAACTGCGGTGCAAGAAAACGCACTGGCAGGCCTTCTCTCAGGAGAGAGCTGCGTTTACTGAAAACACGGGCAGCTTCTCCCAAGATCTTTGGAAAACCTAGAGAATTTAGTTGGATTTATTCTAACACATTTAGAGAATGCCTGTGACTGAGGCATGAACCACGAAACAGAGGCAGACATGGTCATATGTAAATAGCTAAACCCTGATGCTTTTTTAAAGATCAAAGAAATTAACAGCCTTTCTCTGAATCTTTATCTACTTATTTTTCCCTGACTCTATCACCTGTAAGAGAGTTTGCAGACAGAGTTCTGTCTTTTTTTTCCTTCCTGTTTTCCTTTTTTAAGCTACATAAAGTAGTTAGCTGTGCGAAGGAAATCGGACACACTGCCCAAAAACATCCTTAAAGGTACCGGCTTTGGACACAAGTGCAGACCTCCTCCAAGTGCCTATTTAGAAATGGCACATTACACATCCACATCATCTCCACAGGTATGAATAATGTCACGTGAAGAGCCAGAACACACATTCAACAGGAGAAAAAAAAAATTAATAAAAATAACGTATAGCGCTTATAAACAAACCAAGAGCAATCAAACCGCTGTACGTTCCTGTAGGTCCAAACTACTACTTTCTTCTAAATGTGCTTTGATTTTCTGTGCCGCTGGCAAAGGCAACAGGTTTCTCATGGAACAAGAGTGATACCACAACATAAAAGCAAGTGCTGTGAAGAATAATGATACCTTGGTAAAAAGCAAACTAGAAGAAATGGGAGGCTAAAGGAGGTTTTACCTCCTCGTGTTCTAACATATGTTTAGAATCACAGAATCATTCAGGTTGGCAGAGACCTCCAGGATCACCCAGTCCAACCGTCCCCCCAACACCTATTACCCACTAACCCATGTCCCTAAGTACCACGTCCAACCTTTCCTGAAACACCCCCAGGGACGGGGACTCATGTTGAGAGGAATTCCCTTGACGTTTTAGTTCTCAGAATGTTGAGAAATAATAGTATTACCTAAATGTTTGAGTAAAGAATGAAGGTCTTTTAACGATTTATCAAGACCACATTTAAGAAAACCAATATGAATAATATC
This sequence comes from Psophia crepitans, assembly GCA_013399095.1. Taxonomy (NCBI): domain Eukaryota; kingdom Metazoa; phylum Chordata; class Aves; order Gruiformes; family Psophiidae; genus Psophia; species Psophia crepitans. The sequence goes on from VWZZ01001960.1 coordinate 146,348, forward strand.
AAGCATAAAGTTACGCTTGTAACTGTAAGCTGCTTATTTTGGAGGCACTACCAGTACTGCGGCTGAAAAGTGGGCAACGGGGAACCCCAAACCAAAGAGCTGAAGGAGATGATGCCTTCCATCGCAAGGTGTCAGTCAGGTGTGATGTATTTCACCTCCTTCCTCATACAAATCAAAATGCTCTAAAAATTGCTATTACGAGCTGAAGCTCAGAATTTTATCCCCCTCCCGCCCCTCAATCCATCAGGTTGGCAGACAGGGAGGACGTTTTGCAACTTTTCTGTTCCACCTCAATAAACGTTGCTAAATTAGATGTGACCAGTTGAGCAACCATCTCTTCAATTACGTTTTCAAACTTACAGGTCAAGTCTCACATCAAAGTCACCTGACTAAAAATATTTAGGAAAGCAGTGAAGCTCTGTTGTCTACTGTATTCACTCCTCCTAACATCTCACTTTCTCAGAAAGATTACAGTATTTTTCTGAATATAGCTTGTATTTTAAAGAAAAAGTTAAAGCTGTCACCAGGTTTACCCCCACCTGTCTCCCACAGATAAAGGGCACTTTTATGAATTAATTTGTAAGCGTTTTTACGCAGAGTGATTAAATAAAGAAAAAGAAGGCGAGACAAAAATGCAACGGGGATGAAGTGCTTTTACAGTCTGTGCATTTATCTCCAAACTGCTGCAAAGCAGAAGGGTGCTCGTGCGTTGCTGGCCTGCCGAAGGCACGCTGAAGTCAGAAAATACACGGATTGTCTTCACACAAAGTTTTGGCAATTGCTATTTTCATTTGATTGTATACACATTCCCTCTTCTAAACTACCACGTAGGTTATTTATTCTTCGAAGTGTACCACAGACATGTTGCATAGGTTGATGCTTTAAAAGTTTCCTTCATAGTTGATTTGAAGATTGTCCGTTTTTTTTGATTGTAGAAACAAAACAAAACAAAAAACAAAAAAAACCCAAATGAGGCCTCTCAGTGCAGGAAAACAGCTGTTTACTGGATGCAGCTGTTGTTAACAAGCATGTGCAAAAGTGACTGTTGCATTGTTGGAGGAACAGCATATCGTATCAGACTCTTACAGATAAGTTTATAGGCAAAAAAAAAAAAAAATCCTTCGATACACTGTAATTTGTGATGTCTGTATGAGCCAGCTGATGATACTTAACTTCTCTGAAATCAGTGGTTTTTCCTAAATGTCGTATTTTGAGAACGTCGTAGCCTGTTATAATGCATTCTGGATGCAGCGTGATGTATGTAACGCAGCACCAAAGCTAGGATGCTTTGAGGGAAACTGAAGAGGTACATGAAAAAAAAAAAAAGAAAATTAAAAAAAATCAACTACATTATGTGATTTAAAAATCCAGCCACCGGATTAGAGTTTTCTTGCTTCAAGTGACTGACATCACACCCTTTTGACTTTTAATCCCGAACAGCATAGAAGGATCCATCACAAAAAATCAAGTCAATTGACATGTGCCTTCTCTGTCCAGTCTTCTTGCGTGAGATTTTTTAAATTATTCTGAAAGTCAAAACCAAAGCTATCGCCGGCGGTTTGAGCAAAAGGGTTACTAAAGAAAAGGTTTACATCCAGAGGCGCAGCAGTTTCGGAGTCCCAGGAGTCCGTGTCTGTGCTGCTGGAGTCTTCCGTGGTGGTAGGCGGATAGCTCAGCTGTTCCAGCTGGTCAATAATGTCCGTGAACTGAAAGGCTGAGCTGGACTCGGAGCGGACCGAGTAGGCGGGGAAGTTCACCATAGAACTGGCCTCCGAATGGTTGGCGGAGCTGTACGCGTGCAGGGAGGACGTACCGTTCAGCGGCAGATTATTGAGAGAGCTGCTCTCAGAGCGGTTGTTGATGAGCGAACTCGTTTCAGACGGGCTCAGGAGGCTTTGCATTCTGCTCGCTTGGGCCTTCACCTCAAACAGCTCCGAGGTGTCTGACGGTCTCTCGTTGCCATTGAAATCGCTCCCTTCTTCAAATTCAAACTCATCTTCCGTGTTCATATCTACCGCTTCAGTTGAGTACCGGTCAGGGCTTGACTGAGAAGAGACTGTATTTTGCTGAAGGGCGTCCGTAGTTAAGCCAGGCGACTCTGACACACGCTTAGAAAAATCAGAGCCCTTTAACTCTAAACCACTGTACACATACGAAAACGCCTCAGAGCCCCCAGCAAAAAAGGAAATTTCTGCTGGGTCATCGTCAATAAATTCCTCTGATACCTGTAACTGTGAATTTGTCACTGTGAAAACAGGGGCACCCTGACTGCTGTGCTGATGCTCTTGTTCAGCAACAAACACACCTGTGGTAAAGTCATCCTCATCATTGTCATTTTTACAAACAGCAACCCTGCTCTCCTTACCGCTCTTCTCCACATCTAGATCTAAACCACAAGCACTCTCAACGACAGGACAAGCAGGGCTACAGTTCCCTGCAACACTACCAAACCCAACACCTTGGAGCATGGGAGATCCCGGCTGCTGCATCAGTTTCCTCCCCGTTTCTTCTGCTGGCGCTGCAGAGGGTTTTTCTGGAATCCTTGTGTATGGCGCTTGAGGGTCCAAGGAGGAAGGGTTGATTTCTGCAAAGATGGGCAGGACAGGAGGAGGAGTGGCCGATGAGTGAACTGAGTGGAAGGAGGCAGCTGCTGAGGCAGGAGACCCTGGGGTTCTCAAGCCCTCAGTGAATGGGACACTCTAAGAGGAAAAAAGTAGAAACACAACAGATAAAAAACAACTTTATAATACATAAAACCCAACACAACATCCGGTTCCTGATGCAGAAGGAATACACGCTTCAAAAGAGCTCACTTTACACCAACAAAACGTTGCACATAGAAACAGAAACAGCATCCCCAGTGAGAGGCAAGATCATTTTTCCTGAATTCTGGTAACTGGATGGAAAGTTAAATACGTTATTTTATAGCCTCTGCTGAAAAAGCATCCGCAAAGGAAAGCAACACCAAACAATGACAGCAAAATCCTGTGACGCTCCCTTAACCTCTGGTGTGTAAAACAAGGGCATTCAGTCAAACACCTGTTTCTTGCCACTGACTGTAAAGGCATCTATAAATGAACTCAAGACTTCCACAGAAAGCAGTTAGATAGTACCTGAAAGCAAACTAATCCTCTGAAATAACATACTAGGAAGTATGATATTTTCTTTTCAGTGAAGCTGAACTCTGAAAAGGCAAATATTACTCACTCTGGACTCCACTGGCTACAGCTATCAAAACTGATACCACTCGCAAAAAGACAACTCATGCATCAGGAGGAAAGATCAAAGAGTGAAAGCGATGCCAGACACACAGTTCGCTCGGATCGCTTTTCCCCCACCTGGGGGGGGGAAGCTGGTCGTCAGCTTCCTGGGCTGCAGCATCCAAAGTGCTGCAGCACTGACCTGTTTTGGCACGTCGGTGTTCGAAGCACGAGTGGACGCTCTGGCTTTGCTGTGCCTCCTGCAGAACAGAGAGCATCCTGTGAGTTTCCAAACACAAATCAGCCTTCGCCCTGCCCCTTTCAGCTATTTCCATTCTAGTAGCCAAGAGAAACATCTCAAGATGTATTTCATCATGTTTCATTTATAACTAGCTCAAGATTTAAAAAGTCACAAGTAAATTAAACAACACAAAAGTAAGAAACTTACAGAGAATGGGATAAAGTAAGATCCAGATAATTCACACCACTGAAGGAGAGCTCAAGAGCAACTTGGGACACACTAGACTAAACAGCACACTTAATTTAACAATTTCTTCATCAGGGGCTTGTTCAGCCTGGAGAGGAGAAGGCTCCGGGGAGACCTAATTGCAGCCTAGTACCTAAAGGGGACCTACAGGAAAGCTAGAGAGGGGCTGGTTCCAGGGCAGGGAGGGACAGGCCAAGGGGAAGGGCCTGAAGCTGCAGGAGGGGACCTGGAGCTGAGCTGGGAGGCAGCAATCCTTCCCTGGGAGGGCGCTGAGGCCCTGGCACTGGGTGCCCCGAGAAGCTGTGGCTGCCCCTGGATCCCTGGCAGTGTCCAACGCCAGGTTGGATGGGGCTTTGGGCAGCCTGGGCTGGTGGGGAGTGTCCCTGCCCATGGCAGGGGGTTAGAACTAGATGGGCTCTGAGGTCTCTTCCAACCCAAACCATTCTGTGATTCTATGAAAACCAGAATGACTTCATCTGTAACAATTTTACAAACAACATACAATTCAGTCCACCAAGTAATTTATGGCATATACAATTCTACATGTTACATCCCCGAAAGTGGTATTCTGCATCATGCTCATGGTTAAGATTCATTCTGTGTCAATAATTTACTAGGAAATCAATCTTTCATACAGAAAAGGAGCTCAACTGGAGTCTAAGACATTAGAAATATTTATTAATAGCAGATTAATGCAAGGCTCCTAGAATTCCTGTTAAGTTCCTACAATCTCTAAGATGAAAGACTACAAAGAGTTCCCCAGATGTAGACAGGATGGTTTCATAGTCAAGTAAATGACAATTTTATAATGAAAATGCACATTCTTAGTTTATTTATGTCTAGAAACAAATGAGTATTTAAGGTGCCGGCTCCAGACTTGCAGATCCCAAGTTCAATTACGTGCTCTGCCGCTGCCTACCCGCGTAGCTACAGCGACATGCAGACAAGTCCTCATTTCAGTGAATCTTTGAAACCGACTGAACTTTAGACAGCTAAGTCACACGTTGTCCACAGGCATTAAAATGTAATACTGAAACTTGCCTAGGCTTCTTTACATCACCACAAAATTGCTTTTTTTTTTTTTTTAAATTTAGCTGAGCTACCTCAAATTTGAGGTAGACTTCATTAAGTGACAAGTCAGCAAATGACCATGCCTCCACGCATCATTTAGAAACACTACAATTCAGGAAATAAGGGCCCTGTGAATGTCTTAACTATGTTTTACCTTATGAAAGTATTTGTACTTACCTTTCATACGGGGTTTTCTTCATCCCACTGTCCTTAATATAATCCACCAGCTGCTTCTGAGTTCGTCCACTGTGAACCCACAAAAGTAGAGACGTTATGAAACGCAAATGTGATGAGTTTAGAATACTTCTTCCTTTTGATCTCGTTTTCTAAGATATGAGGAATTCAGCTTTAATAAATCTGTTGTGTTTCTCCCTACCTGTATCTGAACGATGACCCTCTGGTGAAGAACACTGCTTTAGCCTTTGGCTTTGGCTGATCAAGGAGCCTAAAGAACGTGTGATATTCAACACAGATTTTCCAGAAGTTTTTACACTCATCCCTACTTCCCAAAAGAAACTCCAAAGTATCTTGATACGGGCCCTGGGAACAAAACAAAAATGCTAAGTAGCATGGGAAAATGGCAGTGAAGGAGACAGGGAGAATACAAATAGGTGCCAAGAAAAAGGCTGAACTCCAGTGAGATGCAGTATGTTGCTAAGTCACTTCTCACCTGCAGTGCAAGTGATTTTGAATGCAGTTTAATCATTTAATAGCTTCCAAAAATATGTGTTTACCTTGAAACTGTACCTTGAAAAGTTTGAAATGCATTTGACTTTAGAAACATGCTCAATATAATCCACCTTAAGAAATACGGATCATAAAGTTAGGAATTTGAAAGAAATTAAAATATTTTAAGTGAAATAGTAGCAATTTTAAAATACTTTTTCCTCGGAAGTTCTGATGCTTGTCTTACTTCCTGAGACTGGAAAATACTGTGTATGTCAGAGTACAGTTACATGTAATTGAGTTCTCTTTGCGAGACACATTACTACACACACAGACAGTGTGTCCTGCTTCAGGTTTCCTTGATACACAGAACTGTAGCATGTCCAAACATTTTCCCCCTCATTTTAATACAACCCTACATTGAATACAATCTAGTCATCCAGTGTAGATAAAAGAACTTTGATGATATCTGCGATCATCCAAGCATGGAAACTAACACTTCTGCTATACAGACCTACAGAAAAGATAAGGCTGTAGCAAGAGTAATCACACAGTCCTTAAAATTAGGCTCCAACAACATAATCTCAGCCAGCTATTCTTTCCTGAGGTGTATCGGGTTATTCTCATTTGAATCAAGAGACTCTCTACCAGCTTCTTCATTTGAGCAGCACATATTCAACAAATCCCTGGAGGGAAGTCGCAGAGAGCAACCACCGCTTCGACGAGCGGTGTACTGCAGTGACCTGTTAAGGAGCTCCAGCCGAAAGCCCTCCCTCACGCGCTTCTACCTCGCCAGACATTTACTGTTTCGATGCTTAAGTTACCTCAGTTCATTCTGATGATAACTGACCAGAGCTCGTGAGGGCTAAGCTCCGTTTCTATCCAAGGGAAATACGAAACCTAACTTTTTCAGAGTAAAACTACTGAGACAGGATGCACCGAATACGGGGTTGTTTTTTGTTTTCTATCTTACATTTTCACACCCTTATGCCCACAGCAAGGCTAAGCTGGGGCTGATACACAAAGCCTAAAAACCCAAGACAACAGACATGGGGTGAGAAAGGAAAGATTTTTACTTGAATGATGAAGCCTAAAACAGTGAAGCTGTTTTATAAAATTATAAACTCTAGAATTTTTCATAATAAAATCAAGTATAAGTAATTTTTTTCCCAACACTGAGCAGCCTACTGTTACAGCAAAACTTACACAGACCTCTGGGTGGAGTTTAATAAGAAATCTTTTCCTCTTGAAGCTTAGTTTACGGACCTTCGACCAGTTGAAGGTATTGATTTTGGTGTTACCCTGAATTAAAATGATAACAGTCAAAAGTTGGCAAAAGTTTCAGAAGTAAGAGCAGCAAACAAAAATCTGTTGCGGGTATATAGACATGTGCACGTGCACACACACACACACACCCCCCACCCTTTTCTGTTGGATTTCTATTTCTGGTGACGATATTCACTTACACAATTTTATCTTTCACTACAGGGATAATTACAAGTGTGCAGTGTTTGTCTGTCTCTGCACAGACACTAGAAAACTGAATGAAAACCTAGAAAACCAGATGGGAAAAGAACGTTTCCATCCCATCACTATTCAGGATACTTCAGCGTACAAGTGAGATGAGGGTTTCATTTTATTTAACGTGCTTTCCTCTGCGTAGAACTCTAGACACACTCCTCCAAGCTGCTTTTTCTAATTCAGCAGTAGAATTTACTGAGGAGTACTTGCCACATGTGCAAGGAATCCTGCCAAGCTCTCTCGCTCACAAACCCCGCTTATTTGGCTAAAATCAGGCTAAAACCAGGCTCTACCTTTACCCTGCTGCCCTACCTCAGCCCTCCCCGTACCACTGACTCCCAAAGCCTCAGGGAAGTGATTCTCCTGTTGCCCTCTATAAGGGAATGGTACTTCAAGAGCAAGACCCAAGTGAGCTGAAGTGAGAAGGAGGACCGAGAGGAACTGCAGGGCTGATGCATCTCCAAAGAGAAGCTGCCCCGCAGTAACCCAAGAACGGGTAAGGCACAAACCGAGCAGAAAATGAGTGCCCAAATGGAAATATTTCAGTGGGTCGGCTCCCTGTCTGTTTTGGGGGGAAGAAAATAACATGATCACATCCATAAACAGAATTCTGATCACTGAGTCACTTATTTAATACAACAGTGGTAATTCTAATCGGTACGCTTCCATCAAACAGCACTTCTGTAGACTATGAGCAACATTATCCCAGCAAAAATATGCTGTAACATTAAAACAAGGGAAAGTGAACCAAAATTCCAGGATTACAGACCTGTCGCAGGGCTGTACCAAATGAACTGATCATTTTCTTTGAATATATATGTAACATTCAAACAGACAACGAAAACCCTTCTACTTCAGCGTCACTGTGGGTTTTGCAGCTCTTCTCTGCACCAAGGGCAAACTGCACCAAACAGTATTTGGAGTTTTATATATTTGGGGTTTTAATGACACTCCCACGACCACAAAAACGTGCTAAGTCTTAAAATCAGAGACACCTGAAGTTAAAACGAGATACCTCCTCCCAAGACATGCTAGTGGAAAGACAGACACACACCCCCCCCAGTCGGCTCTCCCCACCGTACCTGGAACACCAGCACACCCATGTGTGAGACAGCCAGGTTAATCTTGGTGCCCTCACGGTCAGACGCAAGGTGGAACCTGATGCCGTACATCTCCAGTTTCCGAGCAATTTCAAGCACTTGAAAGTCCGATTCGGCAGGAGTTTGACCCCTGTAACAAGGAAGAAAAATACATAAAATTTTAAGAACAATCTGATTCTACAATATTGCCAACACGGCTAACACACTTGAGTCTTAACTGTGGCGCTAAATGAGAATCCTCCACCTCATCTCGGCGGGCAGTTTCACTGCAAGTTAAGTACCACACTGAAACCTTCCTAGCAGGAGCAATGTGCAGCGGCAGACGACCAACCTAAAATGCATCCCCTAGACAGAGGCACCGAAACAAATGTTAATCAGTGCAGAGCTTTTTCAGTTTAGAAACAAGAAAGTTGAGCAAATCAGAACTCAATCCACCAACGTTCGTTCTCCTCCTTGCCTGTATACACGGTAACAGTAATCCCGTAAAAAGCGAGAGATAAAGAGCTGCACAGCCAGCAGGATAGAAACAAAGCAAATAGTGCAAAGGAATGACCCACTTCAGGGAGGGTTCTGGAACCCCACCGGAATTATTGCACCAGTACTATGGCATGCAATGCACTCCCCCAGTCTTTGGCTGTGTGATTTCCTCCTTGCCAAGGAATCCAGTGAATTTGAGAAATTGGTTTTGAAGTACCGTCTGCTGTTGCAGTGCCGTTGAAAACAGGAGAAAGACGTACACACACGGAGCACTTCCGTTCTGAGAGTGCACAAAGTCCAAGCAAGCAATACAGAGACTATCACAGCCCCTGCCACGCACCACTCACAGATGCAGCCTTCATTTACTTCCCCACGAGTTTGCTGAAGTCAAAAAAACTGATTTTTTTCTCTTGCATGACCAAACTGTTCTGTATCTTTCTAATTTCTTTTCTTTCTCTCTTTCCTTCCCCCCACCTTTCTCCACGAGGGGGAGTTTACTGGATCATGGTGCATTTTTTGCTGGCTCTCAGGACCAAGTGTCAGGGCCGGTCAGCAGAGCCAGCGCAGAGAAGGGAAAGCCCACAGAGCAGGAGGTGCAGTGCACAAAACACCCCGTGCCCAGGCCACAGGAGACGTGCAGAGCTCTCACGCCACCAAGACATGCAAGGGCCAAGACTCCAAAATACGGACCACCCTGAAATACGTAATCTCACAAGCCTTGAAATGATCTAGTGAAGCACTGGTGCTTGTGTGGACAAGACCTTTTCCCTACAAGTCAAAACAGTCTGCATGAGTTCAGGGGTCCTGATGGGGTTAGGATATTCCAAGAATGAAGACACTGTGCCGCAGAAATTGCTACTGAACATGCTTCAGTTTCACTGCAAAGTAAAAACATCCTTAGGACAAACACAAGCCCATCACTTAAGGTAGTCTCTGAACTAAAGACAACACTGCCACCCAAATTTTAGGCATAAATAGGGTCCAGGAGGACAGGCTAAGCAGGAGACCCTTCTCCGGTGCCAAGGGCACAGGAACACCAGCGGCACAGACCTGCCAGGGCACTAGGACTGGTGAGGCTGTGTCAGCCGCAGTTGTATAATGACCCTTGCATCCCTACTGAAAATGATTAGCAATAATAAATATTTGTTACTGCCAAGCAAGTCTGCACCAGCCACCTATGCTACTGCATTGATTGAATTGTCCCTGCGAGGTACAAGTTCACTAGGATAAACAGAATGTTACAAGGAAGGCACGGGAGGTAAAAATTGATTATTCTATTTACATCAACTAGCGCAGAAACCTGATTAGATTCCTGCACAAAGGCAGAATTTTAAAATCCTGTTTTCCAAGAAATGGCCTTCCTTCCATTAATCTGTATTTCTTTTCATTAAAACAGATGATAAACTACTTGTAGCATGATCTATTTTCATACACTACGTAGTGCCAACCACAACACTGGCACTAAATAAATTCTCCTGCTGCCCTGGCTTGCCTTGCTAGGCACGCTCCCCAAAAATACCTCCTTCCACCTACCTACAGCCACGTTTGAGATTAAACAACTTGTTTGCTCCATACGGATTTCTTTTAAATATAAACTGAGCGGTTATTACATTTGAGTTTATCAGAAACAGGGATGACGGCAATCCATATTAACTGCATTCAGGAACTGTGTCCAAAATGCAGAGTGCAATTCTGAAACTCAGTTAGCACGCTAACATTTTAAAAATGGAAGCTGTCAGGAGGAACAATGCTGCTTTGATTCTCAGTTATGCTCCTTAGACTAAAACACACACATACACAAAAACGCACTGAGAAAGGAAGCCTGAATACACATATATTTGACGATAGGATTTCAACAGTTTTCTGTTGCTTTATTCATGCTGGAGAAAAAAAAGAAGTCTAAAACACTACAACAGGAAATCCCTATTTATTTTTTTTTTGCCAACTGGAGAAAGCAAGGATTCAGCAAAGTTCCTAACTTACAAGTTCAGTCCATATTCCAACCTTACCCACACACTGGTATTACATGACCATGTATGTATAAAGGCATTGTAAAGAACACACAGAGGAACAAAAATCTGATTTGAAATGGAAAAAAGAAATGCCAAGCTACATGGAAAAGCTCGTAGTTGCATTTCTACCACTGTTACCATGTGCTAGTTATGCCTAACAGCTTAAACTGGAAAAGCAGATTTCTCTTTGCCTTACTGAAACGAGTAATGCTGGAATAAATGTTTTTGTACCGGCTCTAAGTGTTACTAGCATTTCTTCCATAGACCCCTTAACTGCCTCAAAATAGCTGAAGTACCATGGTTCCTGTTTATTAAACACACACAGGAGAAAAAAAGGTAGATCATAAATATTAACTTTGGCCACAGCTTCCTGAGTTACACTCTGAGAGCACTGGGTGTGACTCCCACCCGCACTAATTCCCGCTGTATTTCTTCTGAATAGAGTGACATGAAGAATGAAAGCAGGGCTTTGTCTTTTAAAGAGGATGCTGAGGGTGCTGAGGCTGCTGAAGGCTGGGAAGGGAAACAAAAATCGTGATAAAATGGCAACTAGAAAGTTGGAGCTATGTAGTACTAAAAATCACGGAACAGAATCGCAGAACCTTTCAGGTTGGAAAAGCCCTTTAAGATCGAGTCCAACCGCCAGCCCACCCCGCCACGGCTCCTGCCCCCTGTCCCGCAGTGCCACGGCCACACGCTGTTTGAACCCCTCTGGGGATGGTGTTCCAATTCTTTACAAACAGTCCCGTTTACGAAGGGTCTGGGTTTTTACATTCCATTAGATACGCTCCAAAGCGCAGCGCATCTCAGAAAGAATTAAAAAAAAAAGAAAAGTTACATTTCCAAGTGTTTTCCTTCACACAACCTGCCCGTAGCCACCAAAGAAGGAGGAGCTGAGCGGGGCACAGCGAGAGCGACGCCAGGCAGCTCACGCTGCACCACAAACGGTTACAAATGAGAAGCCGTTCCAGAATAATTACCCTCAGATGTTTGCTAGAGATTAAGCTGCACAGACCAGCCTGAAAACAATCTGGGCTAATTTTGTTCATCCACTAAGCAGATAAATCTACTTAATCTTCCCCAGGTCAATGGACAACAGACTATCTATTACACGTATTTCCCCGCAAAAGCTGCTGTCAATGCAATAGGTTTTAGTGTAAAGGTTCCTTACATACATCCACCTCGATCAATACCAGTAGTGTGTTACAATATTCACGTGGCAACTGGGGCAACTGATTCAAGATACTGTTAATGTCAGGTGACTTCCAGAGCATTTAAATCCAGTGATTAATACAGAATTTTAAAGCTGACATATCAAAATGCTGCGTGTGTACACATTGTTAGACTATGCAGCAACCTGAAGTTACAGTTTTTCTCATTTAAAAACAATTTACCAACATCCTGTTTTGAAAATCAATTTAAATCATAGACAACTAGGCTAACCAGCTGTGAAAGGACACGAGGGATAACAGTAAAAACAAATATACATCTATCAAATCTGTTTCTTTCCCATCTTATGTATGTACACACAAAAAAAACCCCCACAGCCATCTGAACGGAAGCAAATTATGTGATGTTTTGTTCTGCACTATCCTCATCCTGCAGCAAGTATTCGACTCACCCTACTGCGGGAAGGCATTGAATATTGTCTTTTGAGTGCCCAGGGTGCCGGGATTTAACTGCACCTTCAAAACAGAAGCTTTTTTTCTTTTTAAATATAGTACAGAAATAAAATAAGTTAATTCAGGCTCTTGCTGAAGCAACCAAGTAATGCACTACACCAAAAATACACCTCAGCCTGTTTACTGTTACTACATTTGTAAAGTTAAATATAAAAACCATATTTCTTTTTGGTAAAAGAAAGTATTTGTGAAAGTGAAGGAAAAAATTGAAAGGTTATTTAATATGAGCTTTCAACTCCCATCTTTCTGAATACAACTTTCTCAACCTATTTTCTCCCCTTTTGATATAGAATGGATTGGATATGCAGATGCTGTTTTATCCAGCTTTACGGTCTTTTACCAGTCCTAATAGCTACGGTGAAGCAATTAAAAAAAAACCACACCACCAAAACACAACTTTGTAACATGAAGAGACACTCCACAGCATCATCCAAAGAGACTGAGCACCGTCCTCCCACTCCCCCGACTCACGCGCGGCGCTGGACAGCATCCTGCTGCAACTCCAGCCTGAGAAACCTGAATCAACGACACAGACCCCCTGCCAACCGGTATACGAGTAAGTGCGTTCAAGGCAAAGCAAGGGCCACAAAGGAGGAAAACCGAGGCAGAAGACGATGCAGTAGCGACCTGGAGCTGAGCCATCCTGCAGAAATGGGTCTCTTTTTCCTGAGGCTCTCTTTATATGAAAAGTCTCTGCCAACAGCAATCATCAGTGGAAGAAAGTATCAGCCTGCTAAAGGTAAGCGGGAGAGGAATAAGGTGGTCAACTGAAGGAAATAAAAAATCAAAATAAAAGGCAAAAATAAAAACGTGACGCACGAGGATGATGAGAGAAGCACACTGCCCATCTCCAGGAAGGAGACAAACACCCGAGGTTCGTGCTCCCGCTTGCTCCTTGTAACAGAAATGAGGAAACCCGTGTCTGTACTCTGAGAAACCACGGGACCTTCACAGCTCCTACTAAAAATGGAAAAGGGTGGCCAATACTCCCTGGGTAAGAAGGCAGAAGAGACGTGTAAGGAAGTCACAGCTATTTTTAGGATTGCAGTGCTTCCAAAATTATATATCTCTAATAAAAATTTTCCCAAAGGCGCAGGGGATTTCGAACGTGTTCAAGGTACCCGGGTGTCAGTAACCTTCATTTGCGACCTTTTCTAACCACATGCCTCAGATTTTAATCTTAACGTGGCCTGAACACACACATCAACGGCTCGATGCTCAAGTGCACATCAGTGAGGAGTGGCCTACCTCAGGGTGGGTTCTGGGACCGGCGCTGTGTAACGTCGCTGTGGGGGACATGGACAGTGGGATCCAGGGCACCCTTGGGAAGCTGCCAGCGACACCGAGCTGTGTGGGGGGTGGACACGCTGGAGGGAAGGGATGGCGTCCTGAGGGACCTGGGCAGGCTGAGAGGTGGGAGCGTGCGACCCGCATAGAGTGCAACGAGGCCAAGGGCAAGGCCCTGCTCGTGGGCCGGGGCAATCCCAAGCACAACTCCGCGCTGGGCGGGGAACGGATGGGGAGCAGCCCTGAGGAGAAGGGCTGGGGTGTTGGGGGACGAGAAGCTCAGCGTGAGGTGGCAGTACGTGCTGGCAGCCCAGAAAGCCACCCCGTGTCCTGGGCTGTGTCCCCACAGCGTGACCAGCAGGGCGAGGGAGGGGATTCTGCCCCTCTGCCCCGCTCTGCTGAGACCCCCCTGCAGTGCTGCCTCCAGCTCGGGGGCCCCAGGGCAGGAAGGACACGGAGCTGCTGGAGCGAGGCCAGAGGAGGCCCCGGAGATGCTGCGAGGGCTGGAGCCCCTCTGCTCTGGGGACAGGCTGAGGGAGCTGGGCTTGTCCAGCCTGGAGCAGAGAAGGCTGCGGGGAGCCCTTGGAGCCCCTCCCAGTGCCTGCAGGGGCTGCAGGAAAGCTGGAGAGGGGCTGGTTGCAGGGCAGGGGGGGCCAGGCCAAGGGGAAGGGCCTGAAGCTGCAGGAGGGGAGCTGGAGCTGAGCTGGGAGGCAGCAATCCTTCCCTGGGAGGGTGCTGAGGCCCTGGCACAGGGTGCCCCGAGAAGCTGTGGCTGCCCCTGGCTCCCTGGCAGTGCCCAAGGCCAGGCTGGATGGGGCTTTGGGCAGCCTGGGCTGGTGGGGGGTGTCCCTGCCCATGGCAGGGGATGGGAACTAGATGATCTTTGAGGTCCCTTCCCACCCAAACCATTTTGTGATTCTATAATTTTAAAAGATTGCTTTAAAATAAGATTTTCAATCATTTTAATGATACAGCTGTATTGGATGAAATTCTCATTAAACTAATGAAAAGTACACTAATGAAGCAAGGAATCTTTTTCTGTTAACCTTCCTCTGACTTCTTCCTGACAGGTAAAAATACAAACTTCCCTCACTTAAGAGATTAATGATTAGAAGTTGTCTGAAAAAAGGTTCAAACCTAATTAATGCAATTTTCAGTCCCTGACTCACTCCAAAGACAGCCATGACTCTTCCATCCTGAAAAGTAAACCAAGAAAACTCCCCGCAAGTAGAAGCGACTCTATCGGATCCAGGCACGTGATTAACAAACGACTGTTCCCTGCCTGGGCTGGATGTACATATCCTGGAACTACAAAATCACACATTTCATCACCAATTTGAAAGTCACCAGCCTATACTGCATGATGTCATCAAATCCTTTCATGAAGCCATTTGTAGCTTCAGACTCTGCAGCATCGTGCAGCAGGAGGTTTCACAATGTCCTCACAAGGTGCACAAAAACGATGTTCCTTCTTTTCTTTTAATTTGCTTTGACGTTACTACCTATTTTTTTCAGTACTTTTCTTTTGACATGAGAAAAATAATGACATATTTCTCTGAAATTAATGGTTTCCTCCCCTCCAGCTACCTTCTCCCAACAAGAATCCTAGCATGTATTTTCATTTACTTCAAAATTACCTCAAAACAACATTTAATTTGTTCCTTCATCATTTCCACATGCACCTCAAGGGTTACTCAAAAAGTAACGAATACCTGACTTCATCAAGCATTGACAAAGCTAGAATTCCATCAGTACTGATAATTTCAGTATAATTTTTAGATGTCTAAAACAGTATTTGGGTTCAAATGCATGATCACGCACAGTAACTGTGCACGTGGATATTCACAACTAATAAAAGCACTTCAAATTGCTAAATCCTAATAGGCGAGGTCTCGAAAATTGCACCTACTGGGTGAAATCAAACCTATACCTCCATTTTATCAAACACTTTCTCTTGATTTAACCTGACTCCAAGAACTGCATGAGCAAGGTTACGGCCATTACAGCAGGTAACGGCCTGAAATTTCTCAGCGATACTAACATTGCGTGCTTAAAAGCCCAAGCTTTGGCAAATACAGATTGCACAACGTAAACCCTGATCTTCGAAGCAGTGTTTTGGTCACAACACAGCCTCCCTGTAGACTGACTTCTCTTTCATGAGCACCACGCGACAGTCTGCTCCAAACCTTCTTAGTTATCCAAATATTTCACACTGCACGCACCGAGTAGACCTTCACATTTTAGGACCAGCCAGACTAGAGTGTAAAACACACGACCTGACCATGCATTGAACACACACAGTGGGAGAAGTGGGCATTTCAAATAATAAAGCATTTGTTTCTGCAGTTCCTGACTGCTTATTTCAAAAATACTCCAGCTGTAAGACAAGGTATTGCATAAATTCTTACTCCTCCTCCACTCCCTCCATTCTTCTCCATGTCCTTTAAGCTTAATGAGTACAATGCAATGGATTTCTAATTACTTAGACAAAAGCAAGACCTATGCGTTTGATGGCAAGCTGAAATTAAACCTTGTAGATTGGGAACTCTGAAGAATGATTTTGCCTTAAACCATTACTACAAGCTTGTGATAGCTCCCTTGGTATGTTATTAAAGGTACACTGAAAAAAAAAATCATCTGAGAAAAATTACCGCCCAACAACTCTGTCCTAACTATGTACCTATTGCTACATCCAACTTTTCTTGCTAGATGTAAATGGCATTTAACTTACACACTCTTAACATCATCCTTTCGCACAGAGTACTCGACCTCCACCAAGCGAGTCCACCTACACCCAAGGAGTATAACATTAGGGGGGTACATTAATCCTCACTTACACGTGCTTCCTGTGGAACTCCAGAATCTTTCCTTCGATTCTTTCCTGGTTTGGCAAATACTGGTTTGTTTTCAGGTGTTCTCGATCCTCCGACTCATCAAAATCCCCTATTTCGGCTAATACAGAAAACAGAACATTAGAATAAGATGAAACAATGGAAAAGGAACAATAACAGAAAATCCTTGGTAAGGAATTACAGAGACACCAAGAGCTAGAATGTATTTTCCTTTAAGTGCTTCAAATTTGTGCGTTACGCTTTGTTTTACAAAAACCTCCCATTTATCCCAAGCAGATTTCCTGGGGACTAGAGCAGCATTTGAACATCATTTGGGAAATTTAGATTTCTTTAAGGTCAAAGAGGTGAGACTTGTAGAAGACCCGTGAGGTGGTCTAAACACTTCTTCCTTACAGACACCTCATACCAGACCAGGATATTTCAATTTGTTTTTCCTAAATATACGTAAAATAGTTACGGACAAGCCTACTTGGGAAGAGGACAAATTGAATTTTAAGAATTGTCAAAAAAATAAATACACAGTAAAAAGAGAAAGCAATGTTATGTGACTATAAATCCCCACAGCGCCTATGTCTGGAGTTGTGGTCTCCCCTTCACGTACCCACCAAGCTTTTCAGAATGACACTGGGTATTTAGGAAGAGATTTACAGAAGAAAAAAGCATGAATCAAAAATACAGAACAGCTTCCATCTGAAAAGACATGAAATGACCAGAAGTTTTTGGCTTGGAAAAGCATGAGGCAGGCAGAACATATGGTAGATGAATATAAAAATTACAAATTGAATAAATAATTTTTTTTAAAAAAGTTATTTACTTTTTTTGATAATAAAATGTGAAGTTACAATATTAAATTAAAATGCAAAAGTTTTAAAAAGACAAACGGACATATGTTATCCTACATCCTCTCAAAAATGAAGCTACGAAGCTCCTTTTCATGGAAGGATGCCAAAAATATAAGCAAATTCAAAACTTAGACAAATACATGGAAGCTAAGTTCATTGAGCACAACTAAACAAAGCATTGCAGAGTCAATCTTTGACTTAGAAAGGCCACATGCAAAGAGTACTGGATGGATGCAGCAAAGGAAGTATCACCATATGTTTGCTCTGGTTTAGAGGCTTCCTCACAGCATCTGCTATCAACTACTGTCAGAGAGAGTGGACTAAATGAACTAATAATCTCATCCAAGGCAGCTGTTCTTTAAAACACCACAGCAATATCCTGTTCAAAATCAAGCCAGCACAGGAAACAAAAAAATATTGAAAGGCAATTTTAAAGAATAATTTATGTTAAAAATAATCATATTTTTTTTCACTTCTAATTTTCCAGTAGGGTAGAATCATTCTGAGCAAGGCCAGAGATTCGCTCGCCAGCTCCACACCGTGCTGTGGAGTGCAGGACTTACACTGAAAAACTACGAGCAAATGTTAATTATGTCACTCACTGATGGCACACACAAGATACACCTTTGCTTGTCCAATAAAATCACCCTAATCTAACATTATTATAATTGTATTACTGTATTACAATGCAGAATAGTATAACCAATAACTGTTTAGCAATGCACACGTGAAGAGGTTTTGTTTCACGACAGCACGGAGGCACAATGCCCCAGTTCAGCAGCTGGGGTCACAGATTTGTAAACGCGCTGTCATTTGGCTGCTGCTCGGAGCCGAGCTGGTGTCTGAAGCCACTCAGAGTTTTCAACCTGCCCATCCTAAAGGCCACCTTTTGAGGTCGTTAGGTGTGTACAGACTGGGCAAGCAGCAGCGTGGAGAGCTTCCAAATCAATTGCTTCCCATTTGTGCTCCCAGGAAGGAGGAAAGCTGCTGACACCCCCACTGTTGAACTTGTTCTGGCATGTCTCTAGTTTCATTTCAGCCCAGCCCCTACGCACTTATCTCCTCCCAGCCACAGGGAAATGAAACGAAGCCGGGAGGCAGACGGGAGCAGCGGTCTGGAAGACGGGGAGTGTTAGTAACACCGTTTGCAGAGCCAGGGAAAACAGACAACACGCAAGGGCTTTGGTTTCCTACAGTCTCCATGAAGCCCGAGTTCTCTTGTACGCAAACACCAACTGTTCCTCACCACGGCTAGCCCTGATGATAATCCCAGCGTTCAAAATCAACAGGTTTGCTGCACGTACAGAAGGAAATACTGCAAGACCAAAACCACCTTCAGTTACCAAACGCTTCTGTGCGTTATTTAACTTGGGTTATCAATGGGAACATCACCTGATGTCACCACAGTCGAGATACTCACACTGCAGAAGGTGAGAGACCAGAAGAGCGGCCGTATTGTCGCTGCAGGTCAGTCGTTCCTCTGCCAAGTCTCTCTTGATTTGCAATGCAAACAAGTACCTGAGAGAGAGTTACAAGTACCGGAGTTACAAGCACCACCTTGACATGTGAAAGAACAGTAAAACCACTGAGCAGAACTTCATAAAACCAGTACCTCCTAACCCTTCCTCTCTCCAAAAACCAGGTAATACACAAGCCCTGTTACCAAGGACAGTCAGATCAAACCAAACAACCCAGCACAATTTATCAGCGTAAATGAACACGCAGGGACAAGGAAGCAGGAGGAAACCCACACTTTTAACAGGTTTGATTTGTGAAGTAACACAGCAGCTGAAATTTCTAGCTGGAAAGAAACTTAATGAACACTTCAAGGGATTTCATCTATTAGAACAAGGATGGGAGAATATCACTGATTCCAATATCTTGTTAGGAAAAATAATCATTTCTGCTAGTGCTCAATTGACTCAGTGGCTGTATTTTCCAGGACGATACTGTTAGCAGCCAACAAAGACAGGAAGAAATTAAATTTCCTTTTCTTATACCGCTATACTCATTCAACTAAAGTATTTCCCAAATCAGTTGTAAAGAGGAAGAGATTTCTGTTTAACTGTTTTGTGTAAGCAATAAGCTGCCTGCAAAACACGTAAGGATAGAAGAAAAACCTGGCAGCCTGGAAAGTGTGCCGATAAAGACTGATTTAGGAACCTAGACCAATTTTAACATATTTTAATCAATGTCATGCTGGCAAACCTTTAGTGCTTTCCTTTTGACTTGAAAGAAGGTGAAATAAGGACTCCAGTGAACAGGCAACAACTCATTACTATAAACCTTTGAACTGACAGACTGACCAATATTCTTTTCCAAATTACACCCTGGAGGAGAACAGTGATTTTTAAAAGAAGAATTAATTTTAAAACATTACACCCCACATTCTTGAAGCAAAAAAGATAATAAAAGGCATACATTTTGAATGTGGGAGAGTTTGTTCAATTTTAAAGTAGTGTAAGTATGTATTAAAGACTTCTATAAAGCATGCCCTGGCTTCTGCGTAGCTGGCTGAGCTATCGTGGTCTCTTCAATACACTCACAACGAAGCGTAATATCATTACCAGCATTATGAACTACCTACAGCTCTAAGCACAGAGCCGGATTCCACAATAAGTACTTCATAAATAGACAAAACCAGTAAAATGTATTTGCCAGTTGAAGAATACTTAAAGTATTCTACTTCCAAGTAGACTTTGGAAGTTTAAATGATACATTATTTATTAAAACATGTACTGATCATTTTATACAGGCAGTATTTGCCAATATGAGCATTTCACTGTGTCGAAAGAGACAGAGTATAGAGGATGTTAGGCAAGCCTTAACCTGCACTGCTTTCTGTTTTGAAAAATATTTTTTCCAATATCGCTCACCTGCCAACACGCCTCTGCTAAAACTGTGACACCAAGGAGAAGCGCTCTTTTGCTCACCTTCAGCGTAAGTTTTGTTTGGAAACAGATGCAATGTTCTCCTACTCTTACCTTCCTTTTGTTTCAGTAGGTAACGCAAATCAAATTCTTCAAAAAATACTTTACCTAGTGTATTCCTCTTGCAACTGGCCCGGGTCTGGAGGGAAAAACTTTACAGCTAGACGAAGCACTGTAGTCTTGGGTCCTATAAGAAAAGTTAATCATTTCACAAAAAGCTCTCGATCTCCATAACCACGTGCATATTATGTTTTGCAGCACGCACAGAAATACAACGCGCACAAAGCCCAGCCAGCTTCCAGCTAGCTGGCTAACTATAGCAGGTCTACGGGTATAGATCATCCACACCAACAGAGATACAGCAGACAGCTCCTCCGAAACCCACACTCCTTCCAAGGCATGTCTGTAGTCTGAATGCTGTAAAAATAATTTTGTGCAATCTGACAGCTATACTATCCCAAAGCAAGTACTTGACTGTGTACAAAAGCATCACAGATGATCCAGTGAGAGGTTCCCAGAGCGGCAGGAGGGTGCAGACGTGTCCCACAGGCTCTCCCAACACTGACCGCCATCAGAGCTATCAGTGAACTGAATCCACAAGTCCAGCCAGACCCAGCTGGCTCCCCGCGGAGATAAAAGTGCGTTTGCAGCCTGCTCCCAGCACGCCCATTAATACCCATTTCTTCCCATTTCTAACACTGTTCTTGTCAATCTCGACAACAGGGAGAAAACTACTTTAACATCCAAACCTCAATTCCAAATAGTTACTTAGGAATAGTCCATAACGCCCTATGTAACATTTCACAAGAAACCCAACTGCAACTGGACCACGTTAACAGTCTCAGCGTCACGACCCAGCCTGCTGAACCGGCTGACTCGATGGCCCCTGTTCCACCAGCATTTTTGGAGAAATATTACAGCACATCACAATCACTTACAGCGCCATGACTGGGCACCACCGTGCGGCTGCCAATTTTCCTGCCTAAAAGCAGAAAAGGCTGAGCATATTGCAGGCAGGCAGGGCACTAGCCAACCTCTGCTTGCAGAAGCCTACAGAGCATCCATCTCGCATTTGCGGGCACGCCCCCCGGACAAGAAGAGTGCTGCTCATCCACGGCAGCCCCACGCTCCATCGACAGTATCTGCACTCCGCTGCGACAGACCGAGATCTGGCCCCAGCAAGCACCTTGCCCTGAGGAGCAAAGACAGTCGGCCTTGAGCATGCGGAGCTGCGGAAAGGCAGGACAAGCTGCAAAAAGAGAGACCTGAGAAGGTCTGCTAAAGGCAAGGAAAGACCCAGGAAGGGAAAACCTGCAACCCCCCTGATTTCTAGACTCTTCTCCATGTATTTCACAACCCAGCTGAACCTCAAAGCCAGCCCTGCTTACAGGTGACCTCCAGAGGTGCCTTCCAGCCCCATCCACAGGACTCTGCATGCCACTGCTCTTTCAAAGGAAGTTTAGCCGAATTAAAGAAAAATATATATCGAATTTGTATGAGCATGTTGGTAAGCACAACCCAGCCTGCTTCAATTCATTTTAAGCACCAAGATCTCCTCAAGCTTGACAAAGTCAGATTTAACCCCATTAACTCCAAAGAACGCCGATTTCTTCTGTCCAGAAGACTCGAATCCCACACGCCAAATGTTCCTCTGCTCACTCATCCTCTCGTTTGGAACGAACTTTGTTTTCTGCCAAGTAGCTGGGAGAACCAACTCGCAGGCTATCGCAGCTGTCAGAACAGCAACTCCCAGCCTCCGATCCCAGAATTACCAAAGCTTTGGTGAACCAAAAAAACTAAACTCCTCATCCTAATGACAGTGCAATAACTCGAAATGAAAGGGGGCTGGAAATAACACCCTCTAATGATACACAGAGCTCACATTTGGCAGGGACTAAAACCATACTAAGGATTTTATAGTTCTTGAGACACACCAAGAGATGAAAATAAATCTTTACGTGAAACTGCTGAAAATACTCCGAGCCCTTGGAAGGCCTTCACAAGGTTAAGAAGGGACCTGCATGTTACGCGGGATGTATCGCTGTGGGAGCAATTTTGGCAGTGCTCTGAGCATCATGTACGTTAAATGACAATAAATATTAAAAACTAAGACCATAATGCTGCACATTTGCTTCTGTGGCACAACTCCTCCTCTTTTTCTTTTTTTAGTCTTGCCTTGCCTTTTCTCTACAAATAAGTCCCATCCTAATTAGGAAAAGAAACACTGGGCCAGTCTTAACCGAGATAAAGAATTTATTGTAAGAAGCCAAATTGAGCAAGAACAAGAAGAACAACAAAGAAGTCAGGAAAAATTGCCCATGGGAGTATGGTGAACACAACACCATATAAAAGTGGCAACACCTCAGGGAAGGTAAGCAACTGCCAACCTGATGTCGTGTGACTGTTAAGAAGCTGAAAATGTGGATTGAAACTCCTTGCCTTCTAAAGTGGTTCAGTAGTAAAACTGACTGCATTTATTTGAAGTTAATCAAAAACAAAATCCTCATCATACAACACAAAGTTCTATATATCTGTTCTATAGCTATTCTCCATATATTCTATATTCGCAAAGACTATTTGAAGTAAATGTTAATAATCTGGAGCTTTTTAGAGAGCGTGTCAAAGACTCAGAACTGCATGCTTACAATTACACAGCAATCGCCATCAACAGACTAACGGCTTTGAGATGTAGTAACTTAAAGCCCATGGTAACATCTAACCTTCCCCTGCTTCTGGACTAAAAGGTACAAGGTTAACTCCAAAATCATTAAATTCTAAACCAAGCAAACAAAACAACCCAACCATGAAAAAACCACAAAGAAGAACCTCAACAAGACTTCTTAAAGTGAGACTATAATATGTATTGAGTGCACCCTCAGTAACTTGCAGATGGCACCAAGTTGGGTGGGACTGTCGATCTGCTGGAGGGCCGGAAGGCTCTGCAGAGGGACCTGGCCAGGCTGGAGCCATGGGCCGAGGCAACTGTGTGAGGTTCAACAAGGCCAAGTGCCGGGTCCTGCCCTTGGGTCACAGCAACCCCAGGCAGCGCTACAGGCCGGGGGCAGGGTGGCTGGGAAGGGCCTGGAGGAAAAGGCCCTGGGGGTGCTGGGGGGCAGCGGCTGGACATGAGCCGGCCGTGTGCCCAGGTGGCCAAGGGGGCCACCACCATCCTGGCTGGTATCGGGGTGGGGTGGCCAGCAGGAGCAGGGCAGTGACTGTCCCCCTGCACTGGGCTCTGGGGGGGCCGCACCTCGAGGGCTGGGGTCAGTTCTGGGCCCCTCAGCACCAGAAGGACATGGAGGGGCTGGAGCGTGTCCAGAGAAGGGCAGCGGGTGGGGAAGGGGCTGGAGCACCAGTC